>CM016722.1:28298035-28728205 GCA_005771605.1 Scutellaria baicalensis | reverse complement strand
TGTGCACTACAGTCTTGTGTCTTGTGATGCCTTTGGACCTGCAAAACTCTTGAAACTCCTCTGACAAATATTCTAATCCATTATCAGTTCTTAAGAATTTGAGCCTTTTACCTGTCAGATTCTCTTTCAGAATGATCCATTCTTTTATCTTTTCAAAAGCATCACTCTTGTGTTTTAAGAAATACACCCATACTTTCTTAGTATAGTCATCTATTAGAGTTAGTAAATACCTTCCACCACCATGGGTTTCAGTCCTTAAGGGCCCCCATATGTGTAAATACACATATTCAAAGATTCATTTTGTGGTGTGTTGGCCAGTTGGGAAGGGAGACTTTGTGAGTTTGCCAAGGATGCATTGTTAACACTTCTCAGGCTTAGTGATTTGTGTTTCACCTAGAAGTTTTTGTTGTGAGAGCTTGATCAATCCTTTGTCTCCAATGTGTCCTAGCCTTCTATGCCACAACTCAGTTTCTTTTTTGCTCATGATGGCTGCAGATTCTCTAGATATAGTGTTCCCAATGAGAGTGTAGAGCCCATTCACCTTTCTTCCCTTTCATAGTGAGCTTTCCTTCTTTGGTCACCAAAATATCTCCTTTGTTCGTACTGAATTCATAGCCTGCACCATTCAACAAACCAAGTGAAATTAAATTTCTCTTGAGATCGGGTATATACCTCACATCTGGAAGAGTTTTGATCTGGCCATCATGGAGCCTCAAGTTGATGTTCCCAATCCCATAGATCCTGCATGATTAGTCGTTTCCTAGTAGCACCAATCATCCCTTTTCCAGTTTCAGATCTTTGAACCACTCTTTAACCGGGCACATATGGAAAGAGCAACTGAAATCCAGGACCTATTCATTTGAAATGTCCTCTTTAGACACACACAACATATCAACTGTTTCATACTTCTCAGCTACAGCAGTTTGTTGAGTGTTGTTAGCCAATTTCTGCTTCCTTTCTGGACAATTGCGTTTAAGATGCCCAGGTTTATGATAGTAGTAGCACTTCCTCGTTTCTTGATTATCCCCGGTGCTTTGATTTTGGGTTTGATCAGTTCTTTGGGTGTTCTTCTTCTTCTGATTGTTTATTTGCTTGTTCTTGAATTTGACATTCAATCCTTCACCCAAATTTTGCTTCTTCTGATCTGTTACTCCAGTTATGGCCCTTGATCGAATGGCTACCTGAACCTCATCTAAGGTGAGTGGAACCACCCTTCCATACACCAGCTCATCCTTGAAAGATTGATACGATTTTGGTAATGAATTTAGTAGGAGGAGTGTTTTGTCCTCATCTTTCTGCCTTTCATCTACATTTTCCAGCTCATCGATAATTTGGTTGAATTCATCAAGCTTCTCTAGTATCCTCTTCTCATCTTCAATCTTGAACGTGATCAGCTTCTGTTTTAAGAATAAACAGTTAGCTAGAGACTTTGTTTGATAGATCAACTCTAGCTTCTTCCACATATCAATGGCTGTCTTTTCTTGATAAACTTCTCTTAGTGTTTTTTCACTCAAGCACAATATGATGGCACTGCGAGCTTTCTTGGAGATTTCTAGTCTTCTTTCAGTTGATAAAGATGAAGATTCACCTCCTTCCTCGTATATAGCTTCTTTCCAACCTTGCTGAATAAGTATGGCTTTCATCTTCACTTTCCAGAGATTAAAGTCTCCTACTCCGGTGAATTTCTCCACGTCCATTTTCATTCCTGTCATCTTGTAGTTGCTCATTTCCCACAGACGGCTCCAATTGTAAATATTCAATCACCTAAATCGAGCAATTCAACTAACAAGCTTGCAAGATCAACCCAGAAAACCCTAGTTTGACAGCAAATGAAAAACGTATAAATCGAACAACAAAACGATGATGAACACACAATGATTTAAGTGGTTCGGCTCACCAACATCGGCCTACATCCACTGGAAGAAGAATCTCACTAATTGATCAAAAAACAAGAGAGTATTTCGAAATACAAGATCAGCTCTAACCCTAGGATTTTCCCCTTCACTCTTGAAGAACCCTAATCGCTAATCTCACTCAAAACCGAAAATTATAAAGTGAAAAGTACAACCGAGTGATCTCTTACTTATAGAAGATGAAATCCCTCAACCAATTTCACCAACAGATAACAGAAACTCCGCGAATTTAGGAATAAAAAACAAAACCTGCGCCAGAACCCTAACTAACTTCTACCAGACTTGGAGCGGTTTTACTGCGGCTAAGCATCACCCGGTTCAAGCATAATTAGGTCGATTCTTGACACGCCAGCTCCGGTTCCATGCACTGCAGAGGATTTCAGAGTTGTATTCATTCACAGTCTATTATGCTTTCAGTTTCCTACTTTATTTGGGAGTCTTGCATAATTCCAAGTTTCCCCCTGACTTTCATCCTTGAGTTGTGGTCTCTAGGTTTTGTACTTTCATTTCTAGAATGATACCTCGATTATTCCAACTGATTTTCCCGATTAAAAGCGTGCAGAGAGAGCCTTTAAGTCAAAACATATGGTTTTCTATCTTCTACATTTTTTATAATTTGTATTGATAGAAACAAGGCCCTTCTAAACATATTACAACTGAAATGTCTAGTCTAATTCATAGAATATGATGTTATCTTTTTACATTTTTTGAGGCTGTGGGAACCTAAATGAAATGATGCAAAGTTGCAGACAGATTATGATTTCGATGGTTCTTATAAATAACTTGCTCTTTCAAAAAAATTCAGCTATGGAACTTGTTTTATCCCCAGAAAAGTTGACAAATGAAAGCTTCTGAAGTTACATAAGGTAGATTGTTTCAGCTTGTCACCTTCAATTTATTTCTACTTTACTGCCCCAGAGGCCACCTCATTACTTTCCTTGGAATGAAATACCTAGTGAATTGCTAATTATGTTGTCTAACACTCTATATTTATCCTACAATTAATTCCTGAAGCTGCAATATGATGTCCTTTTCACAAGTGGCTGGTGAGAACAATGATGCTCAGCTTGTAGATTTCGTTAAGAGCGAATTTTTGGATGAGTTGTTGAAGAGCGTTTGTGGTTCATCAGTGGTTCATCTTTTGGTACATTTGACAGATTGTGGTGGCACATATGGAGTGATTGTGAAGTGCATGATGCTTTTCTCGTGAAGACCATGTTATGAAAACTAGGTGATCTCACTTTTGTAGACATTTTGCTAGTAGTTGAAGTATTGTAGACGTAACATTTTATATTTTCCAAGTGTTATGGATTGATATATTGTTGGGAGGATTTGATATCTTTGTTTGAAGATTAAAGGTTCTTTTAATGTATTTTTTGTTTATATATTATTATTATTAAATAATTTCAGGATATAAAAATTATAAATATTATTAAAAAAAGTGAATTTAAAAAGATACATAAAAGGACAACGGAAAAAAAAGCGTTGCAAAAACATTACGCTCAAAGACAATGGTATTAAACGTTGTCTTTCTAGAAAAAAAAGAGGGTTGTTGTTGGAGAGGTTGTTAAAAATACACGCTCAAAGACAACGCATAAAAAGAGATATCTTTTTCCAAAAGACAACCCTAACTTGCAACGGTAAAAATGTGTTGTCTTTGAGCGAGAATTTGAGAAAGACAATGCTTTTCTACAATGGTAAAAAACCGTGTCTTTTTGAAAAAGACAACGCTATTTTATCATTGTCTTTGAGCGTGTATTTTTAACAACCCCTCCAACAACAACCCTTTTTTCCTAGGAAAGACAACAGATAATATCCGTTGACTTTGTGCGTTTTTCTTGTAGTGTTTCCACTAAAATCATGAAACTTAGCACAAAAAACGTCAAATGCAACTAATATATGAAAAGTAATTAGATTGCCATAAAAACATACACAAACGCACTCAATTGACCATATAATTGTACGCAAAGCAATAGCAAAATTGACACTTATCATATATTAGGTAATATTTTTCCAAATATGAGAAAATACTTTTGTATTAAGTACACATACTATATATAATATAGTACAAATTAATTAAGCATTATATAATATATAATAAAAGTATTACATAATACACATAATTAATGTATTACACAATTTTTTTTTTCCAACCCAACCCGTCTCACAGAATAAGATTCATGAGTCGATTTCGCACAAGACTCACTTTTAACATTATTGGTCACAAAAAATATGATGTGCAGGAGGAAACGTAAGTATCGGTAAATATCAATTAATTTCATTTTTCTTATAATCATGGAATGAGATTGATGGAGAATAAGGAATAAATATATTTGATATAGATTTAGATTGATTTTATTGTTATTAGTATCTTTATGTTTGATTTCATACCATGCGCCTGGGTGGATGCGCTCCTACGCGCGTCCCATGACACGCTCCCACGCACGTCCCATGCGCATGGGTGGATGCGCTCAAATCCACCTAAATTCGCTCCAGGTGGCATACTTTTAAGTTATGTTAAAGATACATTTATGTTATGTTAAACATACCTTTATATCATGATTTCATACCCTTAGAATTTTCAACTATACATTCATACCTTTTAACAATGTTAGACCATCTCCAATAGTGCACAGGATTTTCCTGTTAATCTTACACAATTTTTATGTAATAACTGTCAATGATCTCCAACAGTTTACATTATTCTCTGCACCAAAAAAGAATATTCCATAATATTCTTTATTAATTAATTAATTTAACATTTTATTTATTATAAATATTCGTTATTATTGTTAAATAATCTATTTTTCATCTTTATTATTTTCGTAAATCTAGTTCAGATATATCCTCATCCTTAATAATATTTATAATAATATTCAATATGGATATTTTACAAATATTTTCGTAAATCTAGTTCAGATATATTCTTATATCCTTAATAAGTTCTATAATATTCAATATGGATATTTTACAAATATTTTCGTAAATCTAGTTCAGATATATCCTCATCCTTAATAATATTTATAATAATATTCAATATGGATATTTTACAAATATTTTCGTAAATCTAGTTCAGATATATTCTTATATCCTTAATAAGTTCTATAATATTCAATATGGATATTTTACAAATATTTTCGTAAATCTAGTTCATATATATCCTCATCCTCAATAATATCAATAAATTTGTAGCAATCTTATTATTAATAAATCTTTATCAATTACTTACCTAATATCTATATATAGGTCATAGATCATACATTCATTTCCACTCCTAATTTCTTTTCACAAAAACTCATGTGAGACGGTCTCACGGATAGTTTCCGTGAGACGGATCCTTATTACCCATGAATTGAACACATATCCACAAACTTTCAAATGAATTGTTAAGTGTGGATTATGGGTTGACCCGTCTCATGAAAAAAGATCCGTGAGACGGTCTCACACAAGACTTACTCATTTCTTTTTATACATATTCTTTGTAATGTCTATATATCGTGGTCAAAGTTACAAGGCAATTGAAGATCGACATTTGTGTCGTATTTATTTAGATATTACACAAGATCCAATTGAACCCATGAAAATGTATGTTGTATGTTGTATTGTATTTCTTTTTTCCAAAATCGGAATGATTATAATAGCACTTATAATATAAAAAATGAGGAAAAAATGAATACAAAGTAAAAATAATAAAATGAACTTAAAAACAAAATAAAATAAGAAAAGAAAAAGAATAAAATAAATAATAAATAATGATAAGAAAAAAATGAATACAAAGTAAGAATATAGAAAAAGAAATTAAAAATAAAATAAAATAAGAAAATAAAATGAACAAAATAAATAAATAAGAAAAGAAAAAAAAAAGATGGCGCAAGGTTTGACCTGTGGATAGTTGGTACAAAACCAGCGGTTAATATGAGATGACGCAGAGAAAAGATTTATTGTTATGAGATGACGCAGAGAAAAGATTTATTGTTGGAGATGAAAACAGGCGCCATCAAATTGTGATGGCGCACTGTTGGAGATGCTCTTAGACATACCTTTAGTTATATTTAAACATACATTTTAGCTATGTTAGTTATACCTTTATATATTGCATAAGGTATGTCTAACATAACATAAAGATATGACTAATACTACGTAAAGGTATGTGTACAAAATGTGCTGAAGTTATAGTTTTCAACTATATCTTCATACCTTTTAGCAATGTTAGACATACCTTTTAGTTATATTTAAACATACCTTTCAACTACGTTAGTTATACATTATATATTGTATAAGGTATGTCTAACATAACATAAATGTATGACTAATACTACGTAAAGGTATGTATACAAAATGTGCCGAAGTTAGATTTTTTTTTTTTTTTGGAAGTTAAAGGTATAAAATATGGTAGTAAATGTATATTTAACATAACTTAAAGGTATGTCTAACATAATATAAAGTTATGTCTAATATAACTTAAAGGTCATGACCAAATTTTAAAAAACAAGCACGAAAAAATAAAGGAAAAACGGTTAGGCGCCACAGATCCGACCCGGGTGGATCTAAGATTCATGCACCTGATTCACAAGAGAATTACTCTTAGAATAAATAGGTGTTATGTTTATTATTTTGGGAGTTGAATATTGAATTGAATTTGGGTCATTACCTTTACGTATCTTCCGATATTTTTAGAGTCAACAAATTTAGAATCAACGGATTTACGTTTCAATATCGTACTTCTGCTGCATCAGAGATCATTACACATTATCATGACAAAGTATTCGGTGAGTCATCGGATCCCATTCTATAAATTGAGTTAGATCGGGTTGGGTCGAATATAAAAGATATGTGATATCTTTGTGTATATTAGATAATAATTTTATGTATATTATATAGTATACTATAAGATGCATTCTGAGTTGACATAAAAAAATATGTAATACTTTTATGTGTACCATATATAATATTATTCTGCATATAATGTAATACTTTTCTTTTATGTATATGTATTGCATAATATGATATTAAAGTACTGCGTGATATATAGAAAAATATTATATATCTAATATACAAAAAAATATTACATAATTTATTATGTCTTGTCCGACCCAACCCATCCCATGCAAAGGAATCCATGAGACGATCACACACAAACATAATCTTAAGAGTTACTTACCCAATAAACATTTTATCATTTTTCATAACTACATACTATTTTAATGACTTAATTAATTGAGTGGCCTATTAATTGCATTTTGTTATAACTACATAATTCTATCACGACGACTTAATTAATAGCTAATTAATTCTAGGTCTCTTTCTTCCATGATTTGATGACGAAATTACAGTGAAACTTTTATGCTATGAACTTTAGATTCATGTATTTGAATCGATTCGATAAGATCATGTGCACTCACACGTCTCCATGCATCGTCACACGTTTGGGTGGGACATCATGTTAGTGCATATATATATATATATATATATATATATATTTTGTCTTGTATTAGTTATACCATGCCTTCTAGGATTTTTGCTGTAACATTTTTTTTAAATAGTCATTAATACTTTATACATTTTAATTATGTTAGTTATACTTTATAATTATGTTAGTTGTACCTTTATAAATTACATAAAGGTATATGATTATGTCAATATAAAAGTATAATTATTATCACATAAATGTATGGATAATACCACATAAACGTATACATATATAAATTGTGCCGAAATTAGAATTTGGTTAAAGTTAAAGTATGACATAAAGATATAGTGTTTGTACATAAAGCTATAACTAATATAACTTCAATGTCCGTCGGAATTTTTTATAAAAAGTTAAAGCTACTATAACATTAAAGATATAATAGTTATATCTAAATTGTGAATAATATACAATAAAAATATAATTAACATAGTATAAAAATTACATTAAGATAATTAAAAATAAATATCTGAATCCAAATCGACTCAAACCCGACCTAAGTGTATGTGTGACAAGTGCACGAGACACCACCTCATGAAATTAATGTGCAACAACTTAAAAGTGACAATAAAGATATAATGTATTTACATAAAAATATGACTAATATAACTTAAATATATGTCAGATTTTTTTAAAGTTAAAATATAATATTAAAGATATAATATTTTTGTATATATATATTAAGAAATGTGATAAAAAAATCAAATATACCCCTATTTATGTTTAATTAATGAGGAGTTTTTATCTCTGTAACACATTTTATTTCAGATGAGTAAACAGGGGTATATTTGGTACATTGCATGTAAATATATTTTGGAATACGAAAACAACAATTATTTTGGGATAAATTTTAGTTGCTAAAATATCATTTATTTTAGGATGGATGTAGTATAAATATAATTAACAAAGTATACAAATTACACTAAGAAAATTAAAAATAAATATCTAAATTCGAATCGACCCAAACCCGATGCGAGTGTACGTGTTACAAGCGCACAACACACCACCTCATGGAATTAATGCGCAACAAGTGACAATACACTTCTGTCAAAATTTAATAAATATTAAATGATGGTTCACTCATATTTATCACAGAATTGTGCACGTTGACTGAAAACGATGGTCTACCAAAGCCTTATCTTTTCTGAAAATAGTTATAATATCAATCTCCATATCTTTTTTTTCTTTCTATTAATCCAACTCGTAAGTCTTACAAATTAAACCATGAATATATCATTTCCACAAATAACTATATCTTACAAATTAAACCATGAATATATCATTTCCACAAATAATTATATCTTATTTAAATTCTCTCAAATTCTACATTAAATTTTGTACAACCCTTGATTTTTGATCTTCAACAATTAGCTTTATTATGATTTTGATCTCCACTAATTGATCCTTCCGCCAATTCCAAGTAACCAAAGTCCCCATCCTAAGTGATAACCAACACTATAATATTTTACTAATTAAAGCCTAATTGATAACGAACCACAACAATAAAAAACTCTTAAAATAAAAAGTTGAAATAAAGATGGATACGTATATATCTAAAACTCATCAAATTTTAAAAATATAAAAGCAAGTATAATGTTATGAAACAAAAGAAAATCATATACGAATGCTAATTAGATTTATTAAAATAAGGTGTTCTATATTTTAGTTGGCAAATTCTCCTTATATGCACCAGTTGTATAGATCTAGCAACTGGGGCGATCCAATTTGAATCCGTATCCATTTGATTTTTTTTTCACTTCATGTTGTTATCTTTATGTTACATGAGTGTGACATTTATGTATAAATTCGATGACCTTTTATGTTTAGTAATTTAGAAAAAAATGAAAAAAAATCAGATTTTTTTACTTCAGGTTGAGACCCTTATGTTTTATTGGTGTAACATTTATGTTGTATTGTTGTGACCTTTATATACAAATATCGTGACTTTTATGTTCCATAACTTGAAAAGAAAAATGAAGATTTTCGAAAGGAAATTCAGCTCATTAATTTGGATGAACGTACCTTTATGTAATATTACTCATACCTTTATGTGATATTAGTTGCACCTATATAAATGTGCAACTAATAATATCACATAAAGATATATATGTAAAAAAATTGCTACAATTATTTCTTAATGTTTTCTATGTTAGGGTACATGAAAGTCACCACATTTGTATATAAATATATATAACATAAAAGTTACAAATACAACACAGGGGTCTCTCACCCTAAAGTGAAAAAAGTTAAAAAAGAGAAAAAGGAACTTGGATGATTAAGTCGAGTAGGATCCGATCCAGATTTCATGTGCACTAGGTGCAAAGGATGAGTTGTATCAACTCACCTTGGTTATAGAAAATTGTTTAATATAGAAACATACTGTATGCTTCAAATTTTCATTTTTTTCCGCTGTAATTCTTTTCTTACTTTCGATTTAGATTTTTCCTTTTTTTTTGTATATATACAAATGATTTACCACAAGGGACGCTAGACAAGCATACCATTTAATTTCTCACATTAAATTTAATTTACTTTTCACTAATAAAATCTATAATGAATAAAATTTTATAAAATACAGGAGCTATTAATATGACTATTTATTAATTAATTTCAAATTTAATATTGGGGAAAATTCATTTTTAGCCATGTCCTAGGCGGTATTCAATTTTAACATTGTTAATTTCTTATTGTTAATTTTCATCCGGTTAATTTATGATTATCAATTTTAGTTATGCAATTATAAAATTTATTCAATTCCAGTCTTTTTTTTTTTTTTTTTGGTCAAAATTTCAAATTTTCAACAAAATTTCGACGAGTATAATACAATCATCCACAATTCCATGATTTCACTTAATTTACGTGGACATTTTCTTTTTGTATTATATTTTAATATGAATAGTGAATTAAGTCGTAATCTCATAAAATTGTCGACACTACAATCCTCAGGATGAAGTCTTAATCAAGCAGGTCTGGAAAATAGTGATGCACCACACTTGTATAAATATGATCAAAACACAAAATTAAAGGAAGCATATAGGAATGTGGATCTGCAATTGAGGGAGCATGAAGAACTTTGGATGTAATATATATTGTCATTTTGATTTGACTGGATCCTCTATCTTAATCTGATGTTATATTTTATATTTCATTATTTGTTATTCATGTAATGTATAAATTGATGATATCATTTTTTACAACTAACGTACAATGAGTGTATTGAAACATCAAACGAAACACAAATAATAGAAGATCCTATTTTGTAAAAGGAATTATATAATATATAAATTCTTTTAAATACTACATATCGTCGCATGTATACTCGTTTTACTTTCATTTCATGTGCTATACATTTCATATATAGTGACATTTTTGTTAATTTTTTTGAGACTGTTCATATATGGTGACATTTTTTTTTTTTAGGTCTAAGAAAGTGTTCATATTTCCATTGTTAAAATATAGATACTGTTGATGTTGGTGTGTAAATATATATCACAACTCTCTAAATCTAGCTTGTAATATAAAATTAGTTATTACCAAGGATGAAAATATCGGTTTCGATGGATATATCGGTACTTTGATTTTATGGAAATATCGATGGATATAACGGTTTCGGTGGAAATATCGGTACATATATTTTTCCGATATTTACCGATACATTGCCGATATTTACCGATATTTTACAGATATTTATCAATGTTTCAGCGATATTTACCGATATTTCCTTGATATTCATGAATTTTTTTATAATTTTTACCTGAAACCATTGATATTGAAATCGATATCAATTTTTACCGACATTTAGCTAATAATTATTCATTTTTCATTTATTTTTTTATCAAAAAATGAAAATATCGGAGATATATCGTGACAGCCTGTTTTTGTTTCGGTCACGTGAAAAAATGGAAATATCGAGGATATATCGGAGATATATCGGGATATTTTCATCCTTGGTTATTACGCAACACATGATAAATCAAGAGTTGATTTCTTGTGAGACCGTTACATGTACAACAAGATTCAAGTATGTTTTTTGTAGGTATAAATATGTATTTTACGAGTATAAATATGTATTTTTCTACTATAAGTGAATATGAGTTTTTGAATAAATCAAATAATTGAGATATTAAAATACATCCATATATATTTAATTCCATAATTGGCTACTAATACCTGAGAATTCACATTACTGAATTATGAATAGTATATGATCTCTAAACTTTCCACGCGCGTGTAGTTTTCTTTTCTTTTTTAATTTCTTTCTTTTTCAAGTCGACATAGAATTAATTTAAAATAGATGAAATAAAATACATCTCTGAAAAATCTATATAAAGAATTAATTTTTATATATTTTTTTTGAAGTATGATAAATTTTTTATTAATATATAAAGATGTACATAAAAAAATGAAAAAATTATTTCCAATTATCTAGACTCTCAATTGCGAACTATATAGCTAGTGGTTCTTTAATTCTAAATAATAATCAAATTAATATATATATCAGTGCTTCTTCCTCAACAAATTAATCTCCATTTTTTGGGAAAGCGTTTGAGTGAGTTTATAATCTCCTTAAGCCCCGTTTGGTATATAGATTTGGATTGGATTCGCATTGTTGTCGTGTCTAATCAGTTGTTTGGTATGCATGATTGTCTTATAAGATGTTTACAATCCTTTAAACTCTTCAATAATGTTTGACAATTTAAACAAAAAAAATCGTATTTCATCATAAAATGAGATGTTACAAACTCTTTTTTCGAAAGTAAAAATCCCAACTTATTTTCATGAAAGATCTCGATCTAATTTTGTGTTTTCAAATATTTTCAATTTCGATAATTTAAATCACATAATTGTCATTATGTACATCTTATACATTCAATCATCAACTTATTTATTCAACCACTTCAATATTTACTTTTAAAATAAGATTAAACATTTTATAAACCCAATGATTGTCATGAACTAGTTTTTTCAAACATAGATAGCCAAACACACTAAATCTAATTTGTCATTTTCCCCATCTTACATGATAGAGCAACCCATGTGCTCCACCCAATCTTTGCCTGTAAACTACTCATTATTATTTGCACTGAAAATGTGGCCCACCTAAGACACACACACACGTACTCCTCACACTATTATACTATATAATTCGATCAAACAACATTAACATTTGTCTAGGTATCTGAGTTACCACTGATCCTCTTCTTTCAAACCAAACATGAAAACACAGGAAAAAATGGTTTTGCAAGAAAAAGAAGAAGAAGAAGAGCCTGAGATCAATTATAGAGGAGTCAAAGCCATGCCCTTTATTATAGGTGATGAATTTTTCTTGATTTTTCTCTGTAAATTCAAGAATTGATTGTCTCATTTGCAGTATTAATTCATATGTGATTGTAGCTAATTTTTGTTTTGGTTTACAAATAATTAGGCAATGAGACATTTGAGAAGCTTGGAGCAATAGGAACACTGTCCAATCTTCAAGTGTACTTAACCACAGTGTTCAACATGAGACGAATCAACGCCACAACCCTTCTGAGTGTCTTCAACGGCACCACGAACTTCGCTACTCTTCTCGGAGCTTACTTCTGCGACACTTATTTTGGCCGCTACAAAACCCTAGGATTCGGTTCCATCACCTCGTTCCTCGTAATATTTCAATCTCGTATTTCATTTCACTTTTTCACCGCATTGGGAACAACACCTTTCCCTAACTACCTTTTTTCCTTTTTCTGAAAAAAGGGTTTGCTGATGATAACACTCACAGCAGTGTTCAAGAACCTGCATCCCCCGCCATGTGGCCCCCACGACGAGCACTGCGTAGGGCCCACGCCCGGGCAGATGGCGTTCCTGCTGGCCGGATTCGGGTTGATGATCGTCGGCGCCGGCGCGATACGGCCGTGCAACCTCGCGTTCGGTGCCGACCAGTTCAACCCGAATACGGAGGCAGGGAAGCGGGGGGTCGACAGCTTCTTCAACTGGTATTTCTTCACACTGACGTTCGCTCAGATGGTGTCGGTGACGGTGGTGGTGTACGTGCAGTCCGACGTCAGCTGGTCCATCGGACTCAGCATTCCGACGATCTTTATGTTAATTTCGTGTTTTCTCTTCTTTCTGGGCACCAAAATATACGTAATTGTGAGGCCGGAGGGGAGCCCTCTGACCGGCGTGGCTCAGGTGGTGGCCGTCGCCGCCAGGAAGCGGCGGCTGAAGGCGCCGCAGCAGCCGTGGCTCAGCCTCTTCAGCTACGCGCCGCCGAAGTCCATCAACTCCAGGCTTCCTTATACACATCAGTTCAGGTATTGTTTTTTGTGCTTTTAATTGCTGCATTTGATTCTTGAATCTGATTAAATAATTGGGATATATTTTAAATATAGAATTTGTTGAATTGTTTTATTTATTTATGGAAACAATATATATTTGGGGAATTATTGAATTTGGTGCGGTCATGGGCCCATATACTATTAATTTCTTCATAATTTGACCCACTACCTTTTTTTTGTCGTACACCACCCAGTTAAGTCTTTTCTACAACATATAGTTTTATATTTAATTTTAAGTCAAATATAATGTCCCCATTTAATCACATGTAGAGGGTTCATTATTATAATTTCAATATTTGAGTTGGTGTGGCGTATATTATAAAAAATTCATTAACCCATAGCTAGTACTCCCTTCTTCCAGTTTAATTTGTCTACTTTGACCGTGCACGGAGCCTAAGAAAATGCAGTTAACTTTGATTGAATGTGTTAACTTTATGTTTTTTGCACTTTAATTAGAATTTAAAAGGGGAATTGGGTGACAATTTTATAAAATGGCAGAAATGTAGGGATAAGAAGAGAATTTTTCTTTTGTCATTTATGAGTTGACAAATTAGAATGTGACAAACAAAAATGACAAGTGGACAAATTAGGCCGGGACGGAGGGAGGAATAATTTTGAATATTACTGAGGATCTAAAATATATGGAACTAGATCCTCTATTTGAAGGTGGGATACCACTTGAGCGTTATAAAACTCATGGTATCGAATAATATTATTTGAATTGAATAATTTGAATTCCTTCAATTTCATTTTGAACTAATTTCGAACAATATAAGTGTGTTATGAATTCACTCCAATTGATTTAAATTATCTCTCCGTCTAAATGCAGCCTATTTTTTTTTTTTAAATCTTACAAATACATGCACTTACTTATTTATACACACATATATATATACACTACTATAAATCACTCAAATTCCAACGGAACAATTCCGTTGGAATTTTGTGAAATACCGTTGGAATTTTGCAAAATTCTGTTGGAATTCTTCATTCCAACAGAAATTCCAACGGAAGTGGACCGTCGGAAAAAGGGGCGTTGGAATTTAAATTCCGACGGAAATTCCAACAGAAAAACGATTCCAACGGAACATTCCAACGGTACTTTTTTGTTGGAATATACAATCACAAAAAAAATTCCAACATTATTCCAACGAAATTTCCAACAGCGTTGAATTCCGTTGGAAATTCTGTTGGAAATTCTATTGGAAATTATAAAAATTCCAACGGAATTTCCAACAGCGTTGAATTCCGTTGGAAATTCCGTTGGAAATTCCAACGGTTATTATTTCCATTGGAATTTTTGTTGGAATTTAATTGTTTTCTAGCAGTGATATATATATATATATATATATGCATAAGTGAAGTAATGCACACTTTATCATTTCCTACACGAAAAGAGAAAAAGAAAGAAAGAGACAGATCGATAGTATATATCGATCGAGTATAATATTTATCAGATGCAAAATCTACATAATTGGGAAATATGCTGTAATTTTCTCCGACCTCCTCAATTTGCGTGTGGAAATGTTTTTGTTGAAAGTCTTTTCAATTTTCTAATCGCTTAAAGTCACTCAAGAATTAAATATTTCTTAAAGATTCAATTTTCCCAATCTAATATAGTTTGTACAATAATGTACTAGTAAATATATAGATCATGATTTATACATAAGTAACTAGAGTTAGTCTCATGTGCAACAGGTGCACATACAATTCGGGTCGGGTCCAGATCGACCCGGATCCGCACACATTTTTTTTGAATTTTATTTTTTCGCTTCAAACTGTTACTTTTATGTTGTATGGGTGTGACCTTTATGTTATATAAGTGTGACCTTTATGTTATATAAGTGTGACCTTTATGAATAAATGTAATGACCTTTATATACTCTAACTTAGAAAAAAAAGAAGACTTTTACACTCTGAATGTCATAAAATTTGTACATAAAGGTCACAAAAATTGTACATAAAGGTCACAACAATACAACATAAAGGTCTCAATCTAAAGCGAAAAAACCTGAAAATCTTCATTTTTTCCTAAGTTACTGAACATAAAGGTCATAACATTTATATATAAAGGTCACACTTATATAACATAAAAGTCACATTCTTACAACATAAAGGTAACAGGCTGAAGCGAAAAAAAAAAACCCAGGTGACTCAGATGCACGGATCCGGGTCGGGTCGCCCCAGTTGCACCAATTCAGATCCGTGCACAGGAGCATTTGTGAAGTAACTAATTCATCACTTTTCTTTTAGAAATCATCTTTCAATTTTTCAAGTTAGCATATTATGTGATTTTCAAAGGTTTCCAAATGTAAGATGGAACATATAATCACCATTAATAGGCAAAAACTTGCGTACCCCCGGTGCACCGTACCCCCAAAGGTATTATTAGTTTGGTATTAGGTATATATCCATGAGGTATTATTGGTGCATTCATAAGGTATTAGTGATATATTTTTGAAGGTATTAGTGGTACACTCATAAGGTATTAGTTGCATATTCATAAGGTATTACGTGTATAATTGAAATATATGATTTAGTGAAGGTATTATTTAAGGTATTATTTGTTACATGTTAAGGTATTACTCATATTATTTAAAGGTATTACAATAAGTGTTTGGGGGCACGGTGCCCCCGGGGCACGCAAGACCTACTCCCATTAATATTAATTATTATGGTTGAATATAGATTCTAGCTTATGAAATTTTTCTTAATATGAATGTTTTGGGATGTCACCATTTGTAGGAGTTGAATTGTATATTTAATTGTTATGGTCCATGTATATATGTGTGTATATATATATATTTGTTATAACTTTAAATTAAAAAAATTCTACCTATTATTGAGGGGGATAAATTAACTATTTACGACGGTTAAAATTGATAATTTCAATACACGTGACAGAAAAGGAAAAGGTTATTTTAAGAAAAAAGGCTTGGGGACTTCGATTAGAAATTCAAAGTATTAGAGAGGCTAAATAAACCTCTTTTTTCTTAAACAATGTGAATAATAACTTAGTGGGAAAATATTGTAAAATTTAGTTCGGTAACTAGTTATTATCCAATTTTGAGTACTAAATCTATTTTTCAGTTTAGATTTAGTTATAGAATTTTTTTTTTCCAACTTCAATCCTTTTTTATTTTTGAGTAACCTAAATTGCTGATGTGGCAGTCAAATTACGATAGGCACATCTACAATTTTTTTTAATTTTTACAGAAAAGATTCTAATATTTGAAAAAAATTGAACTAAGTTATTGGACTAAAATTGAAAATTTCTATTAACTTATTTTATGGGTACAAGCTTAATGCAATGTATCAAATAATCATCATACATGATGTTTATATATGATATTGTTAAGTAACACATGTCTTGCATTAAATATTATAAAACATAAGATGTAAAACTCCATCAGGTTTCTAGACAAGGCAGCGATAGCTACCTCGGACGACGAGATAAACCCGGACGGATCTGCTAGAGATCGATGGAGGCTGTGCAGCATGCAACAAGTGGAAGAAGTGAAATGCATTCTCCGGGTGCTCCCAATCTGGGCCGCCGGAATCCTCTACCACGTCGGACAAAAGCAGCAGTATATCGTGTTCCAAGCGATGCAATCGGACCGTCACCTAGGCGGCGCCACCACTTTCCAGATCCCTCCGGCGACCTACTCCATCTTCTCGATGCTCACCCTCACTCTCTGGCTGCCCCTCTACGACCGCCTCCTGGTGCCCCTCCTCCGCAAGCTCACCGGAAAGCCCGCCGGAATAACCGTCCTCCAGCGCATCGGCATCGGAATCTTCCTCACCGTGCTCGAGTCCCTCATCGCAGCCTTCGTGGAGGAGAGGAGGAGGGCCCTGGTGGCCTCGGAGCCAATGCAGCACGGGGTGGCGTCGCAGATGTCGGCGATGTGGCTGGTGCCGCAGCTGGTGGTGGCGGGGCTGGCGGAGGCGTTCGCGGATGTGGGGCAGGTGGAGTTCTTCTACAAGCAGTTCCCGGAGAACATGAGGAGCATCGCCGGCTCCTTCTTCTTCTGCGGGATGGCCGCCGCCAACTACTTGAACGGGATGCTCATCACGGTGGTGCATCGCACGACGGAGAAGTCGCCGGCGGGGAACTGGCTGCCGGAGGATCTCAATAAAGGGAGGCTGGATTACTTCTACTTTCTTGTGGCGGGTTTGTGTGCTTTGAATTTTGGATACTTTCTTGTTTGTGCTAGGTGGTATAGTTATAAGGGAAGTGGAGTTAGTGATGTTTGTGTTGTTGAAATGGAAACTAAGGACAAAATTGACAAGGAGTTTTAGAACTAGATCCTTTCTATTATTTGTATCAATAAATTTACACCAATTTTTAGAACCACTAAATCATGGAGGAGAGATGTTTTGTCATACTCGTGTTATATCTTGACAGGTGTAATCAATGATATTAGAAATTAATATGTGACTATATTAAATATTATGCAACATAAAATGTAACATCAAATATATAAGATTCATATATGTATCAATTTTTGTTGGTATCAAGGTTATTAAATTTAATTTCTCCTCCTTCCACGAGAGGTCACATATTACTTATTTATCGATTTATTGTGCATGTACACACTATTACTTATGTGTATATGATATTAATTAAATTATAATTAGATGTATGTTTTTGTTTTCCCAATAGTATGCTTATTTTCTTTATGTTAAGGATAGTTTATATATTTAATGCTATCAGATGGGTAGGAAACTTATTATAGGGGTAGATATATAAATTGCCTTTTTCCTTTGATCTCAATAAAATGTTGTTTTAATTTGGGTTAATTGTCAGAAAAATCACAACATCTACTTTTGGATTAACCGAACTTTTCATTATTGGTCAAAATAACATGGACTTATATATTTAGTATATTTTTCGATCATTATCTATCATATTCAACTTTTTTCCCAAGTTTTTTAGTATATTTTTTTCTCTCCTCCCTCCCATCCACAACCGCCAAACTTATTAATAAAAATAGAGTATATTACTTTTGTTGCCCCGTAAAGTAGGGGGTCTAGCAATTTTGGACATTATTGTTTCGGGTTGGCCAATTTGGACAATATTTTGTCAAAATGTGCAATTTGTACCCAATTTCAGCCCGAATCGCTTATTTGGGCCCAAATCGCACGTACAATGCACATGTGGCCATAATTTCGAGCTCACCGGGCGAAAATTTGACACATTGGAATTTTTAATATTATTTATTTTTTTAATAGAAAATCAATTTTTAATAAAGTAAAAATAAAAAGAAAAAAAATTAGATCTAGAACGTTACTTTCTCTCTCTGCACCACCTTCTTTCTTCTCCGGTAGAGATTGTCACCTCCACCATCTTCCCACTCTTGTTCAATCGCAGTCCACCAACACAAGAACGCCAACCATCTATAACACCCATCTCACTCTCTCTATCGCTTTATTCACTCCACCGCTGACATCCTTACACTACACTATAATAAGAGGTATAAATTGATTCGTAGCATACTCAATCAAACACGTGATTTTCTCCCCGACTACTGATCCCATACTCCCCTCATAAATGAATCCATTGCCCCAATTGTTGCGGGAATACCATTTAGTTGACCTACGCCTATTTGAACAACCTCGATTAATCATGTCTTTCTTTGATAAGAATCAATACGATCTTTATAAGGCTCCTGGAAATGAAATCCAATGAGATCTAGAGAGACAATGTCTTCATCCATAGGATCCTAAGGACTGGGGTCGATCGTAACTTCAATCTTTCTGAACTACTCATTTTCAAATGATATCCCCATTGTTCACAAATATTCATTTTTGATTTCAAAAATTTCTCATAATTTAATCCATAACATGGGTCAGGTTGTAGGCCTTAGCGAGCCTGTTGTCGACACAGACTCCATTTACCTCGTTGTCACCATCTCCATTGTGAAACGACGAAGGGAGACGCCATGTTCTCACCCCTTTCTACTTATCTCTCGCTCTCTCTCTCTCTCTCTCATCTTCTCTCGTGTGTGCGTACCGTCGTGTGATGTGTTGTGCGCGTGTGAGTGGTTGTCACCGACAACAATTTTGACCGTGGTTGAAAAATGGGGGATGGGGTGGTTGTAGTTTGGGGAGGAGGAGAAGGACTATATAAATTTCAGATTTTGTTTCCAAATTCAGATTTTTTACGATATTAGAAGTTGGAATTTGGATAGAAACTGATCTAATAGCATGCACCTCACCCTTTCCAATATAGTCCTATTCATCCTCTCAGCCACACCATTTTGATGTAGATTTGTAGCTACTGTTTTGTGCCTTGTTATTCCTTTCTCTTTGCGGAAGTTCTAAAACTCAGAAGACAAGTATTCCAAACCATTGTCAGTTCTTAGAAATTTAAGAGTTTTACCTGTATAACACCCCAAATTTAATTAATATATGGCTAATATATATATATATATATATATATATATATATATACACACACATAGTGGATCCATTTAATTTTTTTTTCAACCTTGTCCAATTTTTTTTTTTTTTTGTTAGCCCAATTTACTTATATTTTGGTAGACTCTAGTTACAGCCCCTAAATTTTATTAAAGTGGCAGATTAACCCCTAGATGTTATAGAAATTGCAACATGACCCCGAACTTTGCAGAAATTAAACTAAGACCCCTAAAGTTGACTCTATATTTTATAAGAGATTCGAACGAAGGACCAGAGTGAAAGCACGGACAACAAGGAACTATCACAGAGCACCAGCTACCAACGATGGGGGTAAATTATGTGTTTTATTATCTGTTAAAATGTGTGCAATCAATTATGTACAAAATATGTCCAATGTGGTCAAGTTGATCGTCCCTACTTGTGATTGAATTGGACGTTGACGTTCAGCGTTCCTCTTCAAATCGATTATGTGTGTATGCGTATGCTTGTGCTGGAGTTTCAGACGTGGCTCTGTTATGTAAGTTCGAGGTTTCAAATATGACCTCATTAAAGTCTATGTGGGGAATTCAGAAGGACCTTATATCGGATGCGTAACTCCGATACACCCCGGGCCGAAAGACCAGAGGAATGCAATGTCTTCGTTATGTTATGTTATCCCGATGTTAAATGTCTAAGTGTGACACGTATGTGTTTTTACCTCCACTGAGTGTTTCTTTCTCACACTCACCCCTCATATGTTCTAAATATACAGAAACCCTGGAGGCGAAGAATGGATAATAGAGATGTCATATCTTTTGCATGTATATATTTACAACATACTCTAGATACTCTTGTTGAAATATGTATATATCTTTTAAACATTTTGACTCCAATACATGAGATTAATTTGTTTTATTTGAAGAAAAATATAGGTAATCCCTGAGTCTTTCAAGGGTTGCTATTTGAAATATTTTACTAAATCTTCTTTCGACGGGTATTAAATATCGCTGCACACCTTTTTGCAAACTGCTACGTTTACTCTGTTTATTTATAATTTTCATAAAATATGTTTTATTCAACTGAAATGAAAATGGGGTGTGACAGTTTTTGTATCAGAGCCTGGCTCTACCCTTTTGTAGGGCCTTGCTCAAAAGTTTTATGTGAAATATTGATGATGGACCCCATGTTTAATATATTAATACGATAGACGTCTCTGTTTGACCTTCTTCCGTCAGGTTTGCCTGAAATGATGTGAATGTTATAATGTGTTGTTGGGAATTCTCTGATATTTGTACAGGTTGATGTTGTTGGTTGAGTATGGGTTGAGTTGATCACAATTTCCCTATGAAACTTACATGTGAGATTGTGGGTAACAGATGCCGGAGTTTAGACAAACAGCTAGAATAAGGGTGTTTTGATTCGAGGATCCTAGGGTAAGATATAGGCGACTCTTCTTTGAGAGTAGGGTAGCCGGAGACGTATCCATAGGAGAACACATCGCAAGGCTATTTCATTTCTGGCGTCAGGCAGGAGGGGTAACAGGTAACATAGGTAATATGGAGGCCTTTAACCATCTGATCAAAACTCTGCCTGGGGAATGAGCGGTTAGAGCCAACCGGGTATTCGAGGATGAGACAGTGTATTCGATAGTAGATTTGAGGCCTAGCGTGGATTTCAGTCGGGTGGCTCAGCACCTATGGAACTGTGGATGCGAAGGGAGACACCGGCTACTCCCGAACGGGGTCCCTTTGACCCTTCCAGTGATGAGTCTGGCTCAGAGGAGGAGCCAGAAGAGGATTCGGAAGAAGAGCCTGAGGAAGACCCAAAGGAAGAACAGGGGGAGGACCCGACAGTGATAGATCATAGGGGGCTTCCGGGACCCCGTCCCCACCTGCTATGGGGGTTTAGATGGTGTAAGGGAAGGGTTGGTGAGGTGGAACAATGAACAATATATACTTTGTATATATATATGTATGTAGGGTAGCCCATTTTTGACTTGTAGATACAGGGGGTTACGACAATGGAGTGACCGAAATTTTTGATATGTACATAGATATATCGGGTCCACTCTTGCTAGGCTACCTAATGATCGATATATAGTACTACTAACTACGAATGTTTTGCTGAAAATCACTAGCGTTTGTTACTTATTATCTCCGTATATATCGTCGTGTTAAACATTATGAAAAGACTATAGGAAACTTCTTTTCTTTTTTATAAAGGACATGAAGCAAGTAGGGGTGTGCATCCGTCGGTTCGGTAACCGAACCGAACCGAATTAGCAAAACCGAAAAAACCGATTTGAGTGAAAAAAAAACCGAACCGAACCGAATTTTGCTTGAAACCGAATTGCAACCGAACCGAAATTTTTCGGTTCGGTTCGGTGCAAAACCGAAAAACCGAATTACACATTTTTTGTTCTTATTTCTCAAAATCAAGTTCAAATAGTGTATACACAAGGAACATGGTCACACTGCCACTGAATAGTAATTTTGAACAAAATAGTAAAATAACAAAAGATCAAACAAAATATAGCAACATAAATTAGTTTTTAAGACATAATCCACGAACATCCAATTTTTGAAACATAACAAATGGAAACACAATTAAGTCTAGAACTTCCAAGTTCCATAAGCAACATGAAAATTGAAATAATCCTTCAATAACAACAACACAAATATATAACAAAGAGTTCTCTTCAACAATCCAACAACAGAATGCTAGAATCATCATCTTAGCCATGAGCCATCCAATCCAAAATCCAATATCTAAAATATATTATACCACTCTTAGGATATTAAATAGATCAAAATCATCAATTAACGATAAATTAACGATAACTAGAAAAGAGTAACAATCCACAAGTACCTCACTTTCAATTTAGTTTTTGGTGTTTGATAATGATGATCCAATTCCAACGGTTGGCAATTCTGAAATATAATGTAAAAAAATTAACACAAACTTAAATCATACAATATAAAAATAAGATATTTACTTAATTTAATAATGATTCAATAAACTTGTAATATACCTTTCTCAAAATTCTCAAGCTCTTCTAGTTGTTCTTCAACACAAATGCGAAGCTCTGAACCTCGAAGCCAATCTTGTGTACATATCAATGCTTCAACCAACTTTGGAGTTAAAGAACTCCTAAACACATCTAGTACCCTCCCCCCGGTGCTAAATGCAGACTCTGATGTAACAGTTGAAATGGGAACAACCAACATATCACGAGCCATTCTTGAAAGAATTGGAGACCTTTCAGAGTTGATTTTCCACCACTTCAAGACATTTAGGTTCTCAGCATCTTCTACGATGTCCTCATTCAAATAAACATCTAGTTCGGTCTTCTTATTTCCACCATGTCCCATCTCCATTTTTTGTTTCTTAAATTTAGCCTTTAAGAAACCAGGTTTGGTGCAAATGGTATCACAATCTCTGACATTACCTGAACTAGTGCTTGAGAGGCTACCACTGTTGTCACCACAAGTTGCATCATTCTTCGACTCATACTTTTGTTTATATTCTTTGAACAGTTCTGAGAGTCCATCTTTCACAGTTTGATACATTCTTTCACCAACTTCTGTTCCATACATCGCATGTAAAGAGTACTCCATGTACTCTAACTTATCTCGAGGATCAAAAACAGTTGCCCAGAAAATGAGTGGATTCATTTTTTCTGGATCTCCCCAATATTTATCAAATTTTGCTTTCATCGAATCACCCAAATCCCTCACCAGAAGATCGTCACTGGATTTCCAATCATTCAAAATGCAACACAAGTCACTAATCTCACTAAAAAAGGAGTTAGAAGTGACATATAGAGATCCTGAAATACGCAATGTCATCTCATAAAAATGCTTCAATAGATTTGCAAGTTTACGAACACAAGACCAATCATAAGATGTTGGAACCCCATCTCTCCCCCAAATCACTCACAAAGCATGATTCTTCAAGTTCGTACTTCTCAAATACTTTTTCAAAATTTTCAGCTGTTTTTAACATCAAATAGGTGGAATTCCACCTTGTTGACACATCCAAACACAACGAACTTTTACTCTCCACACCTTCCCATTCAGCAAACTCTTTAAATTTTCTAAGTCTAGCCGGTGAACTTCTAATATACCTCACTGCATCTCTCACACGCTTCACTGATGGGTTGACTTCTTTCAGACCATCAGAAACCACCAAGTTAACAACATGAGCAATACACCTCATATGAAGGTACTTGCAATTTGCCACACTTTCCCCCCAATTCAGCATTCTCTTTTTCAAGAATGCTATAGCTGTATCATTGGAACTCGCATTGTCTACAGTTATGGTGAATATATTCTTCAAACCCCAGTCAAGAACACATGTTTCAATTGACTTACCAATGTAATCACCTTTATGGCTAGAAATTGGTACAAAGTTTAGAATTCTTTTATGCAAGTTCCATTCATTATCAATAAAATGGGCAGTAACACACATGTAATTAATTCTTTGGCAAAAAGTCCATGTATCAGTTGTGAGGCTGACTCTTTGACAACTACTCTTCATAAAAGACTTCAATTTTGTCCTCTCATCAACATACAATTGATAACAATCACGTGTTACTGCCCATCTAGAAGGAATTTTAAACCTAGGACATGCTTTGCTCATGAGTTTCTGAAACCCCTTACCTTCCACAAACTTAAATGGTAACTCATCAACAATAATCATATATGCAACAGCTTGCCTAATTTCATCATAATCAAACTTCCAAGTACCAAGCATACCCACTCTACCACTCTCTTGATTATTTGGTTGCAAATTAAGCAATGCTTGACGGGCTTGTTCATTGTGTGGGTTTTTAATGCATGCATTCATATGACAATTAAGTGATGAAGTGCCATTTCTTTTGGGATGACATGCAAATAATCTATCACAGTAGTTACACTTAGCTGTTGAAACTTCGCCATTCTCATTCTTGATCTTCTCAAAGTGCTCCCACACTTTGGACCTTATTTCATGGGTTTCCTCTTCACTACTGATCGAGCTTCAGTCGTATTTGATGGCTGATTCAAATGATCAACATCTACAGATTCAGACTGTGAGCGAGAGACTTGACTACAGTTGCTTCCAATGCACCCTTCTGCTGCTGCTTCTTGGTTAGACATCTACAATTAAAACAAAAAAGCAGGGTCTAAATCAGAGACTAATTATTATTTACATTCGGATATAGTAATGATACAAAAGAATGTCAACTCATGTGTTCTGTAACTAAATAATGATTTTAATAAATAATAATGCTTTCCTTTTGGTGCCAGATCCTGCCAAGACGAATTGGAAAACAAGAGAGATAATTAAATGATCATATTGTTTCCTCCCAAAAAAATCAAAACAATCATATCAATATTTCAACGCAATAAGGAAGATACAACACAAAAAAAATGTCATAGTTGTCTTTATTTGTTAGCTCTATTAAGAAAGTATGCAAAGGTTTCAGGTTCTTGACTACATTTCTCCGAGGTGTCTTTACTTAAACAGCCCCATTTCGTCAAAACTATCCAACCAACACTAACCTCTGTGCCATTTGCGACACCAAATTCTCAACATTAATCACACCTTAAGACCTAAACTGAAATCTTGTTAACTCTGCAATCGAAAAGGTCACAAACATTTGTGCTCATTCGTTTTTGAACCATACATAGGCAAAATCATTTTCTAGTAGGCAAATTCATTTTCTAACTGATACAGAAAAATGGACTTCTCAAGTTCTATTCTAATTGTTTTATTCAAATAATGACGTGGGTTAACAACATCCAAAAGAGGTCAACTTGAACATATGCCAAAGGCTACGCATTAAGAGAAAGAATTTTGAAAATCAATAGAGGGGTAAAGAAGTTTTCTCCCAAATTTTGATTGGTTTTATCAAGAAATTACCTTCTATTGCGAGTCTGCGATGGGCCGTTTTGGCAGAGTAGAAAAGACTAGTGGTGGGCGCCGGCGACGGACAGAGTAGAAGAGACCGAGAGGGAGGGAGTGGCGGCGAGTGGCGGAGCGCCGGAGCGGCCAGCGGGCAGTGGCTAGGTTTTTTCTTTCCTTTTTGAATCTGAATCGCAGCGGCCCAGCTTCTGCTTAGCTTTACCAATTATCTCAATCTGTACACACTTTAGTTTAATATAATATATTATATATAATATATTATATATATTATATATATTATATATAAATATATTATTCGGTTCGGTTCGGTTAATACGGTATTCATATTTCAGAAACCAAAACCGAACCGAAATACCGAATTGCTCAACTCTCAAAACCGATACCGAACCGATTTAAAAAAAACCGAACCGAACTGCGTATTTCGGTTCGGTTCGGTCGGTTATTTCGGTTTTAACCGAAATCTGCACACCCCTAGAAGCAAGGTAGGCCAAGAAAGCAACCACCGCCCACAGAACGTTCAACCTCAGCGCGACGAACGGTTGAGCAAGTAATACCCCAAGAACGAACGGTGGAGTGATAGGTAGAAAATATATGCATTTAATTGTTAACTTAATTGGATTTTTATCATCTTTTATTTGATTGGATGCATTATTTTCGTACCTATATGTGCTTCTGAACTCGAGATACTTCATATTTTATTTTCTCAATTATTGTAGGATTTTCGAAGTATTTTTGAGTGGTGAAATTAATTGGACAAGATTGAGTTGAGATGAGCCCAATTAAGAAGCCCAAGTAATCAAATGAACAAGAAACTCAAACTATGGGCTTAAGGATTAAGAGGTCCACTTCCTTTCCTTTACAAAAGGAAGCATATATAAGAAGAAAAAGTGACTTGGGAGAGGGGCAACTTTTGGAGGCACACGGCAGTTTTGAGAGCTTTTGGAGAGAGAATTAATCAAAAACATCTTTTACTTTATTCTATTTCTTTGATGGATTTATCAACAACTTTTGTGGATTCGATCGAGATGACGATTGGCTAATTTCTTAATTCCGGTTAGCAGGGATGTTTGAACCCAATTATCTTTTTATGTTTTAATTAATCTCGTTTCTCCCCCTCGATGTTTTGATTGGAATTGATTGTGTTATCTGTGATGAATGATTTCAATTATTGATGCTTGATTTAGATTGACCACCTAGGTTGAGTGTTTGATAATTGATTGCTAGAATTTTAAATCATGAATCCTAATTGTTGTGGTTTAATTTTCATTAGTAAACTAGAGGTCGCGCATCTCTAGGGTAACACAATCCTAAATTATCAAATCGAGCTTGTGTATTTGGAGTCTAGTTCACCCTATTGTCTTGGTAATTAATGCATTTAATGAATTAAATTTAGAGAGCTTATTCTAGGTTGTTCAATTAAATAGAGTTAATTAGTGATCTTATCCTAATTTAACTAATCATAAGAGACGATTCGGTTTAACAGAGCTTGTTGTTAGACTACGGGTGATAATTCTATGATAATATGAGAGAGGGGGTAACATTGATTAAGACATAATTGATATTGGGGGATAACTGAACTGTTGACTGGAATGTTTTTATCAATTGATTTCTGTTTAATCTGTTTTCTAGATCTTTAGTAAATTTTAGTTTAATTATCAATCAATCTGATAACCCTCATCTTTCTTGTTTCCTTGAAATTAGACATAGGTAAACATAATTGAATTGTCACTCTTCGTGGGATCGACCCTTACTTGCCTTAACTACTAGTTGGTTAGGATAGGGAAGATTAATTAATTTTATCGCGTCGCAACAGCGCGGTCATGGAGCAAGCAATACCCCAACAACAAGCGCCCGAGGATTCGATATCTGGACACTCTGCACCTAGCCAACGACATCGGGACCAGCGGGCGGAGAGCCTATCAATAGTTTACTTATGGTTCTAAGGGGTCTCACAAAATGACTTGGGAATGAGCCCGCGACGACGACGCCGGTAGAACCAAAAGAAGATGTGAATCGGGTAATCAAACTTTTCAGACAGTTCAACCCACCAGTATTCAACGGAAGGGGAGAACCAGCAGATGCGAAAGAATGGTTACGATCATTAGACCGATTATTTGCCCATTTAATCTGTACGGAAGCACAAAACATCTCATGCGTGATATTCCAGTTTACCGAGGAGGTGAGCTTCTGGTGGGAGTCATACGATCGGACGCTAACGAGTGAAAGGTGAAATGAAATGACTTGGGCGGAGTTTAAGGAAATTATCATGCATAACTACCTACCCCAGTCGTATCAGGATAGCAAGGAGACGGAGTTCCTGCACCTCCGACAAGGATCTATGACCGTAGGGGAATACGAAATAAAATTCAACCAGTTAAGCAGATATGCCATTCACTTGGTAGACACGGACTATAAGAAGGCCAAACGTTTCTGTAAAGGCCTACGAGCGGAGGTTGGCGTCATTCTGGCGGGACAAGGAGATATGACCTACGTGGAGATGGTAAGTAGGGCAATGGAGATATCCTCTCGTATGAGACCGGAGGTAGTGATTCCAAGGAGATCGTACGAGGAGTTGGGAAAAAGGAAGGTGTTCAATCCGAGCCAGTTTCAGGGACGGAATCAAAATAGAAATTTCAATCCGAACCAACGAGCTATCACTGGCAATTCCCAAAATGCCCCTGCTCACACTACAAGAAATACGCTAATAGACAACTGATATTATCTGTTGTCTAATTGGAAAAATATCTGATGTCTATGGCGGTGTTGTAAAAAGTCGCTAATAGACAACAGATATTATCTGTTGTTGTTTATAGAAACAACAACATATTTGCAACACGTAAAATCTGTTGTGGTTTTCTATGAGGACAACTGATATTAACTGTTGTTATTTTGTCTTAAGTGTTGTAAATTTTCCGAATTATTAGGCCTTACTATCTGTTGCGGCTGTAATAGACAACATATTTTATCTGTTGTCGTTTCCAAAAACAACAACATATCCGCAACATTTTGAAATCACATTTTCTAATAATTTTTATAATTTTTATATCCTGAAATCATTTAATAATAATATATAAACTCCAAATACATTAAAAGAACCTTTAATCTTCAACATAACATCATTAATATCATACAAAGATATCAAATCCTCCCAACAATATATCAATCCATAACACTTGAAAATATAAGATATTACGTCTACAATACTTCAACTACTAGCAAAATGTCTACAAAAGTTAGATCACCTAGTTTTCATAACATGGTCTTCATGAGAAAAACATCATGCACTTCAGAATCGCTCCATATTTGCCACCACAATTTGTCAAAAGTACCTAAAAGACGAAATTCATGAAATATAATTATTAGAACACGGTTATTAAAAAATGAACGATAATGTTATTTTGAAGCTAACTATCACCTTATATATTCTACCCATCTATTTTTTCATGAACTCATTCAGCCCCATTCAACACGCACTTCATCAATATTAGGAGGGAAATCAAATTACGTTTGAAGCACAAATACATTTGCATTCACCAAAAACAAACTCACCTGATATTAATGAACTTCAGAAACAAACTCACCAATTCATCAAAATCCAACTGCAACTAATCCCCAGAACAACACATCTTCAATGTTATTACAATCAGACTCATATCATCAAGAAATCACCATAACAAAACTAAAAACAACTTTAAATCATATCCATATAAAACAGCTACTTGTCAATGTCATTAAAGCGAGGTAGATCCTTATTCCTGAGAATATAAGGTTCAAACATAATATCTCTCTAATCATGCACAGTATGCAAGGTAAAGAAATTTGGAAAACAACCAATAACATATGTAAAAACCAACAAATATATACCTGATTGCAGGGGTGAAGGTAAAGCCGTGGAAGAATGCTTCTGTGGGTTTATACGATTAACATAGATGCTCTGCTCAGTTTTCTTCTTCTTACTCCTCAAAACAGTAAAGCATCCCATGTTGCAATAAAAACTTAGAGGAGGCATATTCACTTAAATGACATGGAATAAATTGGATCAAATGCAGCATAAGAGAATATGTCGTCGGTCGCAATGAAAGACTCTTATATTGGGAAAAAAAAGTACATATGCTACATGATAACAATGTGCTCTTCCACCCAGTAAAGACATATCCAAAAAGATTAAGAAATTAGAGGGAGCTTAGGAGATGAAAGGCTCCAAAACAGATTTGATCCTTATGAAATAGCGATCATCTTGACAGAGCAGCCATAGTATTGGAACATTCCTACCATCCACGTGAGCTCAGATAATGTATCACAGTAACTAATGTGTTATCAACAGATTTATTCCACATGTGTGCAAACTCTTAGAGACTTCCGGACAAAAATAGGTTCCCTTGGCTGAAAGAAAGTTGAAACAGATTTTAAATTTGTATAAAAACAACATCACTCTTTGCTACAGATGCAAAATAATGTAAAATAATGCATCATGTTTATTTTCTGGAATTTGGCATAAATCAAAGAGAAAATAGACAAACAATACTCTTATGTGTTGTTGTCTAGTACCATTTTTTAGTTTGATGGTAGTTTCAGTGTAAAAAATACTCATTATCAGGAATAGCCATCACACTAATCGTTCCTCGACATATTAGTCAAACATGGTATTTGACCATCTTTATCAGGAATCACTCCAAGCGATCTCAGAAACCTAGATAAACACGTTTTTTGAGGTGCAATGCATCATACCTATAAACTAGAAGTATGATACATATTCAATTGCATGATTATTAATCTATACTGATAGGCTTGTTGGATGGTTATGTGCTTTAATTGTTATTCAGCGCTCTTAAGAATGAGTTATTCACTTTAATATTTTCTTGCTTGGTTTGTTTCTGCCAAGAATATCATGCTGAATTTTCATTAAAACTATAAAAAATATACAATAAGCATGAGTTTCATGCATGCTACAAACCAGTTCGTGAAAAAATAAACATTGCATCGCATGCATAAACGACTTATCTTGCATCTAACTGTCCCTTTCAACTTTCTCTCTTTTCTAACTGCAATTTTGGTATGATAAGAGGATATCAAATATGTATGTGATCAGCTGACCAACCCACCATAGCCTTCCCACTTAAGCCACCCATTGAAAATGCAACTAAATCTTACAATGCCTTCGAGCTATAGTTACCACAAATACTGAATAGAGCTCTTCATTGGTAAGTCGTAAACATCCTCAGACCACGTGATAAATGAGCATCTTTAAGTGATCATAAGTTCATAACAGATATTCATAAGATTTCACTCATAATGATTATATCTGTCTAATTACTTTTGTTACATATTGTTCTTAAACTAAATAAAAATTTATCTACATAATCTAGATCATTGTGTGTTGTCACCAATCTAAGTCAACCATATTTTCTCATACAGCATATTGACAGTAGCATAAACCAGTGTAGATAAAGAAGTTTCTTCTCTCCATTTAACAAGAGGTGAAAATAATATAATATTTCAAATCATTAATAGAATTATGAGTTTATTACATGCTGGGAGTTAAAATTTTAGCCATAAGCAAGAAACTCAAAATGCAGCATCATGTCATGAACCCAATATATTATACCGAACCTCTATATGCTCCAAGGATAAATCAGTCCTATAGATTGATCAATGAAAAACTTGAAACAACAATAAGCAAACTCAAATAAACAACAACTCAGAAGCAGATCTAAACTCCAATCCAAATAGAAAAACTCAAAACCACCGACTCATCACAAATCGATTATGATCTACAGAAAGGCGAGTAAAAACAAATAGAACCCAAAGTTCGCAGCACGGCATAGATCAAGAAGATAACGTTGAGGAATAAAAGGAAATAATCAGACCTGACCACCAACGACGGCGATAGAAGGCAAGGCGTCCCAGAGAGTGGGCAACGCGCTTTCCTCACTGTGATCTCCCAGAGCCGTGCACGCTCTCTGCAGTCGGTTCACCAATGATATCAGATTCTCCATATCCCCAACTCAACTCCGAGTCAATGATCCGCTGACTTGACTCGGCAGCGACTACACTCCACAGCGAACAAAAATCCGCGTCTGCTCTCGCTCATCGTCGCCGACCGCCGTGATTGGAACTAGGGTAGAAAGCGATTTGGACTTAGGGTAGAAATCGATTTACTTGAGTTGATTTGGAGTTGCTAGTTAGGGTTGATTTTCCCCTTGCTTATGGCAGCTGAATATATAAACATCATACTTTTAACAACATATATTATCAGTTGTAAATGAGTAAATTGCACGCTAATAGACAACAGATATGAAGTGTTGTTAAAGTTGTTGTCTATTCTCGAAAAAACATGAGAATAGACAACAGAGCATAAAATCAGTTGTCTATTAGCGCAAAAACACACTAAAAGACAACAGATTTCTTAATATCTGTTGTAAATATTAGTAACGACAACATTTCAGACAAAATCAGTTGTCTATTCAGTGTTGTCTATTGGCGAATTTCTTGTAGTGTCACCAACCACGCTCTACTTGCTCCAAATGTGGGAAGCTTCATACGGGACCATGCCTCCTGTTTTCGAGACGTTGCTTTAGGTGCCAAGAACCGGGACATAACATTGCCAACTGCCCTCAACGTCCCAATAATGAACCGAAGCTTAACCCAGGAGCTGGGATGGGAAGAGCCCGAGCCTTCGCTCTTACCCTCGACGAAGTGGCGGATGAACCCGAAATGATGGTAGGTATGTTACTAGTTTGCGAATTGCCTGCATTGGTCTTATTTGATATCGGGACAACTCACTCTTTTATCTCCGTCAAGTTTTATGAACTTTTAAGGCTTAGGATCGATATGGTAGATGCTAAAACCTTAGAAGTTAGCATACCTTTAGGAAAGACAGTAAAACAGTAAAAACTCAACGGTTGTGTCGAAAGTTAAGTATAACATTTGAGAAGGAAACCCTTTTTGCTGATTTACACGTATTACACATGAAAGATTTCGATGTAATCCTAGGAATGGATTAGCTTAAGGGTAACCATGCTACAATTAGATGCTATGAGCGAGAAATTCTCTTTACACCACCTGAAGGTTAGGGGTTTACTTTTTTCGGAACTCGAATAGGGTCGAGCCCCAAAGTGAATACGACGATGCAAGCCGTTAAGATGCTCCAGCGAGGAGATTGTGAAGCAATACTAGTTAATTTGATAAACCAGAGCAAGAATTAAATCTTATCGAGAGCGTTTCGATAGTAAAAGAATACAAAGATATTTTTCCTGAAGATTTGCTTGGTCCCCCACCAGATAGAGAGGTGGAGTTTAGTATAGACCTTGTACTTGGATCAGTACCAGTGTCGAAGGCTACATACCGCATGGCTCCGAAAGAATTACAGGAATTGAAGGTACAATTACAAGAGCTTTTGGAAAAAGGTTTTATTCGCCCTAGCGTATCCTCGGGGAGCTCCAGTGTTATTCATTAAGAAGAAGGACGGGACCTTTCGGATGTGCATCGACTACTGCGAGTTAAACAAGAGGACCATCAAGAATAAGTACCCATTACCTCGAATTGAGGATTTATTTGACCAGCTAAGGGGTGCAACCGTGTTTCTAAAATCGATTTAAGGTCCGGATATCATCAAGTGAAGGTCAAGAAGGAGGACATATCCAAGACAGCTTTCTGAACAAGGTACGGCCACTACGAGTTCGTAGTGATACCTTTCGGATTAAGCAATACACCAGTAGTTTTCATGGATATGATGAATCGTGTCTTCCACCAATACGTTGATCGATTCGTGATAGTATTTATCGACGATATTCTTATATATTCCGACAGCAAGGTGCACCATGAAGAACATCTACAGATCGCGTTGGAAATCCTACGAAAGGAAAAGTTATACGCGAAATTCAAGAAATGTGAATTCTGGTTAGACAAGGTATCATTCCTTGGGCATATCGTTTCTGCACAAAGAATAGAGGTGGACTCAGCCAAGGTAGAAGCTGTCAGCAATTAGAAGGCGCTGTCTAACGTAAATGAAGTGCTAAGCTTCCTAGGATTGGCAGGATATTATCGAAAGGTTCATCGAAGGATTCTCCAAGATTGCTCTACCCATGACTCGTTTAACTCGAAAGGAGATGAAATTTCGATGGACAGATCGGTGTGAAAAGAGCTTTCAAGATTTGAAGAGACGATTAACTGCGGCACCTGTACTAACAGTTCCAGATGGAACGAAGGGATTTGTTGTTTATAACGATGCATCCAAGCAAGGTTTGAGATGCGTCTTGATGCAGGAAGGGAAGGTGATAGCCTATGCGTCAAGACAACTAAGGATTCATGAGCAAAACTATCTAACTCATGATTTGGAACTAGCCGCTGTAGTGTACGCCCTCAAGATTTGGTGACATTATTTATACAGAGGAGAATGCGAGATCTACACAGATCACAAGAGCTTGAAGTACTTCTTCGAACAAGAGGAGCTTAACATGAGACAAGAAGATGGCTAGAATTGGTAAAGGATTATGAATGAACCATTCTCTACCATCCAGGAAAGGTGAATGTAGTTACAGACGCGCTTAGCCGAAAGAGAACAGAAGAAGTAGTTTGTCCCCTTACCAACCAAGATCTATTGGTAAGAGAAATGGCTAGGTTGAACTTGGAAATAGTTGTACCACCTAGCACCATCAAGGCTAGAGTTGCAGCGCTAATAGTAAAACCCAATCTGCAAGAAGAAATCATAGAAGCCCAGAAGAATGATAGGTTTCTGCAACGAATAAACGAGCGTCTAAAAGGGGAGAAACAGAAGGGTTTACAAAGACCACTGAAGGGGCTCTCACTTTCAGAGGAAGGCTTTGTGTGCCAAAGAACGAAGAGTTGAGAACCAAAATTTTGGAAGAGGCACACGTGATCCCGTACTCAGCACACCCTGGAGGCACGAAGATGTATCAAGATCTAAGAAAAACTTTTTGGTGGCGGAACATGAAGGGTAATATCGGACTTTTATCAAGAAGTGTCTAGTCTGCCAACAAGTAAAAGCCGAACATCAATGGCCAGGAGGGATATTAGTACCACTGGAAATACCAGAATGGAAGTGGGAACATATCACCATGGATTTTGTGGTAGGGTTACCCAGAACAAAGAAAGGAAATCAAGCAGTTTGGGTAATTGTAGATAGACTAACGAAGTCTGCATATTTCTTACCGATTCGAATGACTTTACACATGGACGCGGTAGCACGAATTTACCTAAAGGAGATAGTTCGACTCAATGGGGTGCCAATCTCTATCGTTTCCGATAGAGATCCTCGTTTCACATCTCGTTTTTTGGTATAGCTTACAGAAGGAGCTAGAAACTAAATTATCCTTCAGCACGGCTTTTCATCCCCAGACCGATGGACAAACCGAAAGGACGATACAAACTCTGAAGGACATGCTGAGGGCTTGTGCGCTTGATTTTCATGGGAGTTGGGAGGAACACTTGTTTTTGGTGGAGTTCGCCTATAACAACAGCTACCAATCCACCATAGGGATGACACCATATGAAGCGGTGTATGGTAAGAAGTGTCGTTCACCCCTTTATTGGGATGAAGTGGATGAAAAGAAAATTTTAGGAACAGAATTAGTAGAACGAACAATAGAGGTGATAGGACGAGTTCGAGAAAGAATCAAAACGGCTCAAGATCGATAGAAGTCCTATGCCGATAAGAGAATGAGAGAGTTAAATTTCGAAGTAGGTGACAAAGTTTTTTTGAAAGTATCACCTACCAAGAGAGTCTATCGTTTCAGAAAAAGGGGTAAATTAAAACCCAGATACATTGGACCGTATGAGATATTAAAGCGAATCGGTGAAGTCGCGTACAAACTGGCGTTACCACCGGACTTTGCTAGCATTCACTATGTTTTCCACGTGTCTATGTTATGGAAGTACGTGTATGATCCAGCTCATGTGATTAACGCGGACAATATCGGACTCAAGAAGAATTTAGCGTGCGAAGAAGCTCCAGTAGCAATAGTGGATAAAAAAATCCACAAATTACAAAATAGAGATGTCGATTTGGTAAAGGTTTAGTGGAGCCAACACGACGTTAAAGAAGCAACATCGGAGAAGGAAGAGGAAATCTTCGCAAAGTATCCGAGCATAAATAAGTACCTAGGTACATTTTAAATTTCGAGAACGAAATTTCTTTTTAGGAGGGGAGGATATAACACCTCAAATTTAATTAATGTATGCCTAATATATATATATATATATATATATATCTACACATAGTGGATCCATTTAATTTTCTTTTTCAACCTTGTCCAATTTTTTTTTTTTTTTTTGTTAGCCCAATTTGCTTATATTTGGGTTGGGCCAAAACTTAAGAGCAAATCTAAAGCCCAACTGCAAACATTTATTTGATTGAGCCCAATACGCTTTATTATGGGATCCATTTAGGGAATAAAATATGGATCAAATTTCTTTGTTTTGCTGAGCAATGTATCTGCCACTCTCCCAAATCCTGCGTACAACACGTGTACCACTATTTTCCTATAAAAGGGGGAAATAACCTCTCCTTTTTCTTTTTCACCAAATCAAGGGAGGAAGGATTTGAATCTGCAAGACAGGGTATGAATTTATCATCTTGAATTTACTGGCTTTACCGGTGGCGGCGCTGCGGGTACGTGTGTGTGGGTGCGTTTTCGACTGTATGAGTGTGTGTATTTATATGTACAGGTGTGTGTGTGTATAGGTGTGGGTATTGGTATGTGTGTGTGTTGAAGCTTGTGGGTGCCGCCGTGAGTGGCGGCGCCGTGTATTGTGGTGGCCGGCGACGGGTCTGTCTCCGGCAGGGCCCCGGGCGAGGCGGAGGGGCGGCGGCAGTGAAGGGGGAGGCGACAGCGACGGGCAGGGGAAGGGAATTGGGGGCAGGGGTAGTTTTTGTAAATTTGATTTAATTCAAGGTTTGATTGCAATTTTCTAACTTTTCTTTATTTATAATTTAAGTATTGGACTTTCAGTATATTGTAGATTAGTCCCTAAGGTTTGACAGGCTCTAGTTGCAGCCCCTAAACTTTATTAAAGTGGCAGATTAACCCCTGGACGTTATAGAAATTGCAGCATGACCCTGAACTTTGCAGAAATTAAACTAAGACCCCTAAAGTTGAACTCTATATTTTATAGGAGATTCAAACGAAGGGCCGGAGTGAAAGCACGAACAACAAGGAACTATCACACAGCACCAGCTACCAACGGTGGAGGTAAATTATGTGTTTTATTATCTGTTAAAATGTGCGCAATCAATTATGTACAAAATATGTCCAATGTGGTCAAGTTGATCGTCACTACTTGTGATTGAACTGGACGTTGACGTTCAGCATTCCTCTTCAAATCGATTATGTTTGTATGCGTATGCATGTGCAGGAGATTCAGACGTGGCTCCGTTATGTAAGTTCGAGGTTTTAAATATGGCCTCATTAAAGTCTATGTGGGAAATTCAGAAGGAACTTATATCGGATGCGTAACTCCGATACACCCCGGGCCGAAAGACCAGAGGAATGCAATGTCTTCGTTATGTTATGTTTTCCCGATGTTAAATGTCTAAGTGTGACATGTATGTGTTTTTACCTCCACTGAGTGTTTCTTTCTCACACTCACCCCTCATATGTTTTAAATATACAGAAACCCGGGAGGTGAAGAACGGAGAATAGAGATGTCCTATCTTTTGCATGTATATATTTACGACATACTCTAATTACTCTTGTTGAAATATGTATATATCTTTTAAACGTTTTGACTCCAATACATGAGATTAATTTGTTTTATTTTAAGAAAAATACAGGTAATCCCTGAGTCTTTCAAGGGTTGTCATTTGAAATATTTTACTAAATCTTCTTTCGACGGGTGTTAAATATTGTTGCACGTCTTTTTGCAAATTGCTGCGTTTACTCTGTTTATTTATAATTTTCATAAAATATTTTTTATTCCGCTGAAATGAAAATGGGGCGTGACAACCTGTCTTGGTTTCTTGTTGCTTGAGACAATCCTTGAAGGTCTGGAATGCTTCAGTTTTATGCTTCAATGTAATCACCCACACTTTCCTTGAGTAATCATCTATCATGGTCGTAAAGTATCTTGTTCCTCAATGAATTGTTGTTCCAGCTGGCCTTCAAATATCAGAGTGTACATACTCTAATGGTTGAGTTGACTTGTGTTTTCCAGTTGGAAAAGGTAATTTAGTAGTTTTTCCCATAACATACTGGTCACAATATTGAAGTGTTGTTGCAGTATTGCTTCCTAATAGACCTTTTCTTCACAATTGGATTAGTCCTTTTTCTTCTCGGTGGCCAAGTCACTTGTGCCAGAGACTTGTCTCTTTATTGCTCATAATTGCATTTGCTGCAACATTCATTGTGGCTCCAAGTAAAATGTAAATTAAGGTCATTATCCTTCCTTCCTCTCACCACCACTTGTTCATTCTTTGTTATTAGAATTTCTCCAGCTTTTGTATCAAACTCATAACCTGCAGATGTCAGTAATCCAAGAAAAATTGGATTTCGTTTTAGATTAGGAATGTATCTTACTTCTGTTAGCCTTTTGATGCTTCCATCATGAAATTTTAAAGTGATTTCCCCCACTCCTTTCACCGTGCATGTTTGATCATTTCCCAGCAATACACAACCACGCACCTTCCAATTCCTTAAACTCAACAAAACAATATCTTCTTGGACAAATGTGGAAACTACAGTCTGAATCTAAGACTTATTCATCAATGATGTTGGCAGGTGAAATGCGTACCATATCAGCTCTTTCATAGTTGTGCTGCCTCTGGTGGTTTCCCTTGGGTCTTAGGCTTATTTTTCTCTGGACTGTTCTTCTTCAGGTGCCCCACTGTATGACAAAAGTAGCATTTCCTTGTCTCAGTGTTTCCTTCGCAGGTTTGTCATCTTGGCTTGGCCGCTTCTTATTCTTCTTAACTTGATTCTTCTTGAATCCTTTGTTCTTGATACTCAATTCCTCTCATAATGGTTGAGACTTGTTATCAACATGATTTTGAGGTACCTTGGTCTTGATGGCCATGACAACCTCATCCAAGGTTAGAACTGAAATTCGACCATAAATCAATGCATCTTTGAATGCATCTAGGGACTTTGGTAGGGAATTGAGTAACATGAGTGTCTTGTCTTCATCCTTAACTTGTTCATCTATGTTCTCCAGATCATCCACAATTTTGTTGAAATCTATAACTTCTCTATAACGTTCTTCTCATCCGGAATTTTGAAATTCAAGAGTTTATGTTTGAAATACAACCTATTTGCCAATGACTTTGTGAGGTAGAGTGAAGCCAACTTATTCCATATAGCAGTTGCAGTGGTTTCTTTACAAACCTCTCGTAGTGCCTTATCTCCAAGGCATAAGATGATGCACTTCGAGCCTTCCTTTTAATCTCAGCCCGTTTCTCTGTTATATACGAAGAAGAAGCACCTTCTTCATCCACTAATGCACCTTCAAGATTGTGTTGTATCAAGAGAGCTTCCATTTGGACTTTCCATAGATTGAAATCACCCTTCCCCGTGAACTTGGCAACGTACAATCTCATCTAGCTCATCTCTACCATGGTTAGTTTCCCACAGACGGTGCCAAAATTTTAAGTAAAACATTAAAAAAAACGCAGCTACAATTGAACGCTAGAACAGCCAAAACACAACTTGATGATTGCAATTGAAGACTGATCAAGAAACTCAATCAAATCGAAATGAAAACAAAGAAAACGTGATATACGTGGTTTGGCCAACCCTTGGGCCTACATCCACAGAGTGGCACAAAACAGATTTTAACTAATACGATCAAGAAATCAATTTACAAAGAATACCCATATTAAGGTTTATACATGAAAGAACACTCTCACAACTCTAATCTATTCTCACTGAATGCTTGATAAAACTAAGTTATGAAACTTGCCCATGATGCATGCTTATATAGCGCTCAATAGCCCTCAACCAATTTTGGAATCGGACGTTGAAATCGCAGTGAATTTCTGTTATGAAAACCTTGTGCGCGAACAAACCCTAACAACTGACATGAACCTTAAACTAGTTAACCACCATGAACCGCTCTGAACCTAAAATTGCCCGGTTCACTCAGTTTGTCTCCGATTTTGACCTATCCGTTTTCGGTTCAAGGAGCTCATCATCATGTTGGATTCATATCTCATATTATCAAAATACATGTTCAATCTTTCACTTCTTTGGGTCAAAATCATACCAACCCAAATCATGTGATTCAAGTAAACAGTAACCCATTTTTCCTCTCACCATATAAATCTTGAAGCCAAACCTTATTTTCCAGCCCATACTTAACTAAGAATTCGACCCAATTTCTCTCAAAATTCGGGATCATAATTGTTAGGAGATTAACCAAAACCCCTAATACTATGAAGATCAAACCACCAAAAAGAGATTCAATCTTGAAAACACCAAATCAAACAACCAAGAATTGAACAAGACAACGAGATTACGTGGTTCGGCGTAAGCCTACATCCACAAGAACAATGGGGAAAAAGATTTCATTAATCGGAAACGGAAATGGAGATTACAACACAAATCAAGAACAAGAGCTTGAAGATGAACACATTGTTTGGTGAACTCTAACTCTCTCTAATCTCAATGTTAATCTAATCTATCAATTACCCATTATAGCTATATATATAAGTTGTACATTGCAAAAAGAATCAAGAAATCGGATCACAAACAAATCTGGAATTGGATCTAGAAGATCTGATCTTCAACCCTCTGTTTCGAAATCTTCAGCTCATTGCAATAACCATTAACTCACTCCGGGTGACATGGCAAATGTTGATTGGACGCAAGAAATAGGCGAAAATAGCCCTAAATGCAGATGCGTTTTTATAAGTGAAATAGTTCATTTACACATCCTTTCACAACACTCACATTCCACAAAGTTTCTGAAACCGATGTCTTTTCCACTTAACCAAAAAATCAGATTTTCACACCTTCTGTTATTTCATGCAGCAATGTTGCACCAAGCTTCCCATGATGAGTACAGTCATATCTCACAGTAATGCTATCATATACGATTCATTTGAATTCAACCAACACTGCATCATAACCCTGAAGACCCCTGAATTTCATTGGCAACTTCAATTGTATATGCCACAAACAATATCGATGGATAGTGTTCGGTAAAACTTTTCTTAACGTAATCTTAATGCTTTCACATTGATCAGTTATTATTTCTCTAGGTTTCACCTCTTCCATTGCTTGAATCCAATTTTCAAAAAGTCATTTAAATGAAGCCAAGTCTTCACGAGTCACCAAAGCACACCCTAATAATATAGATTGACCATGATGATTAATTTCAACAAAAGCTCCAAACGACATTTCTTACTTATTGACTAGACATGTGGTGTCAAAGCTTATGAATCACGAACACATTTATTAATCTACCCCATCATCAATATCTATCACATAAAAAAAATCGAACTCGATGATGTAATGTTGCAAAAAGCTTGCAAATAGCTTCTGCATCCCCTTCACCTAGCCTCAACCTTCTTTTGCGCTCTCTATAAAATTCCTGCAATCTTTTGGAAGACACCCAATTTTATCAGGACCACCAACATGAACTTCAAATAATCGAATATTCTTACTTGGTCTAACATCGGCAATATCAGTAGCATCTAGCTATCTTTTCATGTGTACACTAATTTTCCTATGCTCTGGCATTAAGATTGACTTATTGGGCAATATCAGTAGCATCTAGCTATCTTTTCATGTGTACACTAATTTTCCTATGCTCTGGCATTAAGATTGACTTATTGGGAAGATGATTGTGTCTTGTAACTATTTTCAAAATAATTTATCTTTTTATTGCATTGAGATTGGCAGGGCATCCTACTCTCTTTGAAATCTTTTGTGTCGATGGTATTCGTGATTTGTGGCATGCAAAATGCACATATATTTTTTGCTTAATATTATCTTTAACACACTGAATCCAAATTTTCTTGCATATTCTTGTTTTCTTGCATATTCTTGATAATCTTGGAATATACTCTCATAGTTATCGTATCTCATTCATGTGTGTGGTCCGTCAATTTGCTCAACTTCTTCAAGATTGGCTACTTCATCTCCTTCTTCCGAATTCACATTAGCATCCTCAATATCTTCATTTTCATCAACCGCCCAACCTTCATATTCATTGTCATTCTCTAATTCAATACCAAATATATCATAAAGAAGAGTAGTTGCGTCGTTGTCCATGTTAATATGGTGAGCGAGTAATATCAACAAATTTGATATAAAATTTCAAAAGAAATTAATCTGAGATCAATTTTAGAACAAAGAAATCAGAAAAATGGTAGGTGTTACCAACAAATTTGAGAGAAAATCTCAGAAGAAATAAATTTGAGATAGAAAATTATGAACGTGGATTCTTTTAGAATTCATTAATTCCATATTAATGTTCATTAGTTTAAGAATGTGAAAGGTTTTATGATATAATTGATCTAAGAATCTAAAAGGTTGTGTTGGAATCAGCAGAGAATGGGTGTCATCTCCATTATGATGCAGCCAAATAATATTAGGGTCAGAATAGTCATTTAATAACATTACTAACATTTGCAATTAATTTTTATACTTTTTTTGTCTCGGCAGAATCTACACATATAGCACGTCCCTTATTCGTTAATATAAATTACATTATATTATATAATCATAACATAATAATTGTGCACCGACTAATAAAAAAAACTAATAATTTTCAAATTCCCTCACATTAAATATAATGTGCAGCCAACACGATGATAAAATATAGTACTCCCTCTAATTCTTTTTATATGTCTTCCTGAGCTTCTTCACCAAGATTAAGAAATAAATTTTCTTCCCAAATTAACCTTAACTAATACTCCAAACATTTTCATTTTTAATCTCCAAAAATTAGAGTAAAGGTTTAATTACTTTGACCTTAATTAAATACTTGGAAATAAATATTCTTTGAATTTAATTAATGGAGAAGTTAAAAAAGGCATAAGGTCATTGTTGGTAAAAAAAATTGAAAAGACATATACTTTGAGTATAATTCCACAGGTTAAAAAGACATATAAAAAGAATTAGAGGGAGTATTAGTTAGTAATGATCGACATTAAATAAAGTTATTCAACGAGTTGCATCATTTAGCTGTTTCTTAAAAAAAAAAAAAAAAACTCCAGCTATGTTCTTGATATATGGACTCTTATTCTTTCATCTCTAAACAAAATTCTTGTGATCTGATCAATATTATCTTGCATTTTAAATAGAAATATTTAGAGTCAAAGTTTATTTTTAAACTTAATTACGTTCTTTCAACTAAACATATATTGAAATGTAACAGTATTTGGTCATAAATAAACTTGAATTTTAGCATCTAGCTAATAATTTTGGGCACTTACAGATTTTTGTACAATAGTTCGAGATGACAAATTTAGTGCAATGAATTCTTAAGTTGGCCAAAGCGCAAATGTGAAAATTTGAAAAGTCCGAAAAAGTGTGCAACAGCGTTATATTATAAATAAATCTTATGTTTTGCATATTATAAAATTTTATTTTGCTTTACTTATAAGTACTTATAAGATGTTATGTTTTATTTTAAATAGATATAATTGATTGTTCGGATATCATGACACTTTAAATTTAGTACAGTAATTTATGTAGTTAAAATAATCGAATCTAGAGGAATTATTATCTAAAAAACCAGCTAGAGTAATTTATTAAAAGCTGAAAAACAAGTAGAAATAATGTTTCTTATTTTTTAAGGATAGACTTATATGTTAGGATGTTAATATTTAGATTTTGATGATTAGGCATCATGTAAATGTGTTAAAAAATTACAGTACTCTATTTAATTTTAACAATGTTCAAATGAAATTAGATTAAGTTTTTAGTCCTTACAATCTTAGGATGAAGATTGAAGAAATGCAAGCAAACAAGCCACTTTTGATGCACGAGGAAGATCAATCTAAGAGCACCAACATTCATCATTTTAACAATTATTCTTAAATATAATATTGTGTATTTAATTATAAAAAATGTCAAATCAATTCTTGTAGGGGGTCAGTATTCCCCTAAAAGAATGCATTTTAGTATAAAGCCAATTACGAAAATATTAGTTTCGATAGATATATTAATATCTTGATTTTACGGAAATATCAATAGATATATCGGTTTCGGTGGAAATATTCATCATTTAAAAAAATTGAAATCTTCTAAAAGGAATTAGTATTAAATATATCTAGTAGTATAAAAAATATTATAACTAATATTAAACTTAAGTTTGAAATAAAATCATATATCTACAACAAATAAACTACTAATATGTACATTATAATCATTTTATTAAATTTCAAAAAAGTTAACTAAATTATGAGGAGTTGGTCTCTCATACACCAGTTGCACGGATCTAGATCCGTGCAACTGGGCCGCTTGACTCGACCCGGTATACTTAATATATATATATATATATATTTTTTTTTTTTGTAACTCTAATTTTCTCTCCCCCCAGCTCATCTCGCTGCCTGCTCTCGAAGCTCCTTCTCCTTCCATGGTGATCGTGTTCTTCCAACTTTCATCTATAGATTAATTCTTCTACTATATTTCCTATTTTTCTTCTCCATTCAATAATTCTTGTTCGAACTCGAAGCTCCGCCCATGGCGATCATGTTCTTCCAAATTTCATCTATTGATTAATTCTTCTACTATATTTTCTATTCTTCTTCTCCATTCATGAATTCTTGTTCGAACTATTGCAATTGAAAAAGATGCAGACAGGAGACATGGAAGATGAAGGTAAAACTTCAAATAATTGTCCAAACAGAAATCCAATTCCTATCAGTTTAATAACATGAAATTGTTTCTGATTTCGTATTAATAATGTCTTATGATAGATTATCGTTCCAATTCAAGAGAAATAGTTGAGTTGTCCACCGAAGAAGATGAATTTCTTGATGCATGTGATACAATATCTGATATAAACGAAGGTAAAAACTCTATCTCTTATCAGTATATTTCTTATAACATAAAGGTCATCATTATTCAATATAAAGGTACTACTAAATATAGATAAATGTTTACTTATAAAAAAATAACAGTACTCCCACTCAAAGGTACAATAATAAAACTTAAAATTTCTTAAACTTTTCAATTTCTAAGGTGTATTAAGATTTTTTAAATAATAATTTATCTCTTAATCCTTAATTTTAAGGTGTCTTTACTTTTTAACTACACATAAAGGTATCAATAATGTCTACTTAAACAGTGTTCTGTCTCATAAAAGGTCATTCAAATAATGCATAAAGGTAAACTAGACAATACATAAAGGTCATATTATTTAATAATATAGGTATACACAGTGTTCAATTAAGGTATCATTGTTTCTATTTTTCAGATATAAGTGGATCTCTTATAGGAACAACAAGGAAAACAATCCCAGAAATGTATGAACTTTATTGTAAGCATGCTTGTGCAGTCGAATTTAGTGTTCGTAAGTCAACTAGTAGGTTCTCTAGAGATGACCCCCCCTATTGAGTTGGCAAAACTTTTTGTTTGCTCAAGTTCTGGAGTAAAGAGATCACAAACCCCAACTATGTATAAGAGGAAAAAAATTAGACTTGCAAGAACAGATTGTAAAGCTTTAATGAGGCCGGTTAAGATGAATGATAAAGGATTGTATGAGGTTGTCAACCACGTTTTGTTGCATAATCATACACTTACCAGAATAGAATTGAACCACTTGCACCGGTCAGAAAGAAATATCAGTAATGAGAAAGGAAGAGTTATAGAAAGCATGATAACTTCAGGAATGAGTGCAACAAATTCTTTTCGTTATATGGTCCAAGATGCAGGAGGAGAGGAGATAATAGGTCACACTATCAAAGACCACTTGAATTTTGTAAATCGTTTGAAGATGAAAGTCATTAAGGGTGGAGATGCATAAAAGGTCATTGACATGATTCAACAAGAACAAGAGGAGAATGATGATTTTTATTACAAAGTTAGGTTAGATGATGAAGGCAGATTGAGTAAACTTTTTTGGAGGAATTCAATGATGAAAGAAGATTATGAGACTTATGGAGATGTGATGATATTTGACACAACCTCTAGGACGAATAGGTACAATCTTATATGTTCTCCGTTTGTTGGAGTAAATAATTATGGAAGAAACGTAATGTTTGGATGTGCATTCCTAGCTGATGAAAAGATGGAATCTTTTGAATTGATTTTTGAAGTTTTTAAAAAATCAATGAGAGGAAAGTGTCCAATATCTTTGTTCACTGACCAAGATTTGGCCATTGCAAATGCAATAGAAAAGGTATTGTTCACTGTTACCTTTATGATATTTTTGTATTACCTTTATGTTATAACTTTCATACCTTATAATACCAGTTGCTGATTTTTTGATAAAATGTATATTGTTTTGTAAAGTTTAGTTATGTTTATATACTGTGATTAATCCTCATATATATATATATATACACAAATTCATATATTCTTATCTAATACATTCAACTAACCATTTGTAGGTTTTTCCTGAAACAAGACATCACTTGTGTTTATGGCATCTTCAGCAAAATGCAGTAAGCAGATTCGCAGAATTGAAGACCGATAATATATTCAAAGATACGTTCAATAAGTTCTTGTCAGGATGTACTGATGAAAAGGACTTTGAGGATTGTTGGCAGAGCATGATATCAAAATATGGCTTGACAGGTCATCATTGGTTTGCACGTTTATATGGTTTAAAAGAAAAGTGGTGCACTGCATTGAACAAAGATTTCTTTTCAGCTGGGATACTATCATCACAGAGAAGTGAGAGCACAAACCATGCAATTGGATTCAACGTCAAGAAAAGTACAAGCTTAACAGAATTCTATATAGTTTTCAAGGAAACATTCAACAATTGGAGAAGCAAAGAACGACATGATGAATTCAAATCTTCAAGATTGATTCCTGAATCAGTTCTGTCATTGAATGGATTGTTGAAGCATGCTTCTGAGGTTTATACATTGCCACTTTTTAGAAAATTTGAGGATGAGTTTCTTAAATGCATATCAGCTACATCTACACTCATAGGAGTTCAAGATGACACCACAGTTTACCATGTTTCATCTATCAATGACAATGGAATTGTGAATCGGGTGGTGTTTGACAACAACATGAACCTTATTGTTTGCACGTGCATGAAATTTGAAGAGTGTGGTATGTTGTGCTACCACTCCTTGAGGATACTTCATATAAATTCTAAGGTAAGCATTCCTGATTCTTATATATATAAAGAAGAGGTGGACAAAGCAAGCAAAGTCACAGATTTGGGATAGTTTCAAACATATTTCCCAACACATGAACATAACTCATGAATGTGTTCTTTGGAGACATGAAATGGCCAGAAAGTATTATAATTTGATTTTGAAATGTGAAGACAGAAGGATGAAAAGAGAATACTTGAAGAAGGATATAATACAGATTTTTTGAGTATTAATGAAATTACTTCATTTGATTCAACAGCTCCTACGCATTTCGAATCATCTAATGTTGTCCTTGATCCTACTCAATATTCCATTACAAAAGGGCGAAGACAGAGGATAAAAGGTCATTTTCAGAAGAAAAACAAGCCCAAGGGAAAGTCTATTGCAAAGGAATTCGATTCTAAAACACCAAGTGTTCACATGTTTTAAACATTTTTAACATGTTTACCTTTATGTATATTTCAGTTACCTTTATATTATAGAACTGTGACCTTTATTCATTTTCACATGTTACCTCCATGTATGTGGCAGTTACCTTTATTTTGTATAAATATGACCTTTATATAAGATAATTGATGCATTTATATCCTTTATTTATATATTATTATGTAACAAAAGAAACATAAGCAGGAAGAAAAATCAGTTTCGCATGTTTACCTTTATCTATCTAATACTTACCTTTATATTATAGAACTGTGACCTTTATTCATTTTCACATGTTACCCCAATGTATGTGGCAGTTACCTTTATTTTATATAAATATGACCTTTATATAAGATAATTGATACCTTTATATCCTTTATTTATATTATTATGTAACAAAAGAAACATAAGCAGGAAGAAAAATCATTTTCGTATGTTTACCTTTATCTATCTAATACTTACCTTTATATTATAGAAATGTTACCTTTACATATTAGAATTAATACATTTCTATCATTTATTTATAAGAGTTTATTTTAATAAACACTTATATTCGAACTTGCTTTTATGTTTTATATTGTAATAAAAACTATAATACATACATAATAATAATCTTATTTAGATTAATATATTGCAATCACAACAGTTATACCTTTATATACATTTTCTTTACCTTTCTGTAACAACATTTGTACCTTTATGGAACCTTCAATAGAATCACTGCATATTTTATATACTAACATCCATACATATCCATTCAAAAGCTAATATCCACCATAAAACCAATTGTTACTGAAACACTTCACGTACAAAAACCTAAAATATGAACATATCCAAATTGTTTCCAAAAGTTAGCAAGAACATATGCATCATACCAACAAAAACTAGTATTCAAATTGTTTAAAAAAGTTAGCCAACTGTTTCTAAAAACTTTACATCCACAGAAATTGTTTTTCATATATTCCTCCTCCTCTTTTGTCTTCATGTAGGCAGTACAACTTTTGTCTTCTTTTTTGAATAATTCGTCCTTCTTCTTCTCTTCCGTAATCTTGGCCTTCAAATCAGGTTTCTTCTGATAGAAAGTACACACTTTCTCCAACACCTCACTCCTTATTTCATTCAACTTGGACAGAACAAGACTTACACATATCTTTGCTCTAAAAACACATCTCACAACAGCCTTAGCAACAAAACAAATAAAACAAAGTTATACTCAGCCCACTTATATTTAAAAAATTATTAACACATTACACAATTATAAAAAGAAAAATATACAATACCTTTATCAAATCTGGAATTTCATATGGAACACCATCGAAGTTTTCAACATGATGCATCAAGTATACACCACAGTCTACATATTTGTTTGTAGTTTGTCATTTGAATAACACATTTTCAAACTCATAATCAAGGATCTCTCTAGCTTTTTTGTGCTTCTTACTCCCAAGAAATATTGACATTTTAGTTTTCTAAAAAATAAACAAAACAATATATTAAAATTCTGAAAACAATTTAGAATCCTATAACATAAAAAAATAAGATAACATTCATCAACCTTAGAAACTCACCAAGATTTCTGCACACTTGAAAAAATTGTTTTCAGATCCATATTTTCTGTTATCCAAATACTGGATTGTTTTGTCAATGAAGTTCACAGCAACAACAGCATAATGGCATTCTAGAAAAAATGGCATAAAGATCTACAAAAATATATAAAGGTATAAAAAAATACATAAAAAGCTACGACACATATATACCAAATTAATGCATAACAGTAATTCAAAAAAAAAAAAAAACTATACCATATCAACTCTGTTCAAGGTGTTCTTATTAGAAGCCATCCAATTCTCCCAACTTGACCTCATTTGAATTTTGTTCTCCTCCTCATCAACTTTTGAATCTATGATATTCTCCAAAGATAGCTAACAAACAATAAAACAAATTAATAAAATAAATACTATTATATTATATAATGTAAATAGAAAATTTATAACTTACACTCAGTTCAAGGTTAAAAACAAAACGACTTCGTCTCTCTGTTCTCTCTTCATCAACATTTACCATTAAAAAGCCATGTTGTTAAAAAAGATTGATATATCCAACACTTTGGATACAAAGACAAGATATCATTCTTTGTGATGAAATTAAAATATCTATTTTGGAACAACCTCTCTTCATCATCCCTATAAATTAACAAATTATATTAAAAGTCAGATACTTATACATAAAAGGTCTCACATGTATATTATAAAGGTCATACAGAAATATATAAAAAGTCAAACAAGCATAACAGAAAGGTATAACACACAAAACAGAAAATGTATAAGAGATGGTAGCTAGAACTCTGACTATATAATATGAAGGTCTCACATATATAGAATAAAGGTCTCACATATATAGAATAAAGGTCATACAAAAGTGTATAAAGTGTCACACAAATATATCAGAAAGGTATAATGACAGAATTCTGGATATAAAACATGAAGTGATATATAAGTATAAAAGGTCATATACTTTTAGACAAAAGGTCACATAAACATGCAAGAAAGGTATAAAACAAAAAGGTCTCATGAAACTAGCAAAAGGTCAACTAAATAATCATAAAAGGTCACAAATAAATATCATAAGGGTAAACAATTTCATACTCTTCGCTTACTTCTGAATCTTCAACAAAAAGACAGTATTCTACTATCTCTTTCTCTCTCACATCCATATCATTTAAAAACTTGTTAGAAAATACCATGAAATCAGAAACATAACCAACATCATAGCTTATCCCTCAAAAGGCCTCATTCTCTTTCTCTTCAGTTTTTCTTTCTTTTGAACCAACCGATAAAATAGCATCTCTCAGTTCCTCACCTGTTGCACCTGTCCTCACCAAAAACATCTTTCACCACTTCATCTACAGCAATCTCCTCAGGTGTCAGAATATTAAACGAATGCATATCAGATGCAATCTTATTCATACTCAAGAAATTCTCAACATCACTGTCAATATAGTTGTGTAACTTTTCGTCTGAAAAGAACTTTTGAGATTCAAAAATTTCTGGAGAACTTGACACTTTTTCAGAAATCTTCTTTTTCATAGAAATCAACTTCTTCATATAATGATCAAACACAATAGAAATGTCTCTTCTGAAGCAAAGAAAAGTCTCATGGATATCCTACAAACAATAGAAAATTGTCAGTTCACACTTCACAGTAATTTATCATAAAGGTCAGATAAAAATATATAAAGATCACTCATTTATAACATTAAGATATTCTGATAAGGACTACAGAAACTTACATCTTTAGAAATCTTCTTTATCTCAAAATCATCAAGCTCTCCATCAGGCAAACTAAACTTAATAAATCTTCCAGTTTTCTCCCCATCATCATGAGTATTTCTAGCCACATTTTCCTCCACATCCACTTTTTCTTCCTCAGCAAGCTTCTCCTTCCTATAACCTTCTTTTCCAGAAACAGGATAAACATTCACCACCATTTCTCCATCATCATAACACCCAGCAGCAGCCTCTTCCTTACACCTTTTTCTCATTTTCTTAATCGACCAATGTTTGATTAACGGTAATTCACAAGACTCTACAACACCTTGCCATTTCACTCTATAAAAATAAGCAATTTGCAATATTATCACACAACCACTAACATTTTTCATATCATTCCCATCAAACTTCATCACAGCATCACACAACCAATTTAATACATACTCACACCAATTCAACTTACAAATACTATTAACATCAACTTAAGATTTTAGAATACCCGTCTTCAACAACCGATTTGAAGAAGGTGTTAAGAAAGTTGACATCACATATAGAACAAACAATCTTTTAAAATTATCTCCACCAAACACCAACTGATCAGTCAACAAATCAAACACCACTTTCTCAGGAGTCCTTGAGTGAATATCATATATCTTACCCAACCTCACAAGCAAGTCATGTTCCTCTTGCTTTCCAAACCTCGACACACTAGAACCACCATGTGGAAGCATGAATATATCATAAACATCATCAGCAGTTAACACAAAGTTACGATATCTATCCACAGACAACATTCTACTCCCACCATTAAACCTCTTAACAAGCCATGCCAACATTTCCAAATTACAACTTTTAAAAGAAACATCCAACAAACCCCTGAATCCTATACTAATTACATCAGACTTCTGCTTCTCATTTAATGCCTCAACAAGATCAACAATTTTGGCAGGTCTGCAAGATGTTAAAATCAAACTGCCAAAAAAAAAAAAAAAAGGTCTCACAATTCTAGAATAAAGGTCACACAAAATAATGATAAAGGTTAGACTGATATAATGAATAGGTATATCACATTAACAGAAAACCATATAACATTGAATAAAAACATAATAAAATTTTATCATAAGGTCACAGAAAAATAATGAAAAGGTCTATTTGATATACCATAAAAGACACCATAATTTTATAAATGTAGTCAACAAACAAAAATAACTAATAACATCAATAAAGATCACAGAAAAAAAATGATATAGATCTCATTGATATAATATAGATGAATATCACAATAACAATTCAAAAAACAAAAAAGCACAGAACAAGAACTAAAAAAGTAACATAATTTTAACAGAAAGGTCACAAAAATAAAACAGAAAGGTCTCACAGTAACAGATCAACAACAAAACGACAAACAAACATAACATAAAATAATACCATGCAAAAAAAACAAGATCAAAAACACACATGTAGCAAACTAAAAACATCTTCGATCTAAGAAAATTTTTAAAAAAATCCATAAAATTACCTCTTCTTCTGGTTCTCTTTCAAATCTGACTTACTCTTTTTAATAACAATACTCTTCTCTGAACGAGACTTCGGTGCCATTGCTCTCACAGTAGGAATCTTCGATTCAAAGTGGAAGAACAAAAACAAAAAACAAAAAAATATGAGAAAATAAATAAACAATAATAATGCGAACAAGATCAACAAAACAACACAACAACTACATAAAATCAAAAGGAAAACATCGATTTAACCAACTGAAATAACAAAGGGTTTTGAGAACTAACCTTCGAGAACTAGGGTTTCGAGTAGAACTCCAACCGAACTACACAATACCAAACACTAGATAAACACAAACTAACAGAGATTTGTGAAAAAAAAATCACAAAAACATGCACAGAATAGTCGGAAGAAGAGAGAAAATCGAAAGACGAAAAGGAGAGAGAAAGGAACCGCATAGAACGTGTGTGAATTTGGGAAAAAAATGAAAAAACTGTATATATATTTTCCCAGCCGGGTCGGGCTGGGTCGGGTCGGGGATTGCACGGATCCCTGACCCGTGCACCAGTTACACAACAGTTTTTGCGAATTATGAGAGAAAACTAAATGATAGTGTGTTAATTTATTTCACACAATTTAACCAAATTTATATAAAGTAAATATTTACTACATCCATTTACATATATATAGAAGAAAGAACTCAATTTTAATTTTTAATAGAGATACTTCAAATACATATATTTTCATAATAAAGAAAGGAAAAACAAAAAAAAAAACAGAAACCCATAAATGACTCACTCACTCATTAAACAAAAAATTAATAAATAAAAGGAAAGGATTCACTGTAACGCCAGCCATGAGTCATCTCAGTTCACTCGTCAACGTGTCTTTTGAGAAAGTAAAATATCGCAATATATCGAAATATATCTTGTTGGAAAAATAATATAATCGTGATATTTATCGAAATATCGTGATATTTTGAACGAAATTTTTTGTTATGGTGATATCATTTCATGGCTTGATTTTGGCAATATTTCGACGATATTTCACCAAAATATCATGATATTTTAAACTATGGACAAAACACAAATTAATGCAGCCTAGAACCAAAGAGCACATTAAATACAAGGTTTGAACCTCCTTTAATTGGAAGAAATCTTCACACACAAAAAAAAAAAAAAAAAAAAAGATGATCAGACAATTACTGAAGTTATCCTAAATCAAATCATAAGCAAGCAAAAACTCTCAACTTTCTGTCCAATAATATTCAAAGAAACAGGGCTCAACCTCAAGAAGCAAGCCAAACATTCAAGCTAATCTCCATGTCCTAAGGGTCTGCTTCACATTAGTTGAAAAACTCACATATACTTAACCTTTATTTACATTGTGTAAGGTTTGTTTTAATTAGGAGTTCTCAAATGTCAATTAAAAAAGAAAAAGTTTCCTTGTTGAATGTAAGTTGCTAACTAGAGTAAGTCTTATGTGCGTAAAACCGTCTTACAAATCATTTTATGTAAGACGGGTTAACCACAATCATAATTCACATATAAAACGATTCACATATAAAACTTAAGCAAAATGTGTGTTTCCAACGCCAAAACATTTACCTTCTCAAGTCATAGCATATCCCTAAATCAACTTTAGGAATTTGAGTTCATCATTTAAACTCATTTTGAGAAGAGAATCTAACCCAATTTTCAAATAAAATTATGTTTCTTGATGACCCGATTTTGCAGCATCTACGGTTGAGAGGTATTCATCCCGAGATATTTGTTCACCAATTTCTTTAGACTATTACCGTAAGTGTACGGTGTAGATTGTAGAATACGGTAAGTAAGGTCAATCTCACATAGACGGTTGCTAGGATTAATTTATTACCTAAACTCTACCTCTAATTTTATCTAAGTTATCGAATTTTAAAAGATGACAAATTAATTAGACTAAACAATGATGAAATTAAAATCACAAGATCAAACAATTATTTTAAAACAAGTTCTAGAACATGCTTTCATCCACTTTTCCCCTAGATATCACTTTGATCAATCCAATTTCAATGATTAACTGTCATATATGAGCAATCACAATTATCGAATTAAAAACTCTCTCTCAAGTCAGTTAACCAGTTAATTATTATGCTACTAGAGGTATCTCTACTTAATCTGAAGCAAAACAACTCACAAAAGCTCCTAGAATTGAAAATCTCATCACATAGGTCATTAATTTCTCTATCTAATGCATCCTACATGTCATGTGTTTACTCTTCCATAATTAAATCTTCTCTCTCGAATTTTGACTTAATTACTCAAATATGCTCAATTAGTGGTCAATAATCAAACAAGCAATCAAACCATAAACACATGAATAGGATAGAAAAATCAAGAAATTGAATTAAAATCAAAGATTCATCAAGGTTCGAATCGAACTACTAACATATCCTAGAAACCTGTGAAACCCTAACCAGACATGATATTAATCAAATTCATAGACAAAATTGATATCATATCAAAACTGGAAACAAACAAAAAGTCGAAAGGTTTAAAGAAAAACTCTAAAACTATGATCTCGCGATTCTTGATCTTCGAATTCTTCTTCTTATATTCTCTTGGATGCTCTCAGAATTTGTGTTCTCTCTCTATGAATCTTTCTATCTTGATTTCTGGAACCATTTGGGTATTTATAACTTCTTGAGAGTCTTGATAGTCAAGGAATCAGATAATATTCGTTCAAAATCGAGTTTGAAGTGGATTAGGGCACCGAGCACGATCGTGCTCCACGACATGGTCGATCGTGCCCCACGTAGGAATCCCGTTGATCGGCCGCGCACAGCCGTGTCCTAGGACACGGCCGACCGTGCATCGCCGCAATGCTTTTCTGTCCTTCGTGCACGGTCGTGCCTCACGGCACGGTAGAACCATGCGCGGCTGCTCCTGACCGTGCGCTGGCACATAGTCGTGCACCAATGCACAACTTCATTTTTCCTCATTTTCGACCTCGTTTCTTCCTCGCTCTTGCATGATTCCTTCCCTAGTCCTTAATTACACTTGAAGTTCATACTTTTCCACTAAAATCATGGTGCAACTAAAATATCAAAAGTAACCAAATTGTCATAAAAACGTACACAAACTTACTCAATCGATCATACAATTTTACGGAAAAAATATAGTAAATTTGACACTTATCAATATCCATCCCTATGATATCGGAAATATTTTCTGTACAATTCAGTTTCATAAACATATTGACATTTTATCGTCGTAGGTATCCATCATAACCACCACAAGCTCACCTAAAATTTGATGGCTCTCAAAACCTAACCAAATATATGTTTCCTATGTCTAAACACTCTATCTCCTAAAGATATAGCAAAACCCGGTGATGTGTAGAAAAATATGAATTATTGGACTCATTATTCTATGGTTCTAATTGCATTTTGTGTGTTGGCACATATTATTTTTCTACACATTTTGATTATTTTGTCAAAGAACCCCAATCTCCATTTCTTTTGTTATATGCAGCAATTTAGGAAAAAAAGATGGAAACAAGGAATGAAGACCGGAGTTGCAAGAAGGCAGACATTGCGTACAATATTTACACATTGGGTGATCCAATGTGTGAGAATTGAGCCCAACAAAAGCCCAATCCAGTTGCCGAGAAGAAATTAGCCCAGCCTATAACACTCATATCTATAGAAGCTGCTAATTAAGAGGAGCAGAAAAAGAAAACGCACATTGGATTGAAAGCAGAAAAGGGAAGTGCACGTCAAGCTGGAGGATTGGAGGAGGAGAATTGAAGAGAGTCAACTGGGATCAAAAAGAGGAGAAGAGCTTAAACCGAGGGCAGAGAGGTTCAGAGAGAGATAATTTTCCAGAAACAATTTCTTAGTTTTTCATACAAAATTTCATGGAGAAAAACATGTTTGTGAATCCTAAGATGTTTGGCTAATTTTCTTACGCTAGTTCGAAGGGATGTTGATCCGATATTCTTGATTTACTTTGGATGATTAGTAACACTTTCTTTATTTCTATCTCTTGATTGATTTGTGTTGCTTGATTAATTGTTTCGATCTTATCTCTTGGGATCTAAAGTTATAATTTTTTCTGATCATGCAGCCCTTCGATTTCTACTGGCAAAGAAAGAGGCAAAGCCGCAGTTGATTAGATGGATCCTTTTACTACAGGAGTTTGATTTGGAAATTAGAGACAAAAAGGGAGCTGAGAATTATGTGGCTGATCACCTGAGTCGATTGGTACGAGAAGAGAATAACATACCGTTATCAGAGAGTTTCCCAGATGAACACTTGAATGTTGCATCAAGATCTTGGTTGAGCCAGGGAACATTGGATGATAGAATGTCCCGGAAAACATTAGATCATCAAGTGTGCCAGATAGCATCAGATCATCAAGTGTGTAATTCTGCACCATGGTATGCTGACCTTGTTAATTTTATTGTTGGTCATGTGTTTCCTGCAGGAATGACTAAGGCGAGAAAAGATAAACTCAAGAGTGATGCCAAGTACTTCGCGTGGGATGATCCGTATTTATGGAAGCATTGCTCTGATCAAGTAATTAGAAGGTGTGTACCTGACTCTGAGTTTCACTCCATTCTAACATTCTGTCATTCTCTTGCATGTGGAGGACACTTTGGATCAAAGAGAACAGCTCATAAAGTCTTAGAGAGTGGATTTTACTGGCCATCCTTATTTAGAGATGCTCATCTCTTTTGCAAGACATGTGACAACTGTCAAAGGACTGGTAACATCTCCCAACGCAATGAAATGCCCCAACAACCGATAATAGTTTATGAGATCTTTGACGTATGGGGCATGGATTTCATGGGACCATTTCCTTCATCTTATGGCAATATTTATATCCTTCTCGCTGTTGATTATGTGTCTAAATGGGTGGAGGCTAAAGCCACCCGTACTAATGACTCCAAAGTTGTGGTAGGATTTGTGAAGTCAAACATTTTCTCCAGGTTTGGAATTCCAAGGGCCATCATCAGTGATCGAGGGACGCACTTCTGCAATAGGACCGTGGATGCTCTGTTGAAGAAGTATGCAGTTCAACATAAAGTGTCTACAGCTTATCACCCTCAAACAAGTGGCCAAGCGGAGACATCAAACAGAGAGATCAAGTCCATTCTGGAGAAGACAGTTCATCCCAGTCGTAAGGATTGGAGTTTAAGACTCGAAGATGCATTGTGGGCGTATCGAACTGCCTATAAGACACCGATTGGGATGTCTCCATACAGATTGATTTATGGCAAACCTTGCCACCTTCCTGTAGAACTTGAACATAAAGCTTTTTGGGCGATAAAGCGGTGCAACATGAATTTTGATTAAGCTGGTTTGCATAGGAAGTTGCAATTACAAGAACTTGAGGAGATAAGGAACGATGCATTTGAAAATGCATTGATCTACAAGGAAAAAACAAAGGCATTCCATGATGCTCAAATTCTACGTAAAAACTTTGTTGTCGGAGCAAAAGTGCTACTTTAACACTCACGACTCAAATTATTTCCAGGGAAGTTGCGTTCTCGTTGGATTGGCCCCTTTGTTATTATTAACACTTTTTCTCATGGTGCAGTCGTGATTCGAAGCTTGAAAACTGGCAAAGAATTCAAAGTGAATGGGCACCAACTTAAACCATACTTTGAAGGATTTCAAAATTTTGATATGAGATTTTGAGGATCCAATGACTAATTAGTCAAGGCATTTCGTCGTGCCACGACGCTAAATAAGGCACTTTTTAGGAGGCAACCCATTCGTTTTTTTTTTTCTTTTCTTTTCTCTTTTGTTGTTTTCTCTCTCTCTTCTCTATGTCCCTCTAAATCTGACTTTTGCGTGTGTGCATCTTCATTTCCAGGTGGACCAGTCAACAGTTGGATGAACCAAAGACATGGATGAAATCCTTCACCTTCTGCGTTCTTCGCATCCTCCACCAGCTTGACCCGGTGATTTCTTTCCACTTTGTCTTTTCAATTTCATTCCTACCTTATGTGTTATTTTTTTTATTTTTGCATTTGCTTGAGGACAAGCAACCTTTTGGGGGGGGGGGGAGGATGGATCGAAAAGATGTAAAGTAATTTGCTGATCATTTATATGTTGTGCATTTATATGTTGGTTTGGCAATTATGCAAAGAGAATTGGATGGGAAATTTGCAATGATGATTTGAATATTATGTGGATACTTGTGGTGATTATTCTAGTGGGATTAGAGGAAATGCATGAGCTGAACTTGAGATTGCTGAGATATGTGGTTAAAGATGCTGAATTTGCACTCGCTTATTTGCTATTTTATGAAAGACTGTACTGCATCTAAAATAGTACTTTGATTGGAAGTTAATCCTTTGAGCTTGCTTGTATTTTTGGCTTGCACTTTTTAGTCTTCGTCAACTGTGGGTTTGAGTTACTGGCATTCTCTTGGTTGGAAATAAATCAAAGGGGTTAGAAAAAAAAATGGAGTTAAGTTGAAAATCATTGAGAAGAGAAAAGATGGTGGAAGGCGGAATCAGCTGCCCGTTCTTAGGGGTCCCAAGAAAATGTGAAATATATCTAAAAATATACATGGACCAACCTAAGAGTGGTGTGGAGCTGCCGATTCCACCCAAAAAAAAAATATTCAGAAAAGAAAGGAAAAAAGATAGACTTGATAAAAAAAAAAAAAAAAGCTGAGAACAAAATGAGGGTGAGTTGCCATCTAATTAGCTGAACCCATGAGAATTGAAATGACAAAGAGACTAGAATTGCAAGCTATAGTATGAGTAGTTGAGGGTGATTGATGACCATTCATGGGAAATTAGGTTGTGGTATCTTTCATGCTTGCAAAGTGATTAGCCAAATTTAGTCCACTGCTTGTAGATTGAAAGGAAAGGCTTTCATGCAAATTTTCTGTCCTATTATGAAGAGTCCCATAGTTGAACATACCTGAGCAAAAATATTTCCTCATTCCAAAAGTCTTTTGTGCATATAATAGTGTTTGCTTGGGGACAAGCAAAGGTTCAAGCTGGGGGATTTTGATGTGTAGAAAAATATGAATTATTGGACTCATTATTCTATGGTTCTAATTGCATTTTGTGTGTTGGCACATATTATTTTTCTACACATTTTGATTATTTTATCAATGAACCCCAATCTCCATTTCTCTTGTTATATGCAGCAATTTAGGAAAAAAAGATGGAAACAAGGAATGAAGACCGGAGTTGCAAGAAGGCAGACATTGCGTACAATATTTACACATTGGGTGATCCAATGTGTGAGAATTGAGCCTAACAAAAGCCCAATCTAGTTGCCGAGAAGAAATTAGCCCAGACTATAACACTCATATCTATAGAAGCTGCTAATTAAGAGGAGCAGAAAAAGAAAACGCACATTGGATTGAAAGCAGAAAAGGGAAGTGCACGTCAAGCTGGAGGATTGGAGGAGGAGAATTGAAGAGAGTCAACTAGGATCAAAAAGAGGAGAAGAGCTGAAACTGAGGGCAGAGAGGTTCAGAGAGAGATAATTTTCCAGAAACAATTTCTTAGTTTTTCATACAAAATTTCATGGAGAAAAACATGTTTGTGAATCCTAAGATGTTTGGCTAATTTTCTTACGCTAGTTCGAAGGGATGTTGATCCGATATTCTTGATTTACTTTGGATGATTAGTAACACTTTCTTTATTTCTATCTCTTGATTGATTTGTGTTGCTTGATTAATTGTTTATTGATATTGCATGATATGATTTAACAGGGCCCGTTAGATCGGATTATTGTAATATCTATTGCTAGAATATAAACTGTAATCCGTAATTGTTGTGAATTTATATTCTTAGTAGCAAGAAACGTTGGAATCATTAGGGGCAACACATTTCTAGATTACCTGAATCGAGCTTATGAATTTGGGGTCTAGCTTGTCCTATCGTCTTAGAGATCAATGCATTCGTCACATTAAATCTGGAGGTCGTACCTACTGGGTTGTCTGATTGAATAGGGTCAGTTGAAGAGCTTGTTTTAATAGACTAAACGTAAGGGGCGATTCGGGTTGGCAGAGCTTATTGCTAATCTAGGGGCAAGGGTTGAGAGATAGATTGAGAGAAGTGTTGCTAATTGGTTCATAAGATCATGAATAGAAGGTGAAACTGAACTGAGAACTAGTGCTCGTTTATTGTTTGATTATCCTTTGTTTAATTGTTTTCTTATTACTTGATTATCTAGTTTGTTAATTTCTTGGTTCGTCTGCATAATTATCAACCATCCCCCCTTTTTATCTTGTTAACACCATTGGACTTAATTGATTTTCCCGTTCCCTGTGGGATCGACCCTTATTTGCCATTTCTACAAATTAGTGAAGGTAAAGAGGTTTATTTAATTTGGCGTGCCTCGACAGCACGGCCACCCGGAGTCAAAGGTACCGAATTTAGTCCGATTCAATCTCTTTATGAGCAAGAACTGAATTAAATGTTTGAAAAATGAAATAGAAAAGGCACACTCACTGCACGTGCAATGCATTCTGAAATTTCAAATTTCCGGACTAATTTATCTTAAATCATCCCAATTTTAAAAAGTAGTAACTTAATTTTATGACGTAAAAAGTTATTGTTTTTCCAAAGGATCAATTTCAAACAAGTGCACATCTAGCTAGAATTTCATATATAATTTAAATGTATCACATTAAAATTTATACAACAAAGTTGAAAAATTCAAATTTATATAAAAAAATGTCAATTAGTATTCATATATAACTCGGATGAAAAAAAGAATCTTACTCTTTGAAATAAGATAAAATAAAATAAAATTATGCATCAGTTTCATGGATCAATCAATGCAACTAAATTGACTTGGCCCAAACTCGGTCAAACCTGCTTTCATGTGCCGCCCACGCGCTTGCACTCACCCCTACACGCCTGGGTGGGTGCGTCCAAACTCACTTAAACTCACTCCAAAGTGTTGTTTCTTTATATTATATTAATTGTACATTTATGTTATATTAGTTATACTTTTTGGGTTTTAGTTTACCGCCTTAACATATAGTTAGACTATCATTAATTCATTTCATACCTTTTCGTTATTGTTGGTCCCAGATGGCATAGAGATTCAGATGAGGTATGATATAAAGGTATTAGTAATATCATATCTAGGTATGAATAATATTACATAAAGATATACATAAATAAATTGTGTTGAATTTACAAAAAAAATTCAGTTAAAACATTTATGATATAATTTGTACATATGAGTAATATAACATAAATGTATGACTAACATTGTATAAAAAAATTCTAAATTACTTTAAAATATTATATTAAGATGCAAAGGTACGACTAATATAATATAAAAGTATGAATAATATAAATAAATGTATGATAACATACCATAAAGGTTAGTGCTAGAAATTAAAAAAAAAAAGGAAATTAAATACGTAGATTCGGCTCGACCAACCCGATCCACGAGTTGCTATGTATACCAGATGCATAGAAGATCACTATTAAAATATAATTTTAGTACTTTTGGTGCATTGGAAAGTCACTCTAATTTATATGGATTTGAAATTCATGTTATCCAATAAAAATAACCTTAATGTTTTCTTAATTATCTTTTATTGCTCAACTTGGGAAATCTTTCGATCAAAACATTGTTTCTAATTAATGTACGTAACGTATTTATCAAATCTATAAACGGGATATTATATTGATGCAAATTGTCACAATTAATTCACTCTTATGTTATAATATAAGAAAATGTATACAGTCTGACCAATTCCTTGTCAGCTCTCCAAGATAATATTTTAGAATTCATATCATTCATTATGGAGCTATATTTTCCAATCTTATATATACTATTATTTATGGAGAGAGAGAGAGCAATTAATACACAATAATGCATTGTCCAGATAACTAGCTGCACATGGTTAAGATCCTTCATTGGTTGGTCCAAATTAATATCTACATCAAACGTGTTGAGAGAGATAGAGTGGTTGACCACCACTACTATACAAGCATGGTTGTGGTCCTTTCATGTTCATGCTCCAGCTATGCCCATATTTCCACCAACATATTCAACTCTATATCTATATAAAAACAATGTGAGATTGTAGTTGATGATCAGAAGAGATAAGAACCCTCCCATCTCTCTCTCTCTCTCTCTCTGTGTTTTAGAAGTGAAGTGTGGATAAAATGGAGAAGAATGAGAGAGAAAGCATGGAAGTGGAAGTGAAAACAGCAGCTAATGATGATGAACCTGAGATCAACTATAGAGGGATCAAGTCCATGCCTTTTATCATTGGTATATATAATTAATAATCTATAATTTCAATTCCTCCAATATTTTCTTCATGTTTTGAAACTCGATGTTATGATAGGGAATGAGACATTTGAAAAACTTGGAGCAATCGGAACGATATCGAATCTGCAAGTGTATCTAACCACGGTGTTCAACATGAGTCGCATTTCATCAACCTTGCTTCTTAATGTGTTCGGAGGGACCACCAACCTCGCCACCTTAGTCGGAGCTTATCTTAGCGACACTCACTACGGTCGTTACAACACCTTGGGATTCGCCTCCCTCGCTTCCTTCTTCGTACGTACAATTTTCATTTTCATTTTTTTTCTCCGATTGCATCTTTAAATCATCAAAAAAGTGAAAAATTCTTTGACTTTGGGGTGCAATCGCCAAAAAAAGTTGTTTTTTTTTCCCTTTTTAACCCTACATATTCTAAGACAATCATAATATTTAATCCAATATATGTTAAACTTTGCACCATATCACACAATTACAACTCTTTAATTTATTTTCTTTTTTTTTTTTTCCCTTTCTTTACAACTTGAAAAGGGGCTGTTAGTGGTGAGTCTAACAGCAGTTTTCAAGAACTTGCATCCACCCCACTGCGAGCAGGAGTGGGGGGATGCGTGGGCCCGGACGCGGGTCAAATGGCATTCCTACTGCTCGGGTTCGGGCTCATGATCGTGGGCGCGGGAGGGATCAGGCCATGCAACCTGGCGTTTGGAGCTGATCAGTTCAATCCCAACACAGAATCAGGGAAGAGGGGGGTTGACAGCTTCTTCAACTGGTACTATTTCACTGTTACGTTCTCGCAGATAGTGTCGGTCACCCTCGTCGTTTACGTGCAGTCGAACGTTAGCTGGTCCATCGGCTTAGCTATTCCGGCCATCTTCATGTTTCTGTCATGTTTGCTCTTCTTTGTGGGCTCCAAATTGTATGTCAAAGTGATGCCGGAGGGGAGTCCGATGAGTAGCTTGGTGCAGGTGGCGGTGGTCGCCGCCAAGAAGAGGCGGCTGAAGTTGCCGGAGCAGCCGTGGCTCAGCCTCTTCTCTTATGCTCCCACCAAGTCCATCAATTCTAAGCTACCTTATACTCATCAATTCAGGTAATCTTTCCTTTTCTTTTCTTCTTTTTTTTCTTTTGTTTTTTATTTTAGTTCTATCGATTTAAGGTTTGGTTTATAGGTTTTAGGTAATCCATACTTGAAAGATGAAATTATCACTTAAACACTTAGAAAAGTAAAGTCATATTTAATATATTTTGCAAGTTTTAAAGTGATTTTTTTTTTCCGCGGTAAAAATAAGATCAGATATATTAATAATAAGTAGGTATAAGTTATACCCACAAGAATACAAAATAAACTATAAAACAAGAATCACTCAACATCCCAACAACATTATGGGATTATTGTGTAATTATTATAAATAATTGTAATTATTTAAAGCAAATTATTATAATGATATATTTTATTTGTTTAGTCTATGTTTAGTAATGCTTTAATTAAGTACAACTTGTGGAGGGCTTTGTCATCATCCCTTGAAGGTAATTAGGATTTGAATTAATGGTGGAATTCATCAAAAAAAAAAAAAATTGTTTTTTTTTTTTTGGATAATGATTTTAAAAATGTTTTTACATGGTGAAAACTGCAGGATGTTAAATACATAGAACCTTAATTTTGTGAGTTTTTAATTGATGGTTTTATTTTTAAAGTCTTGAATTGTTTTTTTATTTTTTATCTTTCAATATTTTGGCTGATAATTAGTTATCTTTCGGAATATAAATTGGTAAAAGGTCTCCTTTTCTGTTGGTTAATTTTTTTATTTATAAGAACATATCGACTTTTAAAAGATATATAATCATAAAAATGTGATGATATGATGCAAATAGTATTCTTAGGTCATCCTTAGCTCTATCTGAGAATAAGAAGGTTGTTTTACATTGAACATTTTAGTTAACATATATATTTTTTTAATTTTGAAATGAAGAAAGTATCTGAAATTAATATTTTAATTAATTATAAAGATGTTGGTAAGAAGTTGTTGCTTATGAAACTTATTATGAAATGAAGAAATTAATTTGTAGGTTTAGTGAATTAAGTGCTTGATCATGATGGTTTCTAATTAGTGGGGCATTCTTAAATCTCCATTTGTGATCTTCATAATGCATAAGACTTTTTCACATGATTAATTAATCAAATTAGACTATTGATTCCAATTAAGTAATCATGGAGCTCCTTGATTAATTACATGTCAACTTTCACTTCATTTTTTATAATCTCTTCATCTCATTAAGCACATGTAGTTATTTATAAAATACTATCTATGTTTTCTTTTATTTGTTATATTCATATTCTAAACACGAATTAAAATCTTTGTTACTAATTCTAACCACCCTTCACCAATTGGCATAATATTAAATCTTGTATGACCAATTCCCATCCTAGATAAGTAATTCTTATTTTTTACCATACATGTGTATCATATATGAGTGTGCAATTTAATTAATTTCATATGCTCACCAACTATTACACCAACTATTTGTAATTTTCTAAAATTAGGTAAGGTTTTGTAATTTTTTTACTAGGACTATTTCAAGAAGCTTATTTAAAAAGTATTATATTAGGAAGGCTTTCCCATTGTCATATACTATTACTATTTGCATACAGTTGACTTAATATATATTACAAATACTCATATGCAACCGTCTCACATGTGACGGCACTCGCACACGGTTGACCGTATCCCAGGACACGACCATGCGCGAGTGTAGTATATAAGTATGTCTTTTTCAATAATAAGTATGTGATTTTTCACTATAAGTATGTGATTTTTTTTTCTCGCCCACAACCGTGCCCTGGGACAGACCGTGCCTCGCGTGAGCAATCTGTGGCGCACGGTCAGGTCTCAGGGCACGGTTTAGATAAGTATGTGATTTTTGTCTATAAGTATGTCTTTTAGTGCTATAAGTATGTGTTTCGGCGCACAGTCGACCGTGTCCTAGCACACGACTGTGCGTCAGTGTCGTCACACATGAGACGGTCTCACAGGAGTCCAGCTCAATATATATATATATATATATATATATAAAGTTAGATATTATAATTATTTTCCCAAGTCATTTTCGATTGAAAAAATATTATATCAACTCGATTTGCGTGCACTATCATGTGTTGTTAATTTGTTGTTAAATTAAAAATATATGCTCCATAAGAATTTTTTTTTTTTTTTAAGGACTCGGATCCTATTAAGGTATACTCTCTCTGAATTTTGTTTTAGTTGAGTCTTAAACTTAACACATTCATTATTATTTTATTCTGAGTTTAATTGATATCTCAAGTTCAATGACCGAATATATATTACTATAATAAAATATGAACAATTTTATATTTTGTTAATTTATTTTCATAATGTATATATACTTTAATCATTCTTCATGTAATTTAGTTTAATTAAACTTTTATTAATATTTCCAAACTTAATTAGTACTCCATTGAAATAATCTAACCATCCAAAAAAAAATTACGTCAACATACATGATAGAACTATGTATTAATAAAAGTAAAGAGAAATTAAGTATTTGATACAAACAAATCAGAATATACAGAATTATAATTCAATAATCATAACGTACGTTATCATATACATTTCTACAAAATTGTACTATGAGCCTTGTAGCTTAAATGAGATCTTATAGTGTAGATTGTCCTCTTACCTTGAACAAATTTTTTTTTTTTTTTTGGGTAATTTATGATTTGCTAAATATCTAACTTTTGAGTAAGTCTTCTATGAATCAGGTGCATGGATGCACCAGGGTCGGATTCGGGTTAAGGGACCCGCTTCTCTTTTTTTTTTTTTTCGCGCATGGTTTTTGAAATTTTGCACCTACCAATAGGTTATGTTAGACCTACCTTGACGTTATGTTAGACATACCTTTAAGTTATATTAAACCTACCTTTCTGCCCAAATTTCATATATATATTTTTTTACTTTTGGTTTTTGAATTTGACACCTACCACTACATTATATTAAACCTACCTTTATGTTATGTTAGACCTATTATGTTAAGTCTACCATTCTGCCTAAATTTCATACCTTAAAATTTTTTTAAAAAACTTTAGGTTTGACACATGTACCATTACGTTGTATTAGACATATCTTTATGTAGAGTTAGACATGCATTTGTATTATGTTAGACCTGCCCACATAGGATAGGTCTAACATAACACAATGGTAGGTCTAACTATACATAAAGGTAGGTCTATTGGAGCGAATTTGGGTGAGTTTCAGCGCGAGTATCAGGCGAGTGGGGACGCATGCAGTCGCGTGAAATGCTTGTGGGAGCACTTTTTTGGACATTTTGACCAGGTCAACCCTAATGCATGGTTCTAGATTTATGCAACCAACTCATATGAGTTTTTGCCCCAACTCTAATATATACAATATCCATGCATGAAAAATTCAAAACCATTTTCATCTATAAAAAGTAAATGAAACTATTGATCATCTTCATGCAATAACTAATCCACAACTAACTCTCTTTCTCTCTCTCAAAAGTTTCTTGGACAAAGCTGCAATCATAACCCCAGATGACAAGATAAAAGCAGATGGATCAGCCTCAAATCCATGGAATCTATGCAGCATTCAACAAATTGAAGCAGCAAAATGCATCCTACGTGTCATCCCAATCTCTCTCACAGCCATTATCTACCACATCGGAGCCCAGCCACAATACCTCATCTTCCAAGCCCTTCAGTCCGACCGCCGCCTCGGCAACACCACCTTCCAGATCCCGGCCGCCTCCTACGTCATCTTCGCCATGCTCAGCCTCTCCCTGTGGGTCCCGCTTTACGACCGCGCCATCGTCCCCTTCATGCGCAGAGTCAACAAAAGAGGCGGAGGTATTAGTGTACTGCAGAGAATGGGCATCGGCCTCTTCATAACCATCATCGAGTCCCTCATCGGTGCCTTTGTCGAGGAAAGGAGACGAGGGCTAGCCATCAAAAGCGGGACCCTCGTCTCCCCCATGTCGGCCATGTGGTTCGTGCCTCAGCTAGCCCTAGCCGGGCTGGCTGAGGCCTTCAACGCCATCGGCCAGCTCGAGTTTTATTACAAAGAGTTCCCCGAGAACATGAGGAGCCTGGCCGGGGCGTTTTTCTTCTGCGGGAGCGCCATTTCGGGCTACGTTTACAGTTTCATTATCTCGGTCGTGCACAACGCGACCGAGAACGATTCTTCGGGCAATTGGCTGCCCGAAGATCTCAACAAAGGGAGATTGGATTACTTCTACTACCTCATTACAGCTCTCTGTACCATAAATTTCTGCTTCTTTCTTGTCTGTGCTAACTGGTATAGGTACAAAGGAACTGAGGATAGCACCATTTCTATCGAGATTGAAGTGAAAAAACTAGAACATCATTCTGCTTGATACATACTTTTCAATAATCTTGCTTTTATTTTTACAAGATGCTATTAAATTAAATAGCCATCTTGCTTTTGATTTCATATGCAGTTTTTTTAATAAACCCTGAACTGAGTTCTTGTTTTTTGCTCAGAAAACATGGCACAAATGGTAATTCAATGATGGTTCAAACACACAATTTCTCTATGACAGTACACATTACAGTAAGAAGGTGTCTGGCTAATTTATTTGAAAGAGCTTATTATTATATATATAGATGTCCATTGAAAGGTCATTCATGAACCTTGTCAAATGACCTTTACCCTTCCATATTCTTATTCATGAATGTAATTAGTTATTAGGCTTTTCAAGTACTTTCATGTACCTATATATATGGTGCAATGTGATGTTGTATGAATGTAGAAAGAAATAAATCTCCAAGTTCTCCATCTCTTTCATACTATTCTCTCTACTTGAGAAATATTACTCTTCATTATAATCTATTATATAATACGTTATCAGCACGAAGCTCTTCCTTCCCGGTGAACGAAAAAAAAATTTACGGTGTGTGCCCTAGAAAAGAATCGTATCTTTTCTGTAAGGTAACATCCCCTATTGATATGGTAAAATTAGTTTCTATATACACATAATAAAATATGGCATGACGTTATATTACGATCATTTATTATGCTCACAATCTGTTCTTGAAGAATCAATAATTTGGTGATAATTGTTTTGTGTTACATTCTAGTGTTATTAGTATAATGTTATCAGTATTAGTGTATATCTGCATGATTGTCGTTCATATATATGCAACTATTTTTTTCACATTTGATAGTTAAATGGCTATAAATTTTGTTGGCTTTTTGGTTTGCCATTTTCGAGGAGTTATATATCTGCACTTTGCATGCATGTATTGGTTGATAAATGCAAGATAGAACCTTATCTAAATGAGCAAGGGGAATCATCAATAAATACTAGCTTCACTCTGGAAAAACTATGCTTGTTTAGATAAAATTATTGTGTGCAAGTTGTCAAAATTAAATTTTAAAATAATTATTGGGGCATAGAAGGCTATAGAATCCATTATTATTCAGTTTCTTCTCAACTAACTCTTTCATTGTTCTCTCTCTTACTTAATTATGTAAATGTCATGGTACTGAATTAGTTTCATAAGAATTTTAAAATATTTCTTGATAAGTTTATTTAAAAACCTCAGCCCTCATTTGTTTTGGAATTGAAGAAAACTTAACTGAATGGAAATTGGAAATTCTGTAAAAAGGAAAATGGCATTTTACTATTTCTCTCATACCACAGAAGAAATTATGCTTCTCACATGTTTAATTTATTACGTGAAATGCGTAGTTTTCATTCAACTTGCAAATATTACATAAATTGCATTGCATTTGTCTATATTGCAATATTAATTTATGGGTTAGTATAAATTCATGTTTTCTTGCCTATACATAATATATATGATTTTGTATTCTATTTTAATATCACTTATATTTCATATGATAGAATTTCAGCCATGGCAAACATTACAAAACTCGAATTTGTAACACTTGATATTACTGGGAATAACTACCTATCATGGAGATTAGATGCTGAAATTCACTTAGATGATATGGGTCTTGGAGACACCATTAAAGAAAATAATGAAGCATCTAGTCAGGATCGTGCCAAAGCCATGATTTTTCTTCGCCATCACTTACATGAGGGGCTAAAAACTGAATATTTGACTGTAAAAAACCCCCCTTGAACTCTGGCAGAGTTTGAAAGAAAGATATGATCACCACAAAACTGTAATTCTTCCAAAAGCTCGATATGATTGGATGCATTTGCGATTGCAAGATTTTAAGTCTGTAAGTGACTATAATTCAGCAATGTTTCGCATTTCTTCTCAACTTATATTATGTGGAGAAAAAATTACGGAAGAAGACAAATTGGAAAAGACTTTTTCCACATTTCATGCCTCGAATATGCTCCTGCAGCAGCAATATCGAGAGCGAGGTTTTAAAAAGTATTCTGAATTGATTACATGTCTTCTTGTGGCGGAACAAAACAATGAGCTTTTAATGAAAAATCATGAATCACGCCCGACTGGTTCCAAACCATTCCCTGAAGTGAATGCTGTAACATTTGGAGGTCGCGGTCGTGGTCGTGGTCGTGGTCGTGGTCGTGGTCGTGGTCGCGGCCGTGGTCGTGGTCGAGGACGAGGACGCGGTCGTGGTTGTAGTCATGTTTGGCAGCGTGGTGGTCACAATAACAAAAATGTCACTCTTAGTGATGAAAAGCTTGAAAAGGGTAAAGCCCCATTGCAAAAGAGTAATGAAGAAATTGAGGATTCATGTTTTAGATGTGGGATTAAAGGGCACTGGTCTCGGACCTGTCGTACGGCCAAACATCTTGTTGATCTTTATCAAGCCTCTCAGAAGAAAAAAGGCAAAAATATAGAGGCAAATATGGCATATCATGATGATGGCCCCATACATGGCAAATCTGACATGGCACACCTTGATGTTGCGGATCTCTTTGCACAAGTTGATGGAGTTAATGATTCTTTTAATGATCTTGTTTAGATTGATCATACTTGTTTAAAACATTATTGGTTTTCTGATATTTTCATGCCAATGTAATTTTTTTTATGTTTTGACACTTATTAAGTATTTGTCTTTTTAATGAAGAAACATGGATCTTTCATCCCTTGTTGGCCTGAATCTCAATGATGAAGATATTTGCTTGGTCGATAGTGCCACAACGCATTCTATACTTCGACATAAAAAATATTTCTTAAATCTGACTATGAAGGTTGCCAATGTAAGCACAATTTCTGGCACCACAACTCTTGTTGAAGGCTCCGGAAGAGCCAATATCATATTACCTCAAGGGACTAAATTGGTGATTAAAAATGCTTTATTTTCTCCCAAATCAAATAGAAATTTGTTGAGTTTTAAAGATGTACGCCTAAATGGCTACCATATTGAGACTGATGAAGTGGCAAATGTTGAGTATTTACATATTACTTCTAATGTCTCGGGAGAAAAATGTGTAGTCGAAAAATTAACAGCCTTATCATCTGGCTTGTACTACACATACATTGATGCTGTTGAAACAAATGCAATAGTAAACCAGAAGTTTACTAATGATAGAACATTCATTGTTTGGCATGACCGGTTGGGCCATCCCGGATCAACTATGATGCGAAGAATTATTGAGAATTCTCGAGGGCATCCATTGAAGAGCCAGAAGATTCTTCTATCAAAAGAATTCTCATGTGCTACATGTTCACAGGGAAAATTAATTATTAGACCATCAACAGTTAAAGTTGATAATGAATCCCCTGCATTTCTGGAACGTATTCATGGAGATATATGTGGGCCAATTCATCCTCCATGTGGGCCATTTAGATATTTCATGGTGTTAATTGATGCATCAACTAGTTGGTCCCATGTTTCTTTGTTATCGACTCGTAACATGGCTTTTGCCAAATTACTTGCTCAGATAATTCGATTACGAGCCCAGTTTCCAGAATATGCAATAAAAACAATCCGTGTTGATAATGCTGCTGAATTTACATCACAAGCATTCAATGATTATTGCACGGTTATGGGGATAACTGTTGAACACCCTGTGGCTCATGTTCATACACAAAATGGTCTAGCTGAATCATTTATTAAACGCCTCCAATTAATTGCTAGACCATTGTTGATGAGAACAAAACTCCCTGTATCTGCCTGGGGACATGCAATTTTGCATGCAGCAGTACTGATACGCATCAGGCCAACATCTTTTCATAGGTACTCTCCCCTACAATTGGCTTTTGGTCAGGAGCCTAATATTTCCCATCTAAGAATTTTTGGTTGTGCGGTATATATACCGATTAATCCACCACAACGCACTAAGATGGGACCTCAAAGAAGGCTGGGAATTTATATTGGATATGAGTCACCTTCTATTATTAAATATCTTGAACCTCTTACAGGTGACATTTTCACGGCAAGGTTTGTTGACTGTCATTTTGGCGAGACAGTGTTCCCAGCCTTAGGGGGAGATAAGAAACAGCTGGAAAATGAAATTACATGGAATGCATCATCACTATTACATCTTGATCCTCGTACTAAGGAATGTGAACTGGAAGTTCAAAGAATAGTTCATTTGTAAAGTCTAGCCAATCAACTTCCTGATGCATTTACTGACCATAAGAAAGTGACCAAGTCACATATACCAGTTGAAAATGCTCCGATAAGAATTGAGGTCCCAGAAGAACCTTCTATTGCTAATGAGTCTATGACACGCCAGAAGCGTGGTAGACCTGTTGGTTCCAAAGACAAAAACCCTCGAAAGAGGAGAGGAGCTAATATTCAAGATGGTCCTATTGAGGAGACAAACAATCCAGTAGAAAGAATTGACATAATAAAACCCCAGAAGAGGTCCAGGTACCTGAAAATATTGAGATCTCAATAAATTATATCAATACTGGAGCGAAATGGAACCGACAAAATAAAATTGTCGACAACATTTTTGCATATAAAGTAGCGCTTGATGTTATGCAAGAAAATGAGGATCTTGAACCAAGAACAATTGTTGAATGCATGAAAAGAAAAGATTGGCTAAAATGGAAAGATGCAATTCAGGCTGAATTGAACTCGCTTGTTAAGCGAGAGCTTTTTGGACCTGTAGTTCAAACACCAAAAGATATCATACCTGTGGGGTACAAGTGGGTCTTTGTACGCAAAAGAAACGAGAAAAATGAAGTTGTAAGATATAAAGCTAGACTTGTTGCACAAGGATTTACTCAAAGGCCAGGTATTGATTATGAAGAAACTTATTCTCCTGTGGTGGACGCAATAACGTTAAGGTTTCTTATCAGTCTGACAGTTCGTGAAAATCTAGATATGCATCTTATGGATGTGGTGACAGCTTATTTATATGGCTCACTCAATAATAACATTTATATGAGAATCCCAGAAGGATTTAAAATGCCTGAAGCATGCAATTCAAATTCCCGGGAAATATATTCAGTTAAATTGTAAAAGTCTTTATATGGGTTGAAACAGTCCGGACTTATGTGGTACCAAAGACTTAGTGATTATTTGTTGAAAGATGGATATAAAAATGATTCTATTTGTCCATGTGTTTTTATTAGGAAATCGAGTTCTGGTTTTGTCATTATTGCTGTATATGTTGATGACTTGAATATAATTGGAACTCCAGAAGAAGTTCCCAAAGCAGTGGACAATTTAAAGAAAGAGTTTGAAATGAAAGATCTTGGTAGGACCAAATTTTGCCTCGGCCTGCAGATCGAGCATTTAGCAGATGGAATTTTTATTCATCAATCTGCTTATACAGAAAAGGTCCTTAAACGATTCTATATGGATAAAGCGCATCCATTGAGTACCCCAATGGTTGTGAGATCACTTGATGTAAAGAAGGATCCTTTTCGACCTTTGGAAGATAACGAAGAACCGTTAGGTCCTGAAGTACCATATCTTAGTGCAATTGGTGCACCGATGTATCTTGCTAATAACACAAGGCCCGATATTGCTTTTTCAGTAAATCTACTTGCAAGATATAGCTCTTCTCCATCTCGAAGGCACTGGAATGGAGTTAAGCATATACTTCGTTATCTTCGAGGGACATCTGATATGGGATTATTTTATTCTAGTAAATCTATATCCCCATTAACTGGTTATGCAGATGCAGGTTATTTATCTGATCCACACAAGGGACGTTCTCAAACCGAGTACTTGTTTACATGTGGAGGTACTGCTATCTCATGGCGTTCAACAAAACAGACTATAGCAGCTACCTCTTCGAATCATGCTGAAATTCTCGCAATCCATGAGGCAAGTAGGGAATGTGTGTGGCTTAGATCGATGATTCAACACATTAAGAAAGAGTGTAGCCTCTTGAGTGCTAAGATGACTCCAACAACACTATATGAAGATAATGCTGCATGCATAGCTCAACTTAAGGGTGGATATATCAAAGGTGATAGAACCAAGCACATATCACTGAAATTTTTCTTCACACATGACCTTCAAGTGAATGGTGATATCAATTTTCAACAAATTCGATCAAGTGATAACTTAGCGGATCTACTCACAAAAGCATTACCTACTGCGACATTTGAGAAGTTAAGACATAACACTGGTATACGTCGTCATAAAGATCTCATGTGATTAACAGGGGGAATATTAACACAAGAATAGTGTACTCTTTTTCCTTACTAGGTTTTTCTCCCATTGGGTTTTTCCTAGCAAGGTTTTAACGAGGCATATATTTTTTTTTGTATGGACATCCAAGGGGGAGTATTATGTATATAGATGTCCATTGAAAGGTCATTCATGAACCTTGTCAAATGACCTTTACCCTTCCATATTCTTATTCATGAATGTAATTAGTTATTAGGCTTTTCAAGTACTTTCATGTACCTATATATATGGTGCAATGTGATGTTGTATGAATGTAGAAAGAAATAAATCTCCAAGTTCTCCATCTCTTTCATACTATTCTCTCTACTTGAGAAATATTACTCTTCGTTATAATCTATTATATAATACTTATTATATTTTTCATCTTATATAACATTATTAATAACAATGGTTTAATTTAAACGGTCAAATTTGGAGCAGCCTACAAAAAACACTAAGATCTTGTTTTATAAATAAGTTGGGATCATTTACCTTTTTTTTTTTAAAAAACTTATAAGTTTTTATATCTTATAAGATGACTATTTTATTTTATTATGAAACTGAAATATTTGGATAAATAAGATGACGTAGTATGGGAAATATTAGTAATGAAAATTATGTAATTTTAGATAATCAAATTTGAAAGTGATTATAAACTATAAGATCTTATCAAAAAAGAGCTTATTAGTTCTCAACATCTTATTTAGGATCAAATGGAATCTTATTTTTAAATATTTACCAAATATTTTTCAAGAGCTTATAAACTCTTAAAACATCTTATAAAGATAAGGAGCTTATAAGCTCACTAAACACCCTACTAACTCGAGCATCAAAGAGAACTAGCTTCGAGCATTCGCGAGGCTAGACGAGCTCTTGTAAATACTACACCTGATTAAATACGTCGAACGATATTCATCGTCCATTTGCTCGTTAACATCCGGATGTGTGTGCAAATGGATGGTAGATACTAGGCAAGAAAGGCAATAGATATCATCACAATTTGGTTTAATAAAGTAGCTAAATGAGACATTGAAGAATGAATTGAACAAAATCTCTTACTATGTTATTGCATGTACAGACATGGCAGCAAACAGGGTTTTATGACTGCCTGAAAAAAGGTTTACGAAACAGAGGAAACACAGTACTGAAAGATAGGCCTTATGTTTTATAAACGTCGGCTTCTAAAGAAACGATTGAAGTATACATACGACGTTACAGAAGGTGAAGAAAGGGATCATTGAATAATTCAGAAATTACACTTGTGCAATCGAACCTGAGCTTTAAGTACACGTACTCATAAATAAACGTTGATAATACCTCGATATACATCCCAGCTCAAGGTAAGTTGTTGCTTCCATCATCAAATGTAGATCATTGATCTTCTCATACGGTGTATGCTTGCTGGATAGTGTCGATATCAAGACCCTTGAGCCTCACCACCGACTCAACGTGCCCTTTCAGTGTGTGCAGCTCTCTTAATCTGTGTATGAAATAGAAGATTTCAATCTTTTCTGAGTCATGTACGTAGAGCTGTTTCCAAGTAAAACAAACGGGGAAAAAGAATGATCGTGTTTACCTAGCGATTTCAGCTCTCCTTTTTGCTTCCTCGGCCAAGTGATTGAGCTCGCTGAAATTGTTGCCTTCGTTAAACAATTTGGTGTCGGGCACTTGAAGCCCGTGAAGGGTTCTTTGTGCGTGGGCCCATTTGAGCTCACGCTGCTCTTTTCCAAAATCCTTTTTCCTCGTGAAAGCAATCTGCAATGATTCAATAAATCGGGCACATTAAAAAATAATAGACGAATCAAAACGGATAGAGAATTCGATCTCAGTTAAACTGACCCTTTGCTCAAGAACAAGATCCCAAGCCCTTCCACTAATAGCATAACGGATTAAGAATTTGATGATGTCAAGTGGGATGTAGAAAATGATATTGTAAAGCCAGATGACCCCAGCCCAACCCCACCCGATTCCTTCAATCGCTGCAAAGCTCCAATTAGCGTATACCGCGATCAAAGTGGCGACCTGTTTCCAATGAATTAATATCCAAGATCATGGTTTGTTACTCGAACAGATAAAGCTAAAAATGGGAGGAAGAGAGTTGCTAACCAGTTGTGCAACGATAAATGCAGCTACGAGCAACAAACCAGGACGTTCAACATATGACCAGCTTCTCGATCTTGTAACGAAGATTAGGGCCTGGCTTATAGTACTCACTTGAAGATATATTGCTGAAGCAAGCTTTCTAAAATCATCATGTGCAGTCTTCTCAAGGGTCGGCACCCCAAATATCCGCTGCAAAATATTGTTGCTTTAGATAATGTATGTTCATAGAATAAATAGGTTGAGAATCAAGCATCATCTGAAGCGGCAAGATCAGCATATATACCGGAAAAAAATTAGTTTTGTAGGCTGCCCAAAAGAATATAACAGTCATCATTGCCAAGTAACCACCAAGAATGATTCCAGTTGCGAATATCTCGGAAAGCTTCCAGCTGTCCGGCAGAGGAGACGGTTTCACTCTATCTTTCGATATGGTCATGATGGTACCTTCGTAATAAATAGTTGTACCAACAGTGTCTCAGTAATAAGTGAAACAATACTGAGGGGGTGGGGAGAGAGAGAGAGAGAGAGAGAGAGAGAGAGAGAGAGAGAGAGAGAGAGAGCTAACCATCATTGAGAATTGCAATGATAAGCACCATAAATGGTGGAAAGTCGAATTCCCATATCAGGGCTAACAACATGAAACCAAGCTGATACACCGAGGAAAGAGATCAAACTATAGTTCAATATTTGCAAAGTAATATCCAAGAATTCTGAGAGGCGGATAAAATGACTTACCACAATACGAATAGTAATTGAAACAGCATAAATCTGGCAAAATTAGGAAAACATGGATGAGTTGATGTATCATTTGTGATAGAATATTAGAAGCTAGAAAAGAGATAGAACGTACAGTGTAGTTTTTCATCCTTTGAAAGATAGCTCGACTAGTCAAAACAGCACTAATAATAACGCTGAGGCCAGGTTCAGTAAGAACAATGTCTGAAGCACTACGAGCAGCATCAGTTGCATCAGCAACGGCAATTCCAATATCAGCCTTCTTGAGGGCAGGAGCATCATTTACACCATCTCCTGTCATCCCACATATATGCTTCCTAGCTTGCAGACGCTTCACTATTTCATATTTGTGCTCTGCCAATAAATATCCAAGATTAACATACTTCTTAGTGTCAGATTTCACGATCAATTTGAGGAAGAAAAGGGACAAAAAAATACCAGGGAAGACGCCAGCAAACCCATCAGCTTTCTCGATTAGTTCATCCACTGGTAAAGCAGCAATTGATTCATCCTTGTTCTGTCCCAGCAAAGCTGATGATGGATACATGTTTGTTCCCATCCCCAACCTTCGTCCCGTTTCCTTTCCTATTGCAAGTTGATCCCCTGTCAAAACAAACACTCGTTAAGAATATTTTAGAAACCAACATAAGAAGTTTTATGGTTTAAAGTTGGAACATGTGTTTTACCAGTTATCATTTTAACATTCACTCCAAGATTCAGTGCCCGTCTTATAGTTTCTGCACTGTCGTGTCTGGGTGGATCAAACAGGGGCATGAGACCAATGAACTGCCATGGCCCTCCAGGGCTCTCTCTTGTTCCTTCTGGAACTTCCTGCATGGTGTGAAATCCACTAGTAAGCAGCAATTCTGTATAATCTTATATAATGATAACACGAAGATTGGTAGTGTACCTGGTATGCCACAGCAAGTGATCTTAAACCTCGTTCTGCAAATTTGTCGATGATAGCATGAACCCTTCGATCTATCTCTGACTTATTGTGTGCAAGGTGTAGAATCTACATGCATGTTCCACACCACATTTAGCATTACCCGGTTTATGAAACAATTAAAACGGGGATAGAGACAGTACCTGCTCTGGTGCTCCTTTACTGACCCTGTGCATTTTTCCTTCACCGTCAATATAAGTCAAAGCAGTTCGCTTGTCAGTGGGGTTAAAAGGGAGGAAGTGTATTTCTCGAATTCCAGCACGTGCCTGTTCATGGTATCCTTGAAGTCAAACTTGCAATAAAGTGGGAAATGAGACTTCTGTGATGTGGGATAGTTACCTCCTTCGGATCAGCCAACATTCCAACTATAGCAGCATCTATGGCGTCTTGATTTTCTGTGCGAGAAGCTCGAGCTGCCATCAAAACGACAGTATCTGCATCAATGCCTTTGGCGAAAACCTAGCACAAGAGTTGACTTTACAATCAGCTTGGTTTTATCACAATGAAAGCAAAATGATGACATAAGAAGACTATCGAATAACCTCAATCAGATTCTTGTCCACGGTGAGCTTATTCAGTGTCAAAGTTCCCGTCTTATCACTGCAAAGAACATCCATACCGGCCATCTCCTCTATAGCAGTCATTCTCTTAGTAATAGCACCCTAAACATATTATAATACCCCATGACATACAGCAACCACTCACCTAAGAGCCGATTAAACAAGGTACACGAAAGCATACCTGCTGGGCCAGACGGTGAGAACCAATGGCCATCGTAACAGAAAGAACAGTTGGCATGGCAATTGGAATTCCTCCAATGAGAAGCACAAGAAGATTGTCGATTCCAGGACGATATTTCCTATGTTGAATAGGGTACATCACTATAATCTCTATGACCATACCCACAGCAATGGAACAAATGCAAAAGTTCCCAATTGCAGTTAAAACCTGATCAGTTCAAAGATACATTAAAATCGAAAAACATACATCAGGAATCCAGAATACATATAAACGACATAAATACTCGCAGAACTTGCCTTTTGGAAGTGGCCCACTTGGTTAGTCGAATCAACGAGGTGTGCAGCCTTACCAAAGAATGTGTGGACCCCAGTGCCAATAACAATAGCTTCTAGCTCTCCCTGTTTGCAGGTGGAACCAGAATAGACGCCATCGCCTGGCCCCTTGGTCACCGGAAGGGACTCACCAGTCAAAGCAGACTGCAGATCACACAATTGATTCCATTAAATAAAAACAAGTTTTAGGTTCAGCTCGAAAGCCAACCATAGGAGGACGCACACCTGATCGATTTTCAGGGGATCACCCTCGAGCAAACGAGAATCTGCAGGAACTATGTCTCCTAGCTTGATGCTGATTATATCACCAGGTACTAATATGGACGCCTCTTCCTCGCTCCACCTTCCATCTCTAAGAACCTTCATACAACCTCCATCAGTCAGATATATATTCACCTAAAAGATATAAATATTCATCAAAAACTCCAACACGAAAAGTAACCGACTTTTGCTTTTGGAGCGAGACTGGCCATGAGAGCAGCTGCTGCATTTCCAGCATTATTCTCCTCGATAAAACTAATCGTTGAGTTTATCACCAGCAAAGTGATGATGCCCACAAAGTCCTGCCAATCTGGAGGCTTACCCTGCCAAAACGAAACCAAGGATCAATTGTTTTCTACAGAGAAAACTATTCTACACTTTGCAAATCGAGTTCAGAAACGATGTCCTTACTCCTCCATTAGCAAGAGCTATTGCCATGATAGCAGCAGCTTCCATAACCCATGAAAGAGGGTTCCACATAAACCCCAAAAACTTGAGTAATTTGCTTTCCTGATTTAAACACAAAGAATCACCAGCACTCAAGGTTCAATTCTGAATTGTTCAACAAATACCCCATTCATAGCTAAAGCATCCAAAGGGAAATTGAAAATAGAGAAGCAAAAGAAGTACATTACTTTGCACACATTAACTTCACAAAGCACATGAAGTACAAACAGATGAAAGAATCACTGAGTAACATAAGAACTATAACTAAAACAACAAACAAAGAGAGCAAACAAAAAACATAGCATTGAACACCTTTTTCTCTTCAAGCTTGTTATGTCCAAAAATGACTAATCTCTCCTGAGCAGCCTCCGAGGTAAGCCCTCCTTGGTACATCTCAGATTCTCAAACACTTCCTCTATTGGAATGTTTTCCTGCAATTTAACCAATAAAATAGAATAAAAACCAGCAAACAGTTTAAAAACAAAAAAGATAAAGATACCCCACAACCCACAATCAAGAAAAATCCTTAATTCCAGTTATCAGATCCATTACCAAATCCACAGTTTCCTTCAACACAGCGTCAAGAACTTCAGGCTTCTCCCCCATCTTCAAAATCTGCAGACTTCTCTCAAACCACTATCCAAGAACCACCATGGAGGAAGCAGGGAAAATTGTGGAAGATTTAGAGAGAGAAAACCAAAGTAAAATGAGTTGAACTCTGAGCAAATGGATTAGAAGAAGAACAAATGAGGCTTACCCACCACCACCAAAATGTATAAAGAGTGAAACCGCTGATAAGAGAGGGTAGCAGTTACAGTAGAGCACAACCTTTTGTATTTCCCATTATATATATTAAAGAACTGATTTTTTTCCTCTTTGTAAAAACCCTTTTGAAAAAGATAGAAAATATCTTACAGCCATTATATATATTAAAGAACTGATTTTTTTTCCTCTTTGTAAAAACCCTTTTGAAAAAGATAGAAAATATCTTACAGCTTTCACTTAGTATTTTTCTGTTAGCTTTTAGGTACTTGAACCATCTTGCATCAATATTTGTACCTTCCCCACTTCAATATAGAAAGCATTTGCAGCAAAAAAAAGAAAATTTGTGATGTGATATTATTTGTCAAATTTACTTTTGTGATAAAATATAGTCTTGGACTTTAAAGATTGAATCTTTCTTTTTTGTTTTGAGGAAAAAGATTGAATCTTTTTAGACATGTTGGCAGATAGATCAAAGGCAAGAACCACAAAACTGCACATGGCCCATTACATGCTACCCATCTTCTTTTCTTGAATATTTTATTCATCTCTTGTTCATATGTTGGTAAGATTAATTCAGACATGGAAGCCTAGGATTATTACAACTTTGTGGGACACATTGTAGTATTATTATATCATATATTTGTTATTTGCAGCATAGATCTATCATTTCTGGAATTTCCACAGCAGAGAAAATCAGTCATATTGCTGATGCACATTTCTTAATCTTACACTCTGCAATCTTTGACTATCAGCTGTCTCTAATGCCCCACCTATAATATATTATAATTACTTCTTAATATATTTTACTTCTATTTTTTAATCACTATTTTTTCCTGCTGAAAATGATGCCTGATTTATGGGAACCATGTTTTGGAGTTTGTTTAGCACTACTAATTTTTGAATTTGGTATTTCATTTTATATTCTAGTATTTCAATATTGGATCCATTCACAAAATGAAAGTGAATTTAAGTTGCGAACAGTGTGGTTCTGTCCTATGGAATTATATGTGTTGTGTGAGACGATTTCATTTTAAAAAGATAATTGTGAAAAAATTAATATTGAGGTGGTTAAACTAACATGTAGTAGTTGTTACATTTTGTTATATTCTCCTGGAAAAAATAATATAGTTACAAATGTAGGAGGGTTTCAAAAAAAAAAAAAACTTTCAAAAGCTACCAAACACATGAAGGAAAAATGTTTGTTTTTTTCTTAAAAAAATAAAACCGTATTATTTTTCTCTTCTCAAAAAAAGCAATTCTCATTATTCTATTTTTGCCACCACGTATTACCTGAATCATTTCATAAAATACGATATTCTTTTGGCGCAAAAATGATTTTGTTTGGTTTTTTGCATAGCCTTTGAAGTAATCAACTTCTTCAAATGGTTTGGTAAAATAAGATTAATATAAAAGGAAAACTATTAGTATGACAGTCTAGCAAAATTGATTGGAAATAATTAGGTAAGACCTTATAGGAAAAGCTATATATTCCTATTTTTTAAAATGGAATGAAATTATTAACTTAGTCAAATGCCCTATATGATCAACTTATTAAGACATCCAAAACTCTAACACCCGAGCTACCAATTCCTAGAAAGAAAATACCCCATTTTCAAGATTATTTTCTTGCATAAATACAAAAACTTATATTTTTAGATTGTCTCTTAAATATATATATATATATATATATATATATAACTTTTTGAAATTCAATCTTACTATCAACCAAACAAAGAAAAAAAAAACTATGAGTTATGTATGAATCATTGATTGACTCGTCTCGTAAAGTTAAATATTTAAAATGATCTAGTTCTATTCGTAGGTAAATACTTTTTCAAAAATTATAAAGATAAATTAATGTGCAATTATTTATGATGGTTTGATAGTGAGCTAATGAAGAAGAATAGACATACGTGCTCACCATTCGTAAAGTCCATATATGAATTATGAACTTTTCGTATGAATTGAAAAGTCATATCTTCATTTAGATAGTTGTTGAAATTTATGTAAATATTGAAGGGTTCCTTGAAAATAATAAAGTTTTGGTGCCAACTAATTTATAATGAACAGAAAGTTTTAATTCTCAGTTCATTATTAATTAATAAACGACATCAAATCTTTTTATGGATTGTTCAATCAAGATTTGGTCTTATTTGAGGTGTAATTGCAAAAAAAAAAAAAAAATCATCACTTTTGAAAGAATTTGAAATTTATCCTCACTTTTCAATAATTGCAAAAAAAAAAAAAAAAGTCACAATCTTTGTTTACTGTTGTAATTTAGGTCACTTTTGAAATTTCCGGCAATCGGAGTCTACGTATCCGGCAAACATATCACGTCACATGCCACATTGGATATCACACCATTTCCAACCAAAAAAGATTTAAATATCAAATTGCAAAATAAAATCATTACCTTTCCTAAAGTTGCAATTTAATCTCAACCTTTCAAAAATTAGCAAAAAAGATCACATACTTCATTTTGCAATTCGAATTTATTCTTTGGTGTTTGATTCATCATGTAGACGTCACATAAACTATACAACCATGAAATTGTTTATCTACATCAAAATAATGTCGTCACTAGTATATTAATTTAAATATTTTTTCTTTAATTTAAAGATAATTAAACCACAACTCTCATTTACAACCTTTTAATTAAAGAAAAAATATTTAAATTAATATACTAGAGACGACATTATTTTGATGTAGATAAAAAATTTCATGGTTGTATAGTTTATGTGACGTCTACATGATGAATTCAAACACCAAAGAATAAATTATAATTGCAAAATGAAGTATGTGGCTTTTTTTGCTAATTTTTGAAAGGTTGGGATTAAATTGCAACTTTAGAAAAGGTGATGATTTTATTTTGCAATTTGATTTTTAAATCTTTTTTGGTTGGAAATGGGGTGGCATCCAATGTGGCATGTGACATGGCATGTTTGTCGGACATGTGGACTCCGGTTACCGGAAAATTCAAAAGTGGTCTAAATTGCAACAATGAACAAAGGTTGTGTTTTTTTTTTTTTTTGTAACTATTGAAAAGTGAGGATAAATTTGCAATTTTTTTAAAAAGTGGTGATTTTTGTTGCAATTACGCCTTTATTTAAAGAAAAGGTTTCCAGTGCAACTGGTGTATGGATTTCAGAGGTATGCATTCTGGTCAAATCCGGGTCGGTTCAGCTGATATCCCTTTTTTTCGCACATGAATTTTATGTTTCGATTGTGACTTTTATGTTACATTGATCATACATCTATATTAGGTTAGTCATATTTTTATATTATATTAGTCATATCTTCATTTCCAAATTACATACACTTAGTTCAATACTTTAACTTAAAGAAAAAAAAAACCACCGACATACTATGTTAGTCATACGTTTATGTTATATTAATCATACATGTATATGATATTACTTATACCTTTATATAATATATAAAGTACAACTAACATAACTATAAGGTATGACTAACATAACTAGAAGATATGACTAAAATAACATCAAGGTAGAACACCTGAAACGAATTTTGATGGGTTTGAGCGCACCCACCAAGCGCATAAGAGAGTGTGGACCGAGTTGACCCGAATCCATGCACACGGTGCATATAAGTTTTTATCTTATTTTAAAGATTCTAATGTGGATGATCAAATTTGATTTATTAATAGGATGGGATGATTTGGGTAGGACTTCGTCTTACAAATGGGATCTATAAGATGGTTTCGATCAAGTTTTCTCTCATTAATAAAACATTAATTTTCAAATTCAAGTTTTCTCAATAAACATTGTCTAGACAACCAGATTTTTTAGCATTATAGGGTTTTCTAGTTTCTTCAGAGAACTTGAAACTTTTCTTCGATCGTTTTGATATTTTAAAAATTAAATTACATTAGTTTGACTTATTTTCTATTATTTCACAACAAATTCAGAATTATATAGTTTAATTCTTATGAATAACCTAATATATTATAGTTTTCAGAAATAGTTAGTAATTTATATCGATTATTCCTCTGTATATGCAATAAGATTTGCAATTAAAAACTATATGTATGCAAAAAAATTTCTTTTTAGAAATATATATTATAAATATCTTCTAACTACTCCTTTAAAGTTAAACTAATTAAGATAGAAAAATGTACTTGTACACTCAACAACTGATCTACAATCATTGAAGCATGATTATTCATGTGATCTTAACCTTTTAACTTTGATTAATATTGTATATAAATAATTTTGGCCCCCATGAAAATTATGAAAGCAATTTCAATGCTAAGTTATCCAGTTACCAAATTAAGCATGAATAAAAAATTCATTCAAATAATAATGCTTTTTTTTTTATCTTGATCTAACGTTGTTATTTAATTTGAAATCCATATATATAATTCTCTATATTTGGTTGTAAATATGATTCTTAAGTATAAATATCTATTTATTAAATTATAAATGTATTATAAAAGAATTCTTTAAAATCTTTTTCTACATCAAATTTGTGTATATATAGATATATTTATTAAAGTAGAAAATAGAAAAATATGTATATATCTATATATAGTAGAAATATATATATATATATCTGTATATAGAGAGAAAATAGAAATGTAAGTATTTCCACTCAAAATCCCCTTCCTATTTGTGGGAATTAAAATACATAAAATAATATGGGAACCAGGCCCAAATTAACATATTTTCTTAAATGTGGGCCCAAAATAGCACAAAATTTTAGGGTTTGACCTAAATAACACAATCCTTATAAATTTTGCCCAAAATACCACAGTTGACCATTCAAAAAGGCGTTCCCTCTGAAAAGTTAATTAAAAAACTGACAAAAGTGGGTTGGAAACTGAAAAAGTGGGTTGGTGTCAGTCATTATTGGTCATTCATGGGCGCAGTAAATGCACTTTATTGGGGGCAGTAAAAATTTGATAATCAAAAACGAAAATCCAGTAAATTCAAACACACAGTTACGAAAGCAGTAAAAAATCTCACAAAAAGGAAGAAAAAACCCCACGAAAAGTAAAGAACATCCCAGATTTTTGTTGGATTGGCGTGGACGTTTGGCTTGGATTCGTGGCTATTCATCATCTTCAATCGGTTGTGCGAATTTCAGAGGATCGAAATGGAGGTTAGTAAACTCCCCCTCTCCATTTTCGTTGAACATGTGAATGAACATTTAATTTTCTCTCTTTTCGTGGGTTGAATGTATGTGATTTCTGTGATTTCAAACTGTTAAGTAGACATGAAATGCTTAGATATATATGTTATTCTGTGATTTGAAACTGTTATTCGATATATATGTGCTTAGACTTAAGGATATAGTTCCTGAGATTAGATTGAGTAAAACTGTAGATTGAGTAAAACTGTGTTATTCACCCACGAAAATTCATAGCCACGAAAATTCATAGCCACGAAAATTCAAGCCACGAAAATTCATAGGCACGAAAATTCATAGGCACGAAAATGCCACGAAAATGCATGTATGCCACGAAAATGCCACGTTTAGGTCACGATTATGCCACTAGTATGCCACGAAAATGCCACGAAAATGCATGCATGCCACGAAAATGCCACGTTTAGGTCACGATTATGCCACAAGTATGCCACGAAAATTCCACGAAAATGCATGATTGCCACGAAAATGCCACGTTTAGGCCACAATTATGCCACTAGTATGCCACGAAAATGTAACGAAAATGCCACGAAAATGCCACGAAAATGCATGTATACCACGAAAATCACACGAAAATGCCACGATTAGGCCACTAGTAAGCCACGAAAATGCCACGAGTTTGTCACGAAAATGCCACGAAAATTTATCCACCCACGAAAATCTCACGAAAATGCCACGAAAATCCCATGAAATTTTAAACTCCGTATGTCACGAAAATGCATGTCAGTAACATAAATGTGTAAATTTCATGCTTCTGTACTATGTCACGACAATACCAAATTCTTTACCTGGCATATATTTCCATTCCATATAGGGCGAGTGGGAGTGGATCCGACCGGGTTGTCAGCGGCAGTTCGCGTATATCAATGGATATACGCGACTTCTTACTCTTCGTGAGATAGGGAGGGAGCTATCTCAGGTGGATGGAGACTGTGTCCATGATTTCATGGACACATGTTTTGGTCACTTTTTACGGTGGCAGACGGATACCGAGATTTGTAAGACATTTCTCCATTACTTGATGAGTCGGCAGGTGCGACGGACGGGTGCACCGGAAGGCGAATGCTGGTTTCTTATTGGACCAGATAGGTTTTGTAGGTTTGGGAGACAAGAGTTTTTTCTTGTCACGGGCTTGAGGTTTGGAGACTCGCAGTTCAACCCATCTGCGGTTCATGATTTATCTCCAGATGGGTTGTACTTTCGAGTAGTACCATCTGGTGTTGGGAGTATCACCATTTCTGAGCTTCGAGCTCGATTTCTGGAAGGGGAGTTCCGTGGCAGCCGTGTAGACAGCATCAAGGTGGCCAAGATTCTCATTCTCTATTTTGTCGTGCTTGGAGTGGACGTACTGAAGACCAGTGTCCCATCGTGGATATGGAGCCTCATCGACCAGACTGAGGCTTGGGAGAGCTTCCCATGGGGGAAATTCTCGTACCTGAACCTGCTACGTACCATTGGTAACTTACCTGAGTCCATTCCACAGCAGAGAAAGAGCAAGATTTACACCTATCACTTCTACGGATTTTCCGTTGCCTTACTGGTGAGTTAAAAGTATATATCTTTTCGTGAATATAATTTATTCGAATAACTCTGTACTTATAACTTTCGTGTTTTCACCAAATGCAGATATGGGCGTACGAGGCGATACCAGGTACGGGGACGGTAGCTGGTCGTCGCTTGGATACTGGGTACGAGTTTCCTCGGTGCCTTAGATGGTCCACCATGAAGTCCACGACAGATGTTTCCAGAACACTGGCGGCTCAGGTTAGTCTTTGAGAAAACACATTTGCTTATGATGAATAATTTATAGTATGATGAATAATTTATATACTATATTTGTTTATTAATATGCGTGGCAGATACCTTGTTTGGAGACGCTCGAGCCGACTCCTTCAGAGATGGCCCATCCATTTTGGGCGTACGTGGGTGATGACATCTTCCAGGGTGTGCAGCCAGTTGGAGAGATTCGTGGACGGAAGACTTGGGGCGTTCCTGTTGGACCTTCGAGGCGTCCAACTGATCGGCAGGCCCCGGGTCCTGTTCACGACGTCCCTACTAGGCGGTCGTCGAGGTCTCATGCAGCTCCTGTTCCCGTTGAGGAGCCCGCTGCCCATGATCCCGTTGTGCGTCGTTTGAGGCCACGTAGACGAGCCCGTGTTGTTTCATCTTCGTCATCGGACGAGGCACCTCCAGCGGAGGCACAGCATACGGGCGCACCCATGGCCGAGGAGCATTTTCAGCCACGGGGGTTCGAGAGGCCAGAGCCGACTCATCATCAGGACGCACCCCCTACGGATCTCTTCTCACGGTTGTCCATGCTCATCGACAACCGCTTCGACCAGATGCAGACATATCTCGGCGGCAAGATGGATCATCTTGGGAACCGTCTGGATCATTTGGACGAGAGGTTCGATCATTTGGACAAGAGGTTCGATCGTCTGGAGTCCGGCCTTCCAGACATGATCGCGGAGCAGTTGCGGGGATTCTTTGGAGACGGTCCACGTCCACAGCGTGAGCACGATGCAGGGCGGCAGTATGAGCACGATGCATCGGGGCAGTGGGAGGGTTGGACGGCAGATGCGCCTTCAGAGCAGCCTACCGCAGCAGGTTTTGACTCCATGCCCCTTGTGCCGTACGCTCCATACACGTTCGAGGCTCAGGACCAGTCAAGCCGCGGCTACCACACACCGGACATTTCCCAGTCTGCCGGTACGAGTTACATCGTTGAGGAGCCCGTGTCTCCGTCTCGACATGCTCCACCTCCACAGTCTGATCAGGACATCCGGGATACGGCCAAGGGAGTCCGGCATGTCCGGAAGAGGGAGCCTTCCCAGTATCGTAAGAGTCCGTACAAGAGCGGAGGAAAGCCAAAGCGTCGGGATCTGCATGGATGGGATGACTTCGAGTGTTGGATGCAGCTCGGAGAACATGCTGATAAGTAAGTTTATTTTGTGTGTTATTTTATATCATTTCGCCATTTGGCTTTCCTGTATGATTTGACTTCATTATCTATTACTTTGTATGTAGGCGTAACGTGGGGATCGGCTTTGCTGTCGGGCCCGAGTTCTTCGAACCCGTGATTGACCCCCATGGCTGGTTGGATATCATGGTATGTGTCTTCATCCAATCTCTTCTTTTTAATTTGTTGCATAGCCTCATGTAATGTGACATTTGCTTTTAGGCGATCGAGGCGTACCTTGGAATCGTACAATCCGTACCACGATTCCTAGGACTTCAGATCACACAGCAGGTGTTCAGATTCGGCCAAGTCTTGTCAGTACAATTCAATGTAAGTTCGGTGTTATAGAAAATATTGTTCGTTGTTTGCTTTGGTTGAAAAAATCTAATTATAATTTTCGGTATATGATCAGGAGATTTGCAAGGACATCTGGAAGAAGAAGCATATCAACGATCCACCGAACTGCTTTTATCCAGGGGACGATCGTGAGGAGTTCGATCCCCTTGAACTCGATCGTTTGATGCCGTATGTCCATGGTATTGCAAACAAGTGGACAAAGCAGAAGCCGTGGAATCTCCTTCATCAGGTCTGTCAATGTAATTTTAAATGTCGTATCGTATATATACTGGCAATACTCATTAGGATATTCGTTTTAAAATCGTGCAGATGTTCACCGTGCTAAATCTGGATCAACACTGGGTGGCTGCCATTATAGATTTTAATGATATGTCACTTACGCTCATGGACAGCCTCAGACACACATGGAACGATGATGTCATGGCGCTCAGAGTCCGGCAGACATTGCCGATTCGACGGGTTCTACCTCGACTGCTGGACCACTCTGGGTGGCACCAAGCGATAGACCGGGCTTCGTATAGTGCACCGGAGTTTCGTATACAGAGCATCCCGCAGAACATGTGTTACGTGCAGGATGATCCGACGAGTTGTGGCATCTTTGCACTGAAGTCGGTCGAGTCGTTGATGACGGAGGTGTTTCCTCGGCCCGAGATGTCTGAAGGCGTTTATGCTGTTAGACGATTGGTGGCCGTTCAGATGTATAGATTTTCTTTAGATGAGAGCACCATTCAGGCAGATGATTTGTCTTAGGTTTTTATTTATATTTCGAAGCTACATATTTCAAAACATATTTTATATCATTTCTTTTGTGATTTCAAACTGTTAAGTAGACATGAAATTCTTAGATTATATGTTATTCGATATATATGTGCTTAGAATTAAGGATATAGTTCAAAATGTGTGCATGTTTATTCACGATAATGTCACGAAAATGCCACGAAAATGTGTGCAAGGCACGAAAATCTCACGAAAATGCCACGAAAATGCCACGAAAATGCTTAGAAAATGCCACGAAAATGCAGGAAAATGTCACGAAAATGCCACGAAAATGCCACGAAAATGCTTAGACAATGCCACGAAAATGCACGAAAATGCCACGAAAATGCCACGAAAATGCAGGAAAATGTCACGAAAATGCCACGAAAATGCAGGAAAATGTCACGAAAATGCCACGAAAATGCACGACAATGCCACGAAAATGCCACGAAAATGCCACGAAAATGCAGGAAAATGTCACGAAAATGCCACGAAAATGCAGGAAAATGTCACGAAAATGCCACGAAAATGCACGAAAATGCCACGAAAATGCACGAAAATGCCACGAAAATGGCACGAAAATGCTTAGACAATGCCACGAAAATCTCACGAAAATGCATGCATGCCACGACATTCTCACGAAAATGACACGAAAAATGTCACGAAAATGCCACGATTATTGCCACGAAAATGCCACGATTATTGCCACGAAAATGCCACGATTATTGCCACGAAAATGTCACGAAAATGCATGTCCAGACATTCGAATATACACATTTTATTTCATAAAAACAAGGTTATTTTATAAAGACAATTGCAGTTTACACATCCCATATTTGCTTTTGTTACTCCTCGTCTTGAACAAAGCGTTGACCTTCGATGTATATCGGGCACTTTCTCTTCGTGTGACTTTCGGAGCCACAAATAGAGCATCTCTTCTTTTTTCTTTGTCTTATACCACCGGGTTGAACGTTTTCAGTGTTTTGGTCGGTTGGATGACCGGACGGGATAGAACCGTGTCTGGATCTAGAAGCCTCGACAAAAGAAGGAATCCGTTTTCCCTTGGGTCGTCCAGCTTGCTTCGGTTTATCAGGAGGTAGACAGACAAATGCTCGTGCCTCGTCGGAGATAACCCAATCCGCTGGGTCAGGCACAGGGAGTACCTCACCCTCCCACATACCTCTCAATGAACGGGTCCAGTAACACTCATGCACGTATCTCGTGACAGGCTCTTTCATATAGCTGCATTAGAAAACAATAATTAAGTGTACGGTGGTATCTCAAGTAATTAATTTACATATACAAAGCCTTACCTGATCGCTGCACATGCGTGCGAGCATGGAATCAAGTCAAGCTGGAAAACCTGGCAAGTGCATGAACGGTCTGACAGATCGACTGTGAAATTCTTATTATCAGTGGTGATCTTGAGCTTGAGCCGTCCAAGCTTATTAACCTGCATAGAACGCCCTTCTTTCATTGCATCCTGCAATCTCTCATGGACGGCCTTCGTCAGTGTGTTATCTCGCTCTAATGCGCTGGTTCGTCGTTCGTAGAACCACTTCTCTGTAATGCGTCTAGCACACTCCAAAAATGAACAGACGGGTAGCTTTCTAGCCCAAACTAACCTCCCATTCCACGACTCAGCAGCATTAGACGTCATGAAGTTAAACCTACGAACAGGGCACTTGACACGAGACCATCTGTATTCACCAGCACCTTTCAAAGCATCAAGAGCACCAGTAATTTGGGATTTCACCAGTGTGTTCATATACCTGGATACATTATAAAAGATTTATTATGAGAATATTAAAATCAGAGCATAATAAACTGATTTGAGGAGTCAAATGGTATTAATAAGTGACGTACTTATCGAACTCCGACGGATGATAACAATATGCGGCCCTATTGAAGAGGCCAACCAAATGCTTCCCATACTTGGCCAAATTTTTTTGTATATGGTAACAGCATAAACCGTGCGCTGCATCAGGGAACACTTGTGCAATGGCATTCGAGATGCTCACATGTTGATCTGATACGAGAAGAAGTTGGGCAGGGGCTCCAAATGCTTCTCTCACATTAGTCAAGAACCAGCTCCAGGATGCATCATTCTCAATATTACCTATACCAATTGCCAAAGGAAAAATCTGATCATTCCCATCTTTCGTCACAGCCACAAACCCAATACCTTTATACTGCCCCTTCAGATGACAACCATCTACAACTATGACAGGTCTTGAATAACCTCGAAATCCCAGTATGGAGGCACCTAATGCGTAGAAAACATATTTGAATTTTCCATCATCGTGGGTCTCTAACGATGTGTATGTCCCCGGATTAGCAGCCTTCAAAACCTCCAAGTAAGATGGAAGCATAGAAAACGACAATGTTGGATCCCCATAAGCCCTAATCATGGCATGTCGTCTTGCCTTCAAAGCCAATTTGTAAGACACCTGTAGACCATGACGAACATTCATTTCCTGAATGATGTCGCGAGGAGTGAGTTTGCAATTCTCTTTCCGTAGTGCATCGACAAAGCACTCACCGATCACAGTAGAAGAAGGGCGACGTGGGTCATCACTATTCAACTCCGACGAACATTTATGTGGGATAACAATCTTGGATATGCGCCAAATCCCATATTTTTCAGAAGCATTCATGACGAAGGGACAATTTTTCTGGACGCACTTCAAAAACCAACGATGTTTATCGGAATGGTCGACACGGTATGCAACCTGATTTTCAATATGGTACATACCAACTGCTTTCTTCAACTCCAGTTTCGAACCGAAAGTAGATCCTTTCTGAAGAGCTTCTGTCGTAATCTCGCGAGCACCACCTTCTGAATAAACAGATGGATCCACGTCGGGAATCTCAGGGATAAACCAATCCGGAGCATAACTCGGAGCAAAGGCCGAAACAGGAACGGTATGCGGAACCCCATCACTAGATCCTGCTTGAAAGTCTGCCTCAAACGTATCGTCAACATTATCGTGTGTCCGCATCCCAATGTAAGTCATAAATGACTCATGCTCCTGGAGTTGCTCCTGCTCCAACAACGATGCATCCTCAGCATCTAGCTCCAAATCATTATCCGCAGCTTCAGCGGCATCCCCTACACCATCTTGCTCGTTGTTCACATCTGCACAAGTTATTCCACCTCAATTAAAATGCTGAATCTAAATCATAAATATTCAATAGATGCACTGAAAAGGGAAATATAATACTATTATGTGTACCATCATGAAATCCACTATGTGCATGTTCATGAAAATCCTGTTTCCGTGCCACTTCCTCTTGGACACAATCTATAGGAGACGTATTTAAGTCAAGGCCATCCATTCCCCAATCCTGTCCTGTATAATCAACCCTACCACTAGATGATGCCCAACACGGCAAATTCTCGTTAGGTTGTCTCACAAATTGTCCCCACTGATCATTTTGGTTCGGTATACTCCATGAGGCCATGAATGCTTGATCGTTTTGCAGCCCTTCTGGAATATTTGAATAATCGCTACCTACTTGTTGTTCGTATGATGATCCAACAGTAAATGAAGGACCACCTGCCTCGCTGCTCTGACCAAAGCCTCCCACATTTCTACTTTTCAGTGTCACATAAACAACAAGAACATCATTGATCACAGACAATATGCTACTAAGATCTGAATCGTTCCTGATTTTCATTCTTTTCACCCTACCCTCATCCACGACAATGGAATGGATGACATATCCCCACCACTCATCAGCACGCACAACTTCGTCAATTGATTCAAATAAATCTTGATAACAAACTCTTCGAAGTCCAATCACCTGTCTCGAACCACTTTTGTACTCTAACCCTTCCCAATATCCACCAAACCAAACCACAACGGGCAACAAACTCATTTTTCAACTGTAAAAAAAAAAAAATGAAACATGAATTACTTCATGCAACTAAGACTCTGCCAAATTTTCGTGGTTCAGCAATAATTTTCGTGTGGTGCCATACAATTTTCGTGACATTTTCGTGGTAGAAAAAACATCCAAAATTTTGAAGATCATAATTTTCGTGGAGTGCCTTACAATTTTCGTGAGAATTTTCGTGGCAGATCATAATTTTCGTGAGAATTTTCGTGAGAATTTGGAATTTCATAATTTTCGTGACAATTTTCGTGGGAATTTTCGTGGGAATTTTCGTGACAATTTTGAAGATCTTAATTTTCGTGGGAATTTTCGTGGCACTAGAAAATGTTTCGTGGATACTAATTTTAAATGACTTTTGCGTGGACAAATATAATACACACTTTTTCTTAACTTTAGGATGAAAAATTCATGTTTTTCCACGTAAAAAATACAAGGAGATTCAGAAAATGGACTTACCTCTCGGTTTTTTTACGTAAATCTTCTTTAATTTGTTCCTGAGAGAGATAAAACTTTCGACCAAAAATTTTTAGTAGATTCGGAGAATATTTAGTAGAAGGGAGAATATTTAGTAGAAGGGAGAAATTTTTGTCGCCTGAAATTATTGTATCTATCTACCAAAATGGAAAGTGTATTTATTTGAATGAAAGGTAAATAGTAAGTCAAAGAAAAACCAAATCCACTTTATTATACACGACAAAAATTAAAAGGTAAATAGTAACTCACAAGACAGTTATTACACACGACAAAAATTAAAGTGGAAATATAAATAGTCTCACAATTTTAAGAAAATATGCTAAAGTGGGACATTTCCACATAGGGGGATAGATTTAGGCGTGGAAATGTCCCACTCTGAAAAGTGAAAAGAAACTGAAAGTACTGTCTTGTGTCAGTCATCATGTCAGTGCTGTCTTGAGGGAAAAGTCAATTTGTGGTATTTTGGTCACAAATTATAAGGATTGTGTTATTTTGGTCAAATCTTAAAATTTTGTGCTATTCTAGTCAAATATTTAAGAAAATATGCTAAAGTGGGACATTTGCACAAATAATATTGTATATTAAAAAGATGCAATTTACTCCTTTGGAAACTGAAAGTGACAGAAAGTCAACTTTATTTAATTAACTAATCCTCTTAAAACACGAGTATTTAGGATCGAATTGGAGTATAGTACATATTGCAATTGGCAAATTCTCATATGCACGGATTTGGATTGATGTAATTGGAAATCCGATCCAAATCTGCACATCTGAGTTTTTTTTTTTTTTTTCCATTTCAAACTATTACCTTTATGTTATAAGAATGTGATTTTTATATTATATAAGTGTAACTTTTATATATAAATATTATGACCTTTATAATCACAGTAACTTAGGAAAAAATTAAGATTTTCATGTTTTTCCGCTTCAGGTTGAGACCTTTATATTCTAATGGTGTGATCTTTATATTGTATTCCTGTGACCTTTATGTACAAATATCATGACATTTATAATTCATAACTTGGAAAAAAATGAAAATTTTCAAAAAAAAAAAAATCAGCGCATTGTTAAGATGAACATACATTTATGTGGTATTAGTTGCAGTGGTATTAGTTGTACCTTAATATATAATATAAAGGTGCAACTAATATCATAAATGTGCAACTAATATTACATAAAGGTGCAACTAATATTGCATAAAGGTAAATATGTACAAAATTTGATAAAATTCTTCCGTTTTTTTCTTTTTAAGTTAAGAGTATATAAAAGTCACCACATTTATACATAAAGGTCACACTTATATAATATAAAGGTCACATGACCCATATAATATAAAGGTAATAGTCTGAAGTGAAAAAATAAAATTCAAAAGAAAAAAATAAAAAGTGCGCAGATTGAGACGACCCAGACCCGACCCGAATTGTATGTACACTTGGTGCACATAAGACAAACTCATTGCAATTATATGACTTGAAAAGATATACAATAATTAGTTTTTTCTTCTTTTTTTCTCTTCCAAAAAATCGACATTATTTAATCTAAAGAATTCCGGGAAGTATAGATTAAGAATTACAATTTTGTACACCGATGTACTGTACAATTTTGGTCGAACCGGGTCTATCTTTTTTTTTTCTTTTACTTCATGTGTTTGACCTTTATATTATAACATTGTGACATTGATGACCTTTATATTATACTTTTAGTTCGATTTTTTCTCACCTCAAGTATGTATAACTTTTATGTTGTATTAGTATAACATTTATGTTATCTAAGTGCGACCTTTGTGTATAAATATGTTAGACATTTATGTATTGTAGCTTAGTAAGAAAAAAAAGGATTACAAAATATTTTGTCTATCTAATATTATTCATACATTTATTTGATGTTAAATGCACATTTATATTGACATAATTGTACCTTTATATAATATATAAAGGTGTAACTAATATTACATAAAAGGACGTTGTTCCAAAATATGTTGAATTTATTAGAAATCCTTCTTTTTTTTTTTCTTTCGTAGTTGCAGAAAATAAAATCATGATATTTGTATTTAAAAGTCACATCAATACAACATAATGATCACACCAACACAACATAAATGTTTCAACACCTAAAACAAATATATATATATATATATATTGCAATTTTATGTACAGAGTGCACAATATAATCCGGGTTGGTTAGGGTCAAACCAGATTCGTGCAATTTCTTTTTTCTTCAATTGTCTCACCTGTATGTTATAACATTATAAATTTTATGCTATAAAATTATGAAACTTATCTACAAGTATGATGACATTTATGTAATATTTGTATTTAAAATAAAAAAACAAAAATACACCTTAGGTGTGTATGACACTGTTTATGAGTAACCTTTAATATAAATGTAACTTTTATGTACACCAAAGCAAACTGGATATCTAGCTCATCCGTTGCAAGGTGCTTGGCTCGGCCCGATGGAGTGAGATGCTAAGTTGTGTTAGGTGTTGACCCGATCGGACTAGGTACTTGGCTCAACCCGATTGTCACATCCCGATTTTCTAAGACTTTTGAAATGTGAAACACTACATTAGCTCGAAAAAAAATTCATGCAAATAACAACAAAAAGAATGAAATAATATTTTCTTTTAAATTATTAATCAGAACTTGATTAAATAGAATTTCATGAGTGTGCAGCCGAAAATAATACATTAATAATTTAGCAATTTTACAAAAATTATGCAGCGGAAGACTCAATTATTAGAAACCAATTAGTTTAATTTTGTCAAAATAAATAACATGGAAAATAAAACATGATTTTAAGGAATCATGAAAAAAAAAACATTTCATAAACGTCAAAAGAACTAAATTAAATAAACTTCTTGATATCAGCCACTGCGCATCCACCCCGCACCACGTCATGCATTTTATTCTGAAATGTTATATTATATGGGGTGAGCAAATCACGAGCTCAGTGGGGACATGTTTGTCTACATTAAAGACAACATGTAAAAGTAAGACAAATATCACAATATGCATAAAAACATTTTCCTCATCTTGGAATTGGCCAATTAACTCTTAGCACGGTGGGCAATACTCAAGGACCTACTTTTGATCCTTGGACCTCTCGCGTCCCTAACTAATCCTCATGCATAGATCATAGATCACAACAAGTATTTTCATAAATAATTTTCCTGAAATACATTGCATCAATTCATCAATCACTTCACATAAAACATTTAATAGAAACAAACACGTAAAGGAAATCCCCACCCTAACAGTTGAAAAACCTTGAATGCTATGAGAATGAACGTAAGCTTATTCCTCATGGTTCACACCTTCTTCGTCATCTAATCACCCAAAATAAAATGGGAAGCACACTTAATATTTATTCTATATTTTAATAATCTCTATTATTTAATTTAGATTGAACTAATGCTCTAAAGGGTCTTAAATTAAATCTAGACTATTCTGAAAATTAAATTAAAATCACAGGGGTCAATTTGGAAATTTCAGAATATCCTAAACATGATTTAGGGTCCAAATACAACAATTCAGAATACAATTGGACCACTTCTCACTCATTCATTCTCTCTCCAGTGGCCCCACACCCCGTCTCTCCTCCCCTCCTCTCTCTCTCATTCCCGTACACCTCTCTTTCTCTCTCCCTATCTCTCTTTCTCTTCTCTCTCCTTCCCTCTCTCTTCTTTCACTGTCCCCACTCTCCCTCTCTCTCTTCTCCCTCTCTCATGTGTGCTTTCTCTTTCTCTTTCTCTTTCTCTCTCACTCGTCTGCCTCATCTCTCTCTTGATTTCTTTCTTCTCCTTTGACGTTCCTTCATGTATCCGACACAGATTTCTTTCTTTTCTTTCATGTATCCTCCATCTAAACATTAATATGCATAATCTACTATTTTGCAACGTAGCGTAAATCTATACCCTATGAATTGAATTACTGCAGAATTTAAATATGAAGAAATTATCATCTTAGTCTACTTGATTCCACTCTTAATTAATTATATTATACATCCTAAATTAATCAACTAGAGATTAACCTATATTGATTCAAATACTAATTTGAAAGGTTTGAAGAAAAGAAACTGGGAGAGAAAGAAAAGTACGTACTTTTCTGCAGTTTTTTTGAAAATCGTGAGACCCTAGAATCCCACTCCTACATATTAATATAGTGTATCTTACGGACCCCCAATCCTTGTTGAACCACAATTAATGATTATTTATTTATGGGCTTACCACTAACTAAACTCATCTAATTATTTTTATTATCTTAGTTAATTTAATTTACTATAAGGTACCAATAATTTATTAATTATTATACCAGAATGTTATTAAAATTTTGGGTTGCTACATCCCTACCCCCTTAAATAAATTTCATCCTCGGAATTTAGAACTTACCAAATATTGGAAAATGAAAATTGTATACTTTACCTTACCATGCGTAAGTTGAGGGCAGTTATAAGATATATATCCCGATTGTCGACACTTGTAGCATTTTTCTTGACCCATTAAACATTCGCCCCTATGATGTCTCCCACATGTACGAAATGATGGTTTATCTAACGATGCATTTTGTTGTCCCCTATCGGTGTTTGGTGGAGTTTTCTCTAGTCTTAAACTGTTCATCTGGATTTTCATCTTCACCATGATTCAAATCGTCCAACTTTCTCTTTTCGGATCCTTTTTCATGTTTATCATCCCCTCTTTCCATGTCCATATTCGCAGCCATCACTTGAGCTCTTGTTACTGCATGTGAATACTCTAAATCTAGATGAGCAGATAAGATGTTTCGAATGTCTGATTTCAATCCCTTAATGAATCTTTGAGCTTTCTTCCGTTCAGTGTCGATCAAATGTGTAGCAAAACGACTCAGCTGGTTGAACTTCCTCTCGTATTCGGTCACTGAAAGTTCTCCCTGTTTTAGAGTTAGAAACTCGTTCTCCATCTGATCACGATACACCTGGGGGTAATACTTGTCCATCTCGATCTCCTTAAACTCATTCCAAGTAAGTGCATCTCTTTCCTCTTGTGGCCTTAGTCTCTAGTACACCTCCCACCAATGGTCAGCATCTTCTATGAGTTGATAGGCGGCACAGTCAATTCTTTGAGCATCGGTACAATCAATGAGTGCAAAGGTACGCTCCAAGAATCGAAACCATTCTTCCACGTAGGTCGGTCCCTGTCAACCGTTGAACTTTGGCGGTCCATGTCGACCGTTGAACTTTGGCGGTACAATCAATGAGCAGCATTTGGAGCATTCTGGAGAGCATTCATGAATTGGTTCAGCAAATCTTACCCTGCATTAGGGGCTTCAGGTCGCCCACGACGCCCAGTAGCGTGATTTCCTTCAACAGCTTGATTCTCTTATACATTTGGATCTTGATTCACTACGTTTCGTCTTGGAGGCATCTTATCTATTATCACGGTTTTATTATTATCATTATTATTGTTTCTATTACTCAATTTTGTCTCATATCGAATTAATATGGTGAATTAAACCAAAATATTATGATTAAATGTGAGAGTGATTACTCACGTAGGACAAGACTAAATCTGATTTTTATTTATTTATTTTTAAATTTGGTTTTATAGCTAACCTCGACATCTATGTTTAAATAACTATAATTCCAAAAGAGACAAGTCGTTTAACCGATACTTATTGTTTTATTCTACCCTACTATCCTTAACTATGATATCATCGTAAGTTTTATTAGTTTCAAGCATGTCATACTCTTCTCGTTCAAATTCTAATACTCATCATCTATATTATTCTAAAACGGGCTTTATAATAATTAAAAAGGCATGCATGCATGATAGCTTGAAATAATTTTAAAACATGGAATTCGAAATAAATCTGTAACATTGCAAGAAAAAATGTTTCATCATCTTTCATCGTCTTTCTTTCATTCTCTCATGATCATCAACCTCATTGAAATAAATGCATTGAAACTTCATTATTTCCATACCTCAGTGAAGTTAACGCGGCAGAATAGGATGACAGTAGCTAATAACAAACTCCTCTTTAAATCATTTTACTCTAACTTTCAACTTGAAAACGAATAAAATCTGAAAAAGAATTTTTTATATTACCTTAATTAAAACACATTTTGTTGAATTTTTTTTATTTTAACGAGTCTACAGAAACGTCGACCCGCTCTGATACCACCCTGTCACATCCCGATTTTCTAAAACTTTTGGAATGTGAAACACTACGTTAGCTCGAAAAAAAAATTCATGCAAATAACAACAAAAGGAATGAAATAATATTTTCTTTTAAATTATTAATCAGAACTTGATTAAATAGAATTTCATGAGTGTGCAGCCGAAAATAATGCATTAATAATTTAGCAATTTTACAAAAATTATGCAGCGGAAGACTCAATTATTAGAAACCAATTAGTTTATGTTGGTCCCGGAACTGCTGTAGGTAGGCTTAGAGGGGGGGGGTGAATAAGCCTACCTTATCTTCTTATTTTTCTTCCAAGTCTATTGGCTTTTTTCTAATATCAGTAACCTTTTGGGAGGTTACTGATCAGAGTGAATGCGGAAGCCTATCTTTGTGCCTAATAGAAGATATGCAGTTTATTGGAGAGAGTATATGTAAGACAGTAAGAATGTAAACACGCAAGCATGTATAGAGGTTCGAAGGTGGAGTAATCCTTCTACGTCCTCTCTTCCTCCACACAGGAGGGAACATTGGTTAAGCTGGTTGATTTACATAGACCTATCTATTACAACCCACCCTTAACAAATAAGTAGCAAGCCTTCACACAGATGTTTGCCTACTTTCCCTTGACCCACACAGGATCCTACACTACCCACCCAGGGTCTTCATTTTCTCTCCTAAAAAGTGGTAAACTCAGCAGGACATTACTCCTCGCACTGAGTACTCCGAGACAACCTTTTAGAGAGATTTATCTCATTTTTCTTCAACTGGGTGCAGCAAGCTTGGCCTTCATATGCAGACTGTTTCTGCTAAAGCTTGCTGCTGACTGGTAGACTGGGTGTGCGTCTTCTTGGGGTGTGGAGTGTTTGAGCTCTTCTTCTTTTCATCTGCTCTGTGTGAACACTCTCTTCTTCTCTAGACTTCCCCTTTTTTACTGTGCTTCTCTCGTTTAAGCTCTTCTCTCTTCTTTTTGCGCTTCTCTCTGTGAGCTTGGATATTCTGATGTGTTCACTTCTTTTCTCTCTTACACACTCTGTGCTTCTCTCACACACCTTTAGTCTTCAGTCCTCCTCTTTATAGGGTGTGAAATTTGCCCGTTGAAGGTAAACAAATTTCCTATCAGTTTTGCGCCGCACTCCTGACACACGCCAACTTTTCGCTTTCCACGTGTCTTCTTTCGGTTGGCTCCTCTCCTTCTTCTCTCTACCGGTAACTTCTTGTGTCTACCGGTAACTTTGACTTTTCCTCCATGCCAGCTTTGCAGCTCCCTCCTCTAGCTTGCTCCTTCAGGTGGCTTGAGGCTTCTGTAGCATACTGCTCCCTGCAGTATGCTTTCGGCATGGTCTTCTCAAGCAACTTCCTGTCCCGCAGCATTCTTCTTTGGCGGGATCTTTTCCACTAGCTTCCTGTTAGTCAATAGTATCCTTATTAGTTCATCCGATTCTTTTTAACCATTCTCTTCAGTATCCTTCCATTTGACACTTTCTCTTTTCTTTTAATCTTCTGTAGTAACTCTATTACAGTAACCTTATCCTAAGATTGATTATGCATATAAGAGTTACTTTAAGGATTTGTCTCATCAAAACATTCTACAAATATATCCAACAGTTTAATTTTGTCAAAATAAATAATATGGAAAATAAAACATGATTTTAAGGAATCATGAAAAAAAACATTTCATAAACATCAAAAGAACTAAATTAAATAAACTTCTTGATATCAGCCACTGCGCATCCACCCCGCTCCACGTCATGCATTTTATTCTGAAATGTTATATTATATGGGGTGAGCAAATGACGAGCTCCATGGGGACATGCTTGTCTATATTAAAGGCAACATGTAAAAGTAAGACAGATATCACAACATGCATAAAAACATTTTCCTCCTCTTGGGATTGGCCAATTAACTCTTAGCACGGCGGGCAATACCCAATGACCTACTTTTGATCCTTGGACCTCTCGCGTCCCTGACTAATCCTCATGCATACATCATAGATCACAACAAGTATTTTCATAAATAATTTTCCTCAAATACATTGCATCAATTCATCAATCACTTCAAATAAAACATTTAATAGAGACAAACACGTAAAGGAAATCCCCACCTTAATAGTTAAAAAACCTTGAATGCTATGAGAATGAATGCAAGTTTATTCCTTGTGGTTCACACCTTCTTCATCACCTAGTCACCCAAAATAAAATGGGAAGCACACTTAATATTTATTCTATATTTTAATAATCTCTATTATTTAATTTAGCTTGAACTAAAGCTCTAAAAGATCTTAAATTAAATTTAGACTATTCTGAAAATTAAATTAAAATCATAGGGGTCAATTTAAAAAATTTCAGAATATTCTAAACTTGGAGTCAACCACTTCTCACTAGAGGTGGCAAAACGGGCGGCCCGGCCCGGCCTGGCCCGGCCCATTGGGCCACATCAAATCTTCGTGCCGTGCCGGGCCGGCCCATCCTTAGTTCGGGCCCATAAATCTGTAGCCCAGCCCAGCCTCGTATGGGCCAACGGGCCAAATCGGCCCACATCGTCTTTTTAAACAAATCAAATATATATAATTATATATATATATATATATATTGATACGACGTATCACCACAACAAATTTATAAGTGTGAAGTCAATATAGAATTTAAAATTTTAAAATACGATCATTCAATCATCCACATGTCTAAATTAACAACATTACAATACTAACACAAGAATTAAAAATTAGAAAGCTAATAAGTCTTGAACAAGTTTAAACTTGGAATTGAATTATGATTCACAAATTTGAATTTAAAAAATAAAATACGATAACTCCACTTGTTTATGAATCAATCATCACTAATAACATTAGGGAAGTAGATTTTTTTGTGATAAAAAAAAAATATTTTTTTTAAATTATGGGCCATCGGGCCGGCCCGAGCCCAACGGGCCAAATTGGCCCGAGCCCATCTAGCCCATCGGGCCATTGGGCCGGGCCAAAAAGTTTCGACACTTTTCGGGCCACTTTTTTCTAGGCCCAGCCCAGCCTAAATTTCGGGTTGATCGTGCCGGCCCATCGGGCCGGGCCCATTTTGCCGGCTCTACTTCTCACCCATTTCTTCTCTCTCCAGTGGGCCCCACACCCCCTCTCTCTCCTCCCCTCCTCTCTCTCTCATTCCCGTACACCTCTTTTTCTCTCTCCCTATCTCTCTTTCTCTTCTCTCTCCTTCCCTCTCTCTTCTTTCACTGTCCCCACTCTCTCTATCTTCTCTCTCACGTGTGCTCTCCCTCTCTCTTTCTTTTTCTCTTTCTCTTTCTCTCTCTCACTGTTTGCCTTCTTACTTTTCCTTTGACGTTCCTTCATGTATCCGACACAGATTTCTTTCTTATCTTTCATGTATCCTCTATCTAAACATTAACATGTACTATCTCCATCCCAAAATAAATGATGTTTTAGTAATTAAAATTTGTTCCAAAATAATTATCGTTTTCATATTCCAAAGTATATTTACATGCAATATACCAAATATACCCCTATTTACTCACCTCAAATTAAATGTGTTAAAGAGATAAAAGTACCTCATTAATTAAACTTAAATAGGTGTAGATTGAACTTTTTATCACATTTCTTAATATATGTGCAAAAGACTAAAACGTCATTTATTTTGGGACGGAGGTAGTATAATATATTATTTTGTAATGTAGTGTAAATCTATATTCTAAGAATTGAATTACTGCAGAATTTAAATATGAAGAAATTATCATCTTAGTCTACTTGATTCCACTTCTAATTAATTATATCATACATCCTAAATTAATCAATTAGAGATTAATCTATATTGATTCAAATACTAATTTGAAAGACTTGAAGAAAAAAAACTGGAAGAGAAAGAAAAACACGTATCTTTCTGCCTTTTTTTGAAAATCGTGAGACCCTAGAACCTCACTCCTATCTATTAATAGAGTGTATCTTATGGCCCCCAATCCTTGTTGGGCCACAATTAATGATTATTTATTTATGGGTTCACCACTAACTAAACTCATCTAATTATTTTTATTATCTTAGTTAATTTAATTTACTATAAGGTACCAATAATTTATTAATTATTATACCAGAATGTTATTAAAATTTTGGGTTGCTACACCGATGGAGCGAGATGCTAATTCCTGTCGAGTTTGGCCCGACCGAGTGAGTCATCCGGCATGGCCTAGCAACGATCCTGGACATGCGTGATTTTTGTGTTTCTTAGCCCCAATTCGGTCTGTTTCCACCCAAAATCATCCCAACCTATAAATTAAAATGAGTTCACAAGTGAAAATTATGAGAGTTCTTATTCTATAAGTTCAAGCCCTTGATGCAGAGAGTAAGGAACATCCGGAAGAGAAAGGTCAGAGGAAGAGTTGGAATTGATTCATACAATTGAGTTTAATTTATTAGTATGTTTATTTTAATGATTAATATTAATATTGAATGCTTGCTATTGAATATTTTGTTTTGGTTATTATGAACATGAGTTGCTAGAAGTAGGTTACGATAACTCCATGCTTCGATTATTTGATTTATCTAGACTCTGTTCCAAGTTTTTATCTAGAATTTGTCAATTTGGTTGATCTTTCATATATACTAAAGGAATAATTATTAGAGAACACATGTTACTCTAAGTTTATTTCAAATTTTCATTCATTTTTTTTAATTTATATATATATAATTTATAATTTAATTCAATTAATTCATCTAAAGATAATTGCTAACAATTAGTAACCTATGAAATTTTAATGATAATTAATAACAATTTGAAACCTATGAAATTTTAGTCAAGACATTTTAATATAGGAATTGATTGTATTTTAATGAGTCAATAGATTTTAATATGTATAAACTAATTGTTAATAAATATAACCATTATAAATTGGGAAAAAAATTAAATCAAGCATATCATGAATAAGAATATTATGTACATATACTTTTAGGTCATGTGAGTATATAAATATAATTTTAAGAACAACAAAAATAAGTAAATTCATGAGAAAAATTATTGATAGCTAATTAATATATGTTAATATTAAAATTTTGATGAATATATGTTAATACAAATATAGTAATATACAATAAGTTAAATATTAATAGAAAATGAGATATTAATTTATGCTAATACAAATTAATAAAAAAAATACTATATATAATGCATTATATGTATTTTAATTTTACTTTAATTTTAATTTGAAATATGGCTAAAGTGTATGTATTATTACCTATAAGTTGATAATACAAAATATTTTTTAAGTCATGTGAATACGAAAATAGTTTTCGTTAAATAACATTTTTGATCTAGCATTCAATGCATTGTTAATTCTTACTCAAAATGTATTACATTTTTATATTAGTTTTTTAATAATATTAATTTTGAAAAAATATCATGTGATACATGAGATATATACTAGTTTGGCTATAAACAGCTTAATAAAAACTGGAATTCAATTTAAAAGACTAGATCATTAGGATAATTTGGCATAGGGAATTCGTAACTGAAATCAAACCTTACAATTATTTTAAGAGTAGGTCTTGTGTGAGACTGTCTTATGGATCTTTTTTCGTGAGACGGATCAGCCATAACCCACACTTAGCAATTCATATGAAAATTTGTGGATATGAGTTCAATTTATGGGTAATAAGGATCTGTCTCATGGAAACTATCTGTGACACGGTCTCACATGAGTTTTTGTGTTGTTTTAATATGATTTACTCTCCACAATTATTGCTTGCTATTTTAAGTGTCTAAGTAGTTGTTTTACAATTCTAGTTTTATATATCGAGTAATCTAATTCGAAAGGGGAAAAATTCAATTTTAGTCCATTTAAAAAGTCACTATCCAATTTTCATCCTACATGAAAGCGATTTTCAATTTTAGTCCAATTAAGCCAAAAATCGTCACTATTTGATCCATTTTTGGCTTAATTGGACTAAAATTGAAAACTGAAAATAAAAAATCGCTTCCATGGTGGACGAAATAGTAACAAAAATGGACCAAATAGTGATGATTTTTGACTTAATTGGACTAAAATTGAAAAATCACTTCCATGGTGGACGAAAATTGGACAATAACTTTTTAACTGGATTAAAATTGAATTTAACTCATTCGAATGTCTAGATAGAGTTGAGCAGTTCAGTTAGGATTAGGGTATAAAATTGACATTGTGGTTCATTCTTTATAGAATCGACCTTACTCATCACTGTCTATAGCTACGTCGTTATACCAGGGTTAGTTTTATTATTATATAGTTACTTCCTTGAAATCGGTTCTATATGGTTCGAAATTTGATTCTTGGGTTAGGTACATGTAAAGTATAGTTCGATACAAAAAATAACTGAAGTCGTTCGATTCAAACAATTTTTTTTATCATTTTGGAGCTATTTTTTGTTCGGATTTGGGTACAGTTTAGATATATTAAAATCCATACTCACCCCTAATGTATCATCATTAAAAAAAAAGTGAAATTTTTTCCATCACATCATTTTCAAGGAATTTACTTGATCTTTAGTATTTGATTCCCTTAAATAGTACTGATCATATTAATTGCTAATTACTAATTCTAATCTACAAGTTTAACTATATTCCTATGTAAGATCTTTTTTTTATTTTATTGCAACTAGTATAAAACTCAGTGCGATACAGAGATTTTTCAAAATTTATATTTATAAGAAATTAATATAAAAATATAATAAATTTTAAGTAAGAAATGAAAATGCATCAGATATATGTGCTGAATCAAAATGTTTTATATCGAAAAATAATTTCACATTCACATGGCCTAAAAACTATTTTTATTGTCAATTTACAGGTCTGTGTATACTTTAACTACGTTATATATTACAATTAAAGTAAATTGAAATTCATAAAATAAAATATATTCAACGTTTTTTTATAAATTTGTATAAACATAAATGAACATCGTTTTTATTAATATTTTCTTTTATATATATTAGCATTAACGTAAAATAATCAATGTTGTAAACATATATTTATTAAAAAAATTTCTTGAATTAACAAATGTTTGTTTTTCTTAAAATTATATATTATACTAACATGACCCAAAAAGGATTTGTAATATCAATTTATGTACATAATATTCTTATTCATGATAGGTATGATTTTATTTTCATTTACAATGATTATATTCATTTACATATAATTTTACTAATATATAGTTAAGATTATATTGTATTTTTACACTTAAGATAAAATTGTGAATGCACTTAGAATTTGATTTTCACTAATTATATTTGTTTCAAAATATTAGTTCTATCCTTTTATATATAATAAATAAGGTAATATTATTGAAGAAAATAATATATAAATAATATTTATTTTTTCTATTTCAACACAAAAAATTAAGTTAGTTATTAATATTGATTATAAGTTGATCATTGAAAATGAGTAACTTATTTAATTGAGTATTAATCAACATACAAAATTTAAGTTAACTAATATTGATTAATATTAGTGAAGAAAATAATATATAAATAATATTTATTTTTTATATTTCAACACAAAAAATTAAGTTAGTTAATATTGATTATAAGTTGATCATTGAAAATGAGTAACTTATTTAATTGAGTATTAATCAACATACAAAATTTAAGTTAACTAATATTGATTAAAGATTGATTGAAGATAAATAACTTAGTCAATTGAGTATTAATTGATAATTAAAATGACTTAAATATAATTGAACTGAGTTTTAATTTTGGAGGGACATCAAATTAATAAGAGAGTGCCACATGTTCTTAATAATTATTCCTTTAGTATAGAATATAGATTAAAGATATCTCAAAATTTAAATAATAAATTAATTCCTTCAAAAATTGACATGGTAAAATTTAAATAATTTATTTCCAAATTTTGCGTTAAACAATTTGATTTCTGAAATGCATTAAAATAGCATTTTAATCAAGAAATTTTGTTTAATGCATATCTCAATTATTTTCAATTATTTAAAGGGTTAAAAACATTTTCTCATCCCAACTATATCCGATTTTACACTTTTATACACTTTGAAATGTTGTATTTTGCTGTATGAACTCCTAATTTAATGTATTTTACGGTATGAGATAAAATTATAACTTTTGATTTAGGACACATGTATGGCTATGATTTGTTTAACATCGTAAAATGCATCAAAGTTTAAACTTATATTGCAAAATACAACATTTCAAAGTTTATACCAAAAGTGTAAAATCGGATATAGTTAGGATGGAAAAATATTTTTAACCCTTATTTAAATATACAATTTACAATCGAATAATTTATTTCATTCTATTTATATTTTTATAAACTCGCATTTTTAATATATATGAAATTCTTTTAACCACATATATATGCATATATTATAGTTATTTTAAAATTTACGATCGTGTATCACACAAATAAACACTAGTGCAAGTAACAATAAAAGACTCACGTGCTCACCAATGAAAATTTTAAAATACACAAAAAATATTGATTCAAAAAAAATAATAATAATACCTTAATTAGCACAAATTAAAGCAGTATGAAACACAGATGCATGTACTGTAAAATAACCCTAAATTAAATAGTATTATATATCTGCTTTATGTAGAGCTAACATTTCTTATGTTACCTAATCTATGAACATTAAGCCAACTTTCAAAACTCTATTGGTCATATGATGAGAAAAGGTATTGCCAAAGTTTATCCAATTACTTAATTAAATGCACCCCTTTATATAAAGTGTGAAGAACAATTAACTATTACTACCTCTATTCCAAAATAAATCACGTTTTAGCAACTATAACTTGTCTCAAAATAATAGTCGTTTTCGTATTCCAAAGCATATTTACATGCAATATACCAAATATGCCCCTATTTACTCATCTCAAATTAAATGTGTTAAAAAGATAAAAGTTCCTCATTAATTAAACTTAAATAGGGATATATTTGACTTTTTATCACATTTCTTAAGAAATGTGCAGAAGGCTAAAACGTCATTTATTTTGGAACAGAGGTAGTATTAATTAACCTGCTACATGCAGTAAATATATACATATAGAGAGAGAATATATATATATATATAGAGAGAGAGAGGATACTTTTGGCAGTAGATAAAAGTAATCTTAACCCTTGATTGTGCCACTTAAATTGAACTCCCTTTTTTGAGAACCAAATTAAAACCATATTAATTACTCCCTCCGTCCCCGTTAACTTTGCCTACTTTCCTTTTTTATTTGTCTCAACTAACTTTGTCAACCCAAAAATGGCAAAGAAAAATTTACTCTCTTACCCTTCCATTTCTTTCATTTTACAACTTTTGCACTCAAAAAGCACACATTAATTACAAAATTGTCACTCAAAAATATTAAAATAACACATCACATCAAAGTCAACAGTTTTTTCTTAAACTCCGTGCGGTCAAATCGTGGCAAAGATAAGGGGGACGGAGGGAGTATTTTTTAGTCAATTTAAGATAATTCTTTGTTTTGTTAGTTTGTTAACTTTTGTTCCTTTTTACCTGTTTTGTTCGATTATATTTTTAGGTATGAATTATAATAATATGATTTGAGTTTGAGTGGGTACTAGTTAAAAAAAAAAATGAAAAAAAATTGATTTTTGAGATGTGATAGGGTGTTACAAGATTAGTTTACATAGTACGACTCCGTGTTAATAGAACAACACAATTCTATTGATACGAAATAGGATAGTACAACTTAAATTTTGATAGTATAAGTTAGTGTAGTTTTATGGTAGGGTAGATCCGAACATGTCATGAACAATAATTGTAAATGTTAAATATTTAAATCCACCTGTAATTTTCGTGTTTTGACATTTTAAAACTTAAACTAAATTTATTTTCTAATAAATTGCAACCACCTGAAGTCCAGAAATGGTATAAGTTATAACCTCTGATGAATTTTTTCGATCAAATTGGATTTTTTTTCTATATTTTCATAATTGTTGAAATCATTTTAGAAAAAAACTCAAATAAAATTATTATAACTCATATTTAATAAAATATTTTTTACCCTAAATCAATTTTTTATTAAGGGTAAAAAAATATTTATTATGAGTTCTAATAATTTATTTTTTTAAGTTTTCTAAAATGATCCTAAAAATTATGGAAATATATAAAAAAAATCAATTTCGCTTGAAAAATACGTGGAGGTTGCAATTTGTACAATTCGCGGACTTCAAATTGCAATTTGTCAAAAAATAAAGTTTGAATTGTAAAGTTTAAAAACATGAAATGTACAAATTGATTTAAGTATTTAACCATAATAATAAACATGACCAACTTCGATTATGAAATGATGAAAATAGTTTGTTTTTAGAAATGTGTTCAATATATTTTGTTCTCAAGGCACCTTTAACGGTTGTTATACAAACTTATTTAACTTTCAAATATTAACTTTGGTTCCTTCTATGAGAAAAATGTTCATTTTTTATTATGAGATGATAATTATGCGTCAATTTTATCAATTGTGACCCTTTTAGGACATCATATAATTTTGCTCGTGTTTATTAGTATGCCAACAGGACTAGGAAAATTTGATTTTCAAACAAATATATCAAACCAAGCCATGATAGTCTGTAATTTAATTAGGAGTTGCTAAACTATAATAATAGTATTGAAGTGATTATATATTATACACTTTTCTTCAATAATTTTGATGCCGAAGTTAATACAATACTTACCGATATATATATATATATAGGCAAAAACTTGTGTACCCCGGGGGTACGGATCTTAGATCCGTGCCCCCAGATCCGACCCGGCGCGTGGGCAGCCTCCACGCGCGCCCACGCGCCGCCACGCGCGCCTATAGCAAGTCTGGTGTGCGCCCCACACACACCTGATTACCTAGTTGATGATTCAGTGATGGGTATTACACCTATACTCTATTGGTATTACACATATACCCTATAGGTATTACAGAAATATCTTTTATGGTATTACACTGATACCTTAATGGTATTACAGAAATGTCTTTATGGTATTACACTGATACCTTAATGGTATTACAGAAATGTCTTTTATGGTATTACACTGATACCTTAATGGTATTACAGAAATGTCTTTATGGTATTACACTGATACCTTAATGGTATTACATAAATGTCATTTATGGTATTACACTGATACCTTAATGGTATTACAGAAATGTCTTTATGGTATTACATTAATACCTTAATGGTATTACAAAAATTGACTAATGTATCATATACTTATTTTCCAAAGTTTATAAAAAACAGTGAATATCTTAAAGGTATTACACGAATACCTTAATAGTATTACACAAATGTCTTTATGGTATTAAACTGATACCTTAATCTGTAAATAATCTAGCAGATTGTGATTTATTTACAATACCAATAGAACTAATATACAATACCAATAGAGGAAACTTACAACACCCACAATCACAACACAATAGTTATACATTAAAATCTTTTTTTTTGAATACAGAGTAACATTTGTAATTATTCTATGCTGTGTCATTAGGCACAACAGGATAGGCAGGAGAATGTTGTGCTTAGGGCAGAAAATGAGAGCTTAAAGACAGAAAATTATCGACCTCAAGCCACTTTGAGGAACATAGTTTACACTGGGCGGCCGATGCAATCAATAGGGCCTAGCTCGGATCATCTCCAGCAGGTGCATTCATTAGAGTTGGATATGAGTGTATATCCAAGAAAAGTACGAGGAGGAGGAGGAGGAGGAGAAGAAGAAGAAGAAGTAGAAGAAGAAGAAGAAGAAGAAGGAAGAGGATCTCCACTGCAAAATCAGAGTAGGAGGAGGAGGAGAGGAAGAAGAAGAAGAAGAAGAAGGAAGAGGATCTCCACTGCAAAATCAGAGTAGGAGGAGGAGGAGAGGAAGAAGAAGAAGAAGAAGGAAGAGGATCGAAGAAGAAGAAGAAGAAGAAGGAAGAAGATCGAAGAAGAAGAAGAAGAAGGAAGAGGATCGAAGAAGAAGAGGAGGAGGAAGAAGAAGAAGAAGTTGAGGAGGAGGAAGAAGAAGAAGAAGAAGATCAGAGGAGGAGAATGAGAAGAAGAAGAAGAAGAAGATGGAAAAAAAAAAGAAAAAAAATATATATATATATAAAATTCGGGTCGAGTTGGGGGTACGGATCCTGGATCCGTACCCCGGGGGTACACAAGTCCTACTCATATATATATAGTCTTGATATGTTGAGCGCTTTCTGTGAGCATCAATCTGAGCGACAGCTACGTGACCATTCATTTTCTATTTTTCTTTTAATATTTTTATATCTCCTGTAAAAGCAACGATACAACTGCTTCGAGAAGTCACAGACGCAAATTTCTCTCTTCTCACCCACTACAACTCTGACGTCCGTCGCCGATCAAATATCTCCGTCTATCGTCGTCGATCAAATCTCTCTTCATTCCTTCGATTGCCGTCTACCGTGCCTCTACTCGATTTGGTTTTTACAGGAGGATTTGGTTTTTACAGGCGGTTTCAGAATCTCGAATTGTATTTGGTGAGTATCTGATATTGCAAGACTTCGATAATTTTCATCGAGTACATTTCTCCAAATCATGTAACTTTTACCCCTTATTTGTTGGAATATGCATTATTTTTGTTCAATAATTAACTATAGCATGAAATATATTGTTTGTGTTTTTAGTGATTCCATTTTCTTTCTTTTCTTATTACTTAGTTTGCCACTGGTCTCGAGTTACAAAATTTGTAGCAATGGTAGAAAACAATAGTGAAAATTCACATATTCCTCCAGTTGCAGACGGTCGAAAGTCGATAGTTGGAACAGAATTACTATCATTGGAGGAAGCATTTTCGTTCTATAATCAATACACATGAGAAGCTGACTTCAATGCTAGAATGAGCAATAGTAAGAAAAATAAGATGGCCGGAGAGATTGTGTGGAAACAATTTGTATGCTTTAAAGAAGGAAAAACTGACGAAACACGTGGGGAGAGAAAGGAAAAATGTGATGAACCAAAAAATAAAAGAGCTCATGGGAGGGTTAGAACTGGTTGTAAGGCTAAGATTTCAATTGTCAAGCAACAGACGGGTGCAAACTGGATTTTCAGTACTTTCGTAGAAGGGCATAATCATTCACTTTCTACTCCCTCAAATGTGCATTTGCTACGCTTGCATCGTAATGTTTCGGCTGCAAAGGTGTTGGCTCAGCAGTTTTCAGAAGCTAATATACCAACTTGTCAGCAAATGCGATTATTAGGGATAGAGTATGGAGGACCTGAACATGTAGGTTGCACAGAAAGAGATATTTGAAATTTTGAAAAGGAACTACGGGACGAACAAAAGGGTTTTGACGCAGAAACTTTGATTGAGTTCTTTGGATTTGAGAAAGGGAAGAATCCAAGTCTTTTGTCTTAACACATAAACTTTGATTGAGTTCTTTGGATTTGAGAAAGAGAAGAAATCAGGTTCTTTCTTTGACTATGAGACTGATTTGGATAATACATTTCGTAGATGTTTTGATATATTTGATCGACGACGGACGTCGGAATTGCATCGGGTGAGAAAGGAGAAGAGAGAAATTTGCGTCTGTGACCTCTCGAAGCAGTTGTATCCAGTTGTATCGTCGCTTTTACAGGAGATATAAAAATATTAAAAGAAAAATAAAAAATGAATGGCCACGTAAACTGTCACTCAAATTGGCGCTCACAGAAAGCGCTCAGCATATCAAGACTTTATATATATATATATATATTATGTGTGTAAATGTACATAATTAAATTTGTCCAAATAAATGTCCATAACTAGGTTGGAGATCATATGGCATATGGTCTTGCTAATAATAGATTAATATTGTTTTTTAGGAAATCTTACTAATTATGAGTAGTTGATCTTCCAATGCCTTACCAATTGAAATTATATATATAACAAGAGTCACTCTCCTATATATGCACGTGGAGCGGGTTGACCCGAGTGCATAGATCCTAGATCCATGCAGCAATTACACAAAATATTTTGTCATATAACAGTAACAACCACTAATACCGCGCATGTCACCTCCTAACAATTCAAAATATAGAGTTAATAATTATATCAATGTTACAATTGTTAATTATATTAAATAATTTTATGTCATAATCTTTCAACTCCCACCTTAATAATTAATAACTTTAAAAATAAAGGATAGAGTAACGACTTTTAAACTTCGTTTTTCTTAATTACTTAATTTATATCATTCATATTAATTAATAATGTTATTTATATGCATAATATGTGTTTGTTATTTTAAAATATTAAAAAACACTAATTAAAATAGAGGATGTCGTGGTAAATTTACAGAGAAATCTACAATATATGTTTCTTTATAAACCGATCATCCAATCTCACATTTTTCGTGAAGGAAACCGCCCAGCAGATTTTCTCGCTTGTTCAGGCAAACTCTGCCATGGTCTTCAGATTCTCCATTCACACTCAGCACCCCGTGTGTTGCTCTCTTTGGCGCTTATGGACCAGCTTGGGTACCCAAACTTCAGATTTCGATAGTTTGGATTACCAAACTGGGGATCCCGCTAAGCTTTTGTTTTTGTGGTTTTTTGTAGCCTCTTGTACGCACAGTATATTGTGCTTAGCTTATGTTTGACTGTTCTTTGGATATTGTTATTTTGATCTTATATATTCACAGGCTGGGGATGGTGTCTTAATCCCCACCCATAATGGGTGTTTATATTAAAAAAAAAAAACCGATCATCCAATCTTACTTTTAAATGAGACAACATCAACTATTACATCATGCTACTTTCTACTTTATCAGAAGTAACATTTCATAGAAGATGAAAATAGTAGTAGTTAAAATAATGATATACCAATTACTTAATTAAGAACTTGAGAAATATTTTGATTTTTTTTTAATTAAAGGGTGTCAATATTTTGCAATATTTTCTTGCTCATACTCTCCATATTTATAGTTGTTGTGGAGCTAACTTTTAGTGTAAAAAATAATATATTCTGAAACTGATTCATGTATTGTCACTCAATAATTAACTCTTTGTTTAGTTATCGATTACTGATCCAATTTAAGTATCTCAAGTCGTTCTAAGAATAATTCATAATCCATAAAAATTAAACGGTGAAGAAAATTATTTATAAGTAATGGAGAACTTCATTCCATGTAAAAATTATGTGAAATATATTTTTGGGGCAAAAACTTTTATAAGTCAGGTGCATGGATCTACCTGACCCGACCCGTTCACGCGTCCAAAAAGCGCCTCCCACGTGCATGCACGCGCTCCCACGCGCTAAAGACTTGTGCTGAAGCTCATCCAAAATTCGCTCAAATAGACCAACCTTTGTGTATAGTTAAACCAACTTTTGTATATAGTTAGACCAACCATGTGTAGGTAGGTCTAACTATATATAAAGGTATGTCTAACATATATAAAGGTATGCTTAACTATATATAAAAATATGTCTAACATATACAAAGGTACATTTAAGTATACATAAAGGTATGTCTAACATAACGTAGTGGTATGTGTCAAAATTCAAAAATCAAGCCAAAAAAAGACAAGGCATGGAATCTGGGCAGAACTAGTATGTTTAACATAGCTTAAAGGTATGTCTAATATAACGTAAAGGTATGTCTAACATATACTATTGGTATGTGATTTTTTTCAAAAATCATGAGCGAAAAAAAAAATAGTGCGGTCCCCCTGATCCGAATCCGACCCGGGTGCATGGATCTAAGATCCATGCACCTGATTCACAAGAGATTTACTCTTTTTTTGGAGGTTTAGAATATTTACGACATAATATTTATGTTTTATTCAATGAATTTAAATTACATTTATAATTACTATATGTACATCAGTGTTGCAAAAACCAGTCTAGTCAGTCGACTAGTCAGCGTCTAGTCGCTAGTCGGTCACTAACCGATCCGATTTGTTGAAAATCATCCCTAAAAATCGTTTCTGCTAGTAATCGACACCTAGACAATCTAGGCGTCAACTGGTTGGCCTAATTAGTCTCACTTATAATAATAAAAAATAAAAATAAAAATACTACGACACCTAGTCGGTGCTTAATTGGCCTAGGTGCTAGATTGGAAAATGTCCGACTAACGATTTCCAACTTCTACAATCATATATATATATATATATATATATGAGTGACACTTGTGTGCCCCAAGACATGGTGCCCCCAAATTAATATTCATATGATGTTAAATATATATTCCATATGTATCATGTATAAACTCTTCAGGTATCACATGTATACTCTTATATACATATGATACTTGTAGAGTATATTTATAATACCAAGAAACATAACACCTATAAAGTATATATATAACACCTGAAGAGCTTGTATATAACACCTAAATCCGTGTCCCTATGTTCCCCAGGGATATATAAGTTTTTGTCTATATATATATAAGGATTAAAAACAATAAAATTTTAAATGATGTATCCATTAGAAGAGATTAATTAAATTGTATTATAAGGCCATAAAATATAAAAGAAAGATAAGGTTGGAACATAATTCATGAGTGTGATAGGATTGGAAAGCCTCAATTAAGGTAGCGTATATTCACAGTTGCAATATATAGATATAGATTACAACAAATTAGCACAAAATAAGGAAAGAAGATAAAATACAGTAATTACAGAATATTTACATATCTTCTATTCTAACATCCCCCCGCAAGCGAAGCGTGGGATTGCGACCAACGAGGAGCTTGGTGCGAACGAGCTCGAACGCCGGACGTGGCAAACTCTTGGTGAAGACGTCCGCCAACTGCATAGAGGAAGGAACAAATTGAGTCTTCAAATGTCCACTCTCAACCAATTCCCGAACAAAATGGTAATCAATATCAATGTGCTTCGCTCTCTTGTGCGAGATGGGATTTTGCGTGAGAAATAAGGCACTGCGATTATCACATAAAATGAGAGGAGCCTGCGAAGGAGAAGCATGAAGCTCACGGAGAAGATGAGTAACCCACATGATTTCCGAGGCAGTGTTTGCCATAGCACGGTACTCAGATTCACAGCTTGAGCGAGCCACAGTGGGTTGCTTTTTCGCACTCCAAGATACTAGATTGTTGCCAAGGAAAATAGTATACCCATAAGTAGAACGACGAGTATCCAAGCATTTAGCCCAGTCGGCATCGGAGTACCCGAGCAAATCAGTCGAACCTGGAGTGAAAGAAAGACCATAGTCGAGTGTCCTTTTGACATACCGGAGTATCCTCTTGACTGCCTGGAAATGATCGTCAGTGGGACGTTGCTGAAACTGACTGACAGTGTTAACAGCAAATGCCAGATCCGGACGAGTGATAGTTAAGTATTGCAAAGCACCGACGAGCGACCGATACAACGTAAGATCCGAGAAGGGAGTGCCATCGGCATGAAACGAGGCATGAGCAGCAAGAGGAGTGGATACAGGCTTGGATTCTAAAAGATCAGCGCAACTAAGAATATCCCTGGCATACTTTGCTGACTTAGAAAGAATCCAGTAGATGGGTATGACACTTCTAAGCCAAGGAAATAACCCAAACGACCCATATCCTTGATTGAAAACTCCATCTTGAAGCGTGCAAGGAGTGAGGAAATAGCAGCAGAATTGTTTCCAGTGAGGACAATATCGTCTACGTAGACGAGTAAATATAGCAAGACCGAATCCTTGTGAAAAACAAATAATTAAGTGTCTGCAGAACTGCAAATGAAACCAGCCTTCAACAAAAATGTGCGAAACCGTTGATACCAAGCGAGAGGAGCCTGGCGAAGACCGTAGAGAGCCTTCTTTAGGCAACAGACGTGATTCGGTCGGGAAGGATCGACATAACCTTGAGGCTGCTCCATATAGACGGGCTTCGATAAAAAACCGTTCAAGAACGCATTTTTGACATCTAATTGATGCAGGGGCCAAGATCTCGTGACAGCAAGAGCAAGAACAACGCGAACTGTCGAAGCTTTCACAACCGGACTGAACGTGTGTGTGAAGTCAAACCCAGGAAGTTGAGAGAAACCCTGAGCCACTAAACGAGCTTTGTGACGATCCAAGGAACCATCAGCAAGAAATTTGGTTCGGAAAACCCATTTCGAGCCAACAATGTTGACACCGGGCGGACGAGGTACGAGTTCCCATGTGCTATTTTTACGCAGTGCATCCATCTCTTCATCCATGGCTTATACCCAATAAGGAAACTTCATCGCTGTCTTACCACCTTTAGGTTCGGAAGCAGCAATAAGAGCATTATAGAGAGAGAAAGTGCGGACGAGTGCAACATCAGCCGGGTAACGCGGCTTAAAAATGCCCGATTGCGACCCGGTGCGCATGGAGTGGATACGACCTGGGACTTGAGGAGGCGCAACCTGGTCAAGAGGAGGTGCAACAGGATTGTCAGCCGGAGTTGGCAGCGGAATCTCTGGAGTGGGCGGAACAGCAGCAGCAGGTGTGTCACACATCGTGCATGGAGGGGATTTAATAGGCAAGGGAGCAGTGATGGAATCCGAAGACGGTGAAGATTGAACCGACTTGGCATGTGTGGAGGGATCACTGAAAGAGCTTATGTCCAGGTCAGTGATGGACCGTGAAGTGTGAGCAGCAGCATATGGAAAACAAAGTTCGTCAAAGCGAGCATGTCGGGTAATGAAGGTGCGACCTGTAGAGGGATCAAAACACCGAAATCCCTTGTGTTACGAACTGTACCCCATGAAAACACATGGCAAGCTGCGTGGTGATAGTTTATTTGGCGCATAATCTCTTAAACAAGGGTAAACACGGCAACCAAATACCCGAAAGCAATCATATTCCGGTAATGTACCATAGAGCAGTTCATAGGGAGATTTATGGTCCAAAATGATCGATGGCAAGCGATTGATAATAAAGACAGCAGCACTGAAAGCTTCAACCCAATAAGATAATGGAACCGAGGAGTGAAATAACATAGCAAGTCCAGTTTCAGTAATGTGCCGGTGTTTTCGTTCAGCACGTCCGTTCTGCGCCGGTGTATATGGACAAGACATAAGATGTCGAATGCCACTAGATGCAAATAAGGATTGCAAATTTTTATTTGTAAATTCAGTCCCCCCATCCGACTGAAAAACTTTTATTTTTGTCGAGAATTGATTTTCCACAAAGCGTTGAAAGCAAACAAACACATCATAAAAATCACTCTTTGCAGCCATAGGATAAAACCAAGAAAAACGGGAATAATCATCGATGAATACAGCATAATATTTAAAATTAGAAGTAGACAGAACTGGCGCAGGGCCCCATAAGTCACAATGTATCAAATCTAAAATTCGCAAAGAGCGTGCGAAATGGCAAATGAGAGCTCTTCGCCAATTGGCATGATGAGCACAAAGTTGGCGAAGGGTTTCTGGAGTTAGGCTGATACCATGTGATAGGATTGGAAAGCCTCAATTGAGGTAGCGTATATTCACAGTTGCAATATATAGATACAGATTACAATAAATCAGCACAAAATAAGGAAAGAAGATAAAATACAATAATTACAGAATATTTACATATCTTCTATTCTAACAATGTGGCATACGCGACCCAAAGAAAATTGGGATACTTTTAGAGAGAGAGAGATTTTCCCAAAAGTAAATTGTCCCTTTGTTAAAGGTACATCCGTACTTCACCGTAATTGTTGTGCAACTGCATCTATGCACCCGGGTCGACCCGTCCCACGCGTGTTTTCATGCGTGTTCCAATGGGCTCCCACGCGCCTGGTGGGTGCGCTCAAACCCACCAGGATTCGCTTCAGACAGTTATACCTTCATGAAGGTAACACTATCATAATATGAAGGTAATACTAACATAATATGAAGTTCAGTCTAACATAACATGAATGTATTATTAACATTGTTTTTTACCTTCATGTTATGTTAGTGTTACATTCATGTTATATTAATGTTACATTCGTGTTATTTTAATTCAATGGTTTTAAATTAAGGGTATGAAATCTAATATTTATACTACTCATACATTTACTTACAACGTGATCTTTTCTTACACTACTCTTGTTCTAATTATGTTAGTGTCTAGTTCCTTGGATGTACGTGCTTCTAAAGTGGTGCTATGTGAGTGGACATATCCTGATGAGCTGCAACATATACAATTACGAAAACATGTATGTTATTTGGTCGAAACGACCTATAAGATTTTGCAGCATATACAATTAGGAAAACATTTTATGTTATTTTAGGAAAACATTTTATTTTATCGCAAAAACTCATATGAGACGGTTTCACGGATAGTTTCCGTGAGACGAATCATTATTACCCATGAATTGAATCCATATCCACAAACTTTCATATGAATTTCTAAGTGTGGGTTATGGGTTGACCCGTCTCATGAAAAAAGATCCGTGAGACGGTCTGACACAATATTTACTATTATGTTATTTGGTTGACATTGCACGCAACCTGTAAGATTTCCAATTATCTGGTTGTTGAATTATTTTAGAATATTAAATCCACCTCCATTCGACTCAATTCTTAACAATTTTGCCTCGAAATTGTTTACTTTTAACTCAAACTAATTAACAGCTTTCCTAAAACATAACAAACAATCTCCTAAATATTCTCAACTAATTTTTTTCATTTTTTAACAATCTCCTAAATAGTTTGACATTGAATACACTTTTGGCAGGAACTCAATAACAAGCACTACAAGAAAAGGGAAATAACAGCGACAATTTTCGTGCTAATCTATGTAGATTCGCTGTTAAAATAATTTAGTAACAAAAAAAATTTGCCGTTAATGTCGTCGCTATAAGTCAGTCGTTAATTGACTTTAGTAGCAAAACAAGGATTTCACTGCTAACTTCAGCAGCAAAACAAAGATTTTGTCGTTAAATTTATAAACTTCAGTATATATTTTGAAGAATTAATCTCAAAATTTTGTTGCAAAGTAATTTATATAATCGCGAATATTAGATTTTCGCTGCAAAGTAATTTATTTAACCTCGAAAATTATTTTTACTGCTAAAATTTCACTGCTATTTCCTCATTTTCTTGTAGTGAAGTGAGTCTAAGTATTGCCACAATTGAGCTTTATTCGACAGATGATTCGATAATTTAAGTTTGCTTTACACAATCCTAAAATAATATTAATAAAGAGTAGATCTTATGTGAGACCGTCTCACGGATCTTCTTGTGTGAGACGAGTCAACTCATAATCCACCCTTAACAATTCATATTGAAATTTGTGAAAATAGATTCAACACATGGGTAATAAGGATCGTCACGGGTAGTTTCCGTGAGACCGTCTCACATGAGTTCTTGTGATTTATAAAATACTTATTTTCTTAAAAGATGCTTAAACTTTGTAATTTTATATTATATTTGTAAGCAAATAAACTATTAAGAGCATAATAGTATATTTAACATCTCAACTATGCTTGCGAGTCTGTCGAGTAAAATAGTTATAGTGCTTGAAATTGAGAGCTACTCGAGTGGCTTAAGCAATCTCAATTATCCAATTTGATTTTATTTGTTTTTTGAACTTAATTCTCATATGTAGATTCTCAAGTAGCTCATAAGTAATTTGCAATATCTAATTGCACCCTACAAAATTATTGATTGAGTTAAACTATATATGTCCGCTTTCTATTTGGTAGCAGGTACAATAGTCAGCTTCATTAATATGTAAAATTTATATATGGTCCTCTATCTCCAATTAAGAAAAAGTGTTTCTTTTTTATTTCAATAATTACAAAATTGTTGAGAATTGAATTCTAATAACTCATAAAGTGATTATATAGTTATCAATTATGGTTACAAAATTGACTTTTATATCTATATATATATATATATGCAAATTTATGTGTTCCGAAATAAAATGATGATAAAATTAATTCCATGTAACAGCAAATGAGTTTAACCTCAAAGCTTCGTAATGTCTAGTGTAAATTAAAGAGTAAGTTCTACGTGAGATCGTATCATTGATCATTTTATGTGAGATAGGTCAACCCACACTTCACAATTTACATTTATGGGTTGAATTAGTGGGTAAAAAGAATTCCTCTTATGGAAATTATCGGTGAGATCATCTCACGCAAGTTTTTTTGTTGGTATTCTTTTAATTTAGTAGTTATTTTTCATTCATTTAATTTTCTTTCATTTTCCTTAAATTTCAAGTGTTATTAAATGCTACAAAAAATTATATCACATCTTTTTATCAAGAAATAATATTACAAATATTTTATTATATGTCATTAAATAATATGATATGTTATAATAATAATAATAATAATAATAATAATAATAATAATAATAATAATAATAATAATAATAATAATAATAATAATAATAATAATAATAATAATATGTAATTGTACCATAAAATCTATAATACTGCACAAATAAAAAACAATAAAAGTAATATTGATATATGAATATCAACAATAATGAATATTAGTAAATATATGAGAAACAAAAAAAAAATTAATTAGAAACATTATGGAAAACTTAATTTCAATACAAAAATAGTACAAACTCATATGGGTGAGAGTTAGAAAATTTGCATATTAAAATGGAATAAGCAAATAGTGATGTGGTCTAAAGAAAGTGGCCACACATTTTTAATAAGAGGCCTACTCTTTGTCTGCCTAATTCACCATATCTCTAATTTATTGTCTCACACAAATTTGGACTCTGCCTAACTCTAATTATATATTTTTCTCTATAAAAATACCCCATTATTATTTTCTATATGTTTTTAAATTGAAATTATTGTGTGGAAGAATTGAGAAAACAAGTATAAGCTTCAAGATAGTGCATATAATTTTAAATCATAAATAAATGGAACAAAAATAGAGGATGCATTTGTGAATTGTAACTACATCAAGGTTGAAGAAATGCTATTTAGCTCACCAATATAATTAGCTTTTCTCACCTACTATTTTGACTATGATGAAGAGGCATAATTTCAACCACAATTTTGAATTCGAAATTGGTTTAACGTTGTTAGGAAATTGAAACAAAATGAAAGGGAAAATATTAAATGGATCACATTTGCAGTTGCATCGTATTTAAAGAAAAGAGTAAGTTTCATAAGAGACCGTCTCACGGACCTATAACTCACACTTCACAATTCACATATAAATTTGTTGATATGAGTTTGGTTAATTGATAAGAATGAACCGTCTTACAAAAATCATTTGTGAGACTGTTTCAAAAACTTCAAGAAAATTAGTGGTGGGCTCACAATTATTTCTCAACTAAAATTAGGTTTTTCTCTCCAATTTCTAGAAAGGAATAAAATAAAGAGTTTATTTTTGAACCCCCCCCCCTTCTCCAAACAAAAAGAAACAAAGCATCCTAATCAGACTTTCCTTTTACTTTTGCATTAACATTTATTTTAACTATGAACTGAATTTTGTGTGGCAAATCAACTCAGGAATATCAAACTCTAAATTGGTAGAATCAAAGGAATCTCAGCCTCTCAAGAAAATAGAGTTAAATGTAAAAAAACAATTTAAAGTATAGATTTTTATTCAATTCGCAAAAATTCATGGGAGATTATCTCATGTGCAATGGTATTCGGGCACGATTGTGTGCCATGACACGGTCGACTGTGTGCGACAATCATGATGGTATCCTAGGACACGATGTATAAGTACATGTATTTTCAATTATAAGTATGTGACTTTTTTCCTCAAGCACGACTATGTCTTAGGACACAACCGTGCATCATGCAAAAAAAAAAGAGCGATCTATGGCGCACCCGGTCGATATAAGTAGGTGATTTTTATCTATAGTATGACTTTTAGAGTTATAAGTACGAATTATTATTTTTTGGTCCATCGTGTCCTATGTCACGATCGTGCCCGAGTGTCGTCGCATAAGAGAGTAATTCATTTTAATTTGCAATCTAACTTTTCCTTATCCGATTGCAAATTTATCCAGTTCCAAATTTTCCGGTAAAGTGGAAATCACATGACACGTATGTGACTTAATATTTTCACTTTGCAACCTAAACTTGTTATTTTTATTTAATTGCAACCTGAACTTTTTTTATTACCTAATTGCAACCTCAAATTTTGAAATTTATCAAAATGTATCATAAATCAGAGGTTGCAATTGGATAAAAATAAGTTTAAATCTCAAAATGAAAAAATTAATTCATGTGCTGGAAAAATGATTTAGGTTATGATCAGGAAAGAAAAATGTTTAAGTTAGCAAAGTGAAAAAAGTCTATACTTTGGGTTGTCTTTTGCATTTAACCCCAAAAGAAACTTGCTCAAATTGATTATTAAGTTTAACGAGTCATGCTCATGAAGAATTTTTAACGAGATCAAGTTCGATTATCATGTAATGATCACATCTTCGATTATGCTCGTTGAACATAATCAACAAGCCATATAAACGAGTTTGCTTGATATCACAGGCGAGCTTAACAAACGAGCCAAACTCGAGCTTTTCCTACTGACTCAATTACAGCCCTACCACCAAAATAGTGTAGTGCCCACAAAGGTAATTGATAAAATGCAATGGTAATACATGTATCATCAATCACAAAAGTTCTTGTCACCTAATACACAATTGATTTCTGATGCATTTATCAGGTATAAAGGAAAACCCCACTAAAGGAATGCATTCCAAATAATAAGGTGCATCAAGTTTTTACCAACTGGATGAGCCCCAATCCAAGAAACTTAAATTTGTTCAGCAACAAAATAAGTGCTGAACATAACTAAATCTAGTCTACAAGTATACTTAATAGCTAGAAAACCGAAAAGATATATTCTCTTGAAATAAAAAATTATGCCCACATGAATACGGTATGGGTTCCTTTGGTTCGTCATCCATTTGCAGCTTGGAGCTGTGGGAAACAAAAACTTGAAATCCTTCTAAAGAACAATCTTTCTAATATTCACATACCTCAACAGCATGCATGTTTCATATATACACTCGAATGCTGCATTGTCTGCCTGTACCAGAAGTGCTGCTTCTGAAGTTCAAGAGATGTTATATCATGAATTTCCTCCCAAAACTCTCCTCAGTTCATACTTTTGGGTTTCAGTGAGCCTTTCTGGGTACTTTACATCAATTTGGATCCTCAAAGTTCCCTTTCTCCGAGGATTCTTTGAAACGGGCATTCCTTCATTAGGGACAGAAACCTCATCACCAGGTTTCAAGATCTCTGTTAGTGAGACTGTTATAGTCCTACCATCCAGAGTGGTAAGCTCCAAGGTCTTTCCGGTGAGGGATTCAAGGAGTGTTATCTCCTGCTTTACAACCAAATCATTCCCTTCTCTTATATAAACAGGATGAGGTTTTTCATCTACCACAAAAATGAGATCTGCAGGAATGACACCAGGTTCTTCGTTGCCCTTCTCTGGGAATGTAATTTTTGTGCCCTTCTTCCAACCAGGTTTGATGTCGATAGTTAGGATTTCATCAAATACTCTGGTCCTGCTGCAAGATGAAAGTACACCACAAGCTAAAGTACATGAAGATCAACATTTTCGTAACAAGAAAAGGTATCATAAAAGCAAATAACCATAAGCAGCCACAATAAACCTACAGCACCAACTCAGTTTGTTCTCTGATGCATGAATTTACTACTCTGTAATTAGTTGCTTGGATAAACTCCATAATAATAGCTGCTCTGTTACTTGAAAACACATGTGTGGACAAGTATCAACAACCACATCGAAAGAGACCAAAATTCAACTCCAATGCAGTCAAAATACCTGTGCTGCACGCCTGTACAAGCTCATACTATATAAACTACTGAACTGTTAACTAAAAGAGATAGGAGAAGTATGGTGCAGAGATTATTGAATACATTTGTGCACAGAACTCAGTATGGTTAAAGAAATGTGTCATCAGATTGATGGAAAAGAGATGCAGAAATCATCACTCAGAAATCAGAAATCTTGTTATTCATAAACATAGCAACAAATTGAGGCACTATATCTCAGCGTGAGGTCTAGAATTTTGTGAGCTTCAGGACATTTACAGAAACACGACATTCTCTCAAAGCTGATTAATTCAGCCTACAGAAATCCAGTAATATACACCATTACCACAACGATCTTGAGATATATTGATAATTAAACATTAGACAGGATGTGTCTCCTACTGTAGACAATGTGCGCAAATGCATTTTATATGCACACTTGCCGAAGAGATCAACATGTCACCAATGAAACTTCCTACTGCTAATAGATATTCCATGTGCCAATGGCCACTCTCAATAGAGCCACAGTGCCATGATGGAAAACATAAAAGCAGAATATGTTACAGGAATTAATCACGGTTGTCTTATAGATATCTTCCAGGGGACATCATAGCTAAGACATGTATGCTCCTCCAGTGAATCTTTTCCAATCAACTCCTATAGACAGAGCTGTAGAAACCACAAATCATGTAGGTATATTTTGAACACATCAAGGCATTCATGAGTCGCAACCATGAAAAAAGCCAATTGCTCCCAAAACACCATCTTATCTTGCTAATCTAACTATAATGTATTTCAGAACCAGAAAAGATAATTTAGCCAACAATGAAGTACACATTCTGCTTAGGGTGCAATTTAATGTATTTCAGAACCAGAAAAGATAATTTAGCCAACAATGAAGTACACATTCTGCTTAGGGTGCAATTTATCATTCTAATTGCTTTTCTGTAAAATATCCAATACTAACTCCCAAACCATTTAGTATGAGGGTAAAAAGCAGGAAAACAAGATTTTCTGTAAAATATATTTCAAGCAACCAATTGATTGGTACTACCAGTTCCACCGGCCGGACACACAACTTCAAATTTTAGCAAAGAAAATTAGAGCAAAAGGATATGAGGAGGGATTTGAAATTCCTAGTAAATCCACAGGTGGTGTTGGATAGTAGATATCACTTCCATTTTGAACTAATTTTTTTAGCAAGATGGTTGGATTTCACTCCAACTTGAGTAGACTGAAATCTATTCATTTCAAAAGCTCTATTTCAAATCTGCCTATCCAAACACAACCTCACAGAAATCAAAATATTAGTTTTCTTTTTCCGGAGATATAGTTTATAATTTCTGGATGGCCATCTACATTCCTTAAATGACTCTTGTCACATCTAACACTTTACTGAAGATAGAAGTACTTCATGCAGAAAATGATGCCTTCAACGACAATACAACACAACACTTAGGCAAAGTCCAAAACAAAATTATACTTTGAATGCTTACCAATCATTATACAAAAAAACTTTTTAAGAAAATTAACAACTTGAATCTAGTAGCTTTCAATTCCATTCATGATGGTACTGAAGCTGCTAAAGTGCTGGCTTTTCTGGAGAAGCATGATCATTGATACCATTCAAGAAAGAAATGTTTTTATTTTTAATAACTATTACTTAGGATTTACAATTAATTTTCTCACTTATTTTGTTTAGTTTTCGGCTCTTATTTCATCGTGGACTCCTCCTATTCTTGTTAGGAGATTAGAAGATTAGTCACGAAGGTTAGTATAAATATTGCTTCTTTTATTATTTTTGGATGTTGTATTATTATTGAATTTAAGAATAGAAGGTTTTCCCCCATATTGTCTCTTTGCACATTTCTACTGCATCAAATCATATCAAACATATTACACACAAAAGCGGAACTTCAATCAACAATTATGCATAATAACTGCAGGGTTATCCTGCACTAGATTTTACACTCTACAGTTAGTCAACAGAGCACCATTATAACGATATTGAAAGCCAATTGTCCACATACATACATGTGTGACACGTGCAAGAAATGCACTGCACTTTTTACTGAACTTTATAAAGTTTTTATCTCAACTAGACCAAAAAAGATTTTATTTACCAAGGCCAAACACCATCTGATTTTCAACACTGAAGAAATTTTCCATATTCCAGATCCTAAAATCTACATTTCCTTGGTGTTTAAGGGAAACACTAATTTCCTGAAGTGCCACATGTATCAGCACTTTTAGCACCCAAAATGAGGAACAACATAGAGCACTGTAACTTCAAAAAGTTCAGCGATTATTCAAACAGAAATCATTAACTAGTGGAGAGTTCTACTTATCCACCCAAGAGGATCCAATACTATGGTACAAAAGCATACAAGCAGAAAATTAAATCTCACCTTAGACATGACAATCACACCAGAAAAAACTACTATTATACATGACCAGTTCCTCATGATTGAGTGTCATGTAAACATATTAAAGCAACAGGAAAACTAGAAATTTTACTTTGTGATGGATAATCAAGTTTGTGAAGTTCTTATACAAGTAAAAGCTTGGCAATTTAAGCTATGAAGGGGCCCAATGGGCAGTTTTCTCTGTTCCCACAACAAGAGTTAATCAACATTTCATATCATGTAAACAATAACATGTTGTCAATTTCTTAAGCTCTAGATAGATGGATGAGTAAAAAAATCGATACAACTAATGCAAAAACAATATAAGTGAAACTGTTAAATCATGAAAGCAACAATTAAACTTATGACACAACTAAAACATTTATTTAATAGTTTAATCTAGAAATGTAAAACTAACCAATGAAATTTGTATAATTAGATTCTCAAGCTAGATACTTGATGCCAAACTCCAAACACTAACTGGTCAATGAAAAAAGAGTCACAGCCGAGCTAGGATATACAGGGTGGATTGGAGAAGCCCAGCAGTGTAATAGCATTGCATATCTTCTTCCAACAGGTACAAAAGTTGTTATTAAATCACAAACTTTTGGTAGCAAGATTATTTGCCACTCAAAAATTCATACAAAGAAGGAAAAGGGTCAAATCTTCTAACAATAAAGTGAACACATTGTTCCACTGAACCGACAAATCAAAGCAGACTACTCAACGGCTATAGTAGCATAGCTCAAAAGAACGACAATCACCCAAACAAAAAACTTCATAGAAAGAGGCATCGGATATATCCTGGGCGTAAGTAATTAGATATTTTACAGAGCAAAATTTCAACAAATCAAAAAAGAGTGAATTTGGAAAATCAAGAAACTGAGGATGAAATAGTAAACAAGAAAACATAATCCCAGATATTGCAAAATGGAGAATGAAAAGAAAAAAATTAATAGGAAAGCACATACCCATGAGAATCAAGAACATTTCTAGAAATCTTCATCTTTCGCGTAGAACCAGAATACAACTCCTCCAAGCTACACATCAGCACATTCTCCACCGGCGCCGCCTTTCTGGATCCTCCACCGGAATTCTCCCGAGCTCCGCCATTCATCGTCGTACCCCTAAAATACCCATCTCTCCTACCCCCACCACTACCACTACTACCAGCAGCAGCATTACCATTACTGTTCTCCCCAAAAATCTCCGCATAAATATCATCAGCATTCCTCGGATTAAACCGGAAATTAGGGTTTGGATGCTGCTGATTGTTGTAGTAAAACCCCTGATTCCGAGCGCTACGCGAAGGAGGAGGAGATTGACCCGATTTCAAACCCTCCTCGCCGTAAAGATCGTAGATCTGGCGCTTCTGCGGGTCGCTCAAAACATCGTATGCTTCGGAAATTTGCTTGAATTTGGCTTCAGCTTCTTGCTTGTTCACGTTCTTGTCGGGATGCCAAATCATCGCCAATCGGCGGTAGGCTCTCTTCAAGTCTTCAACGCTAGCGCTACGATTCACTTTCAGAATGTTGTAGTAATCCACCCCCATTTTAGGGCTCAAATGTTCGATTCCGCCCTTATTTTTTCCCTTTCACAGTGTTATTGTAGAAGAGTATCCAATCCTCGGAGGCAATGGGAGAAATGGTAAAGATTGTGTGAAGGTATTCCGGCGAACGGCGGCGGTCGCGGAGATTGTAGAAGAAGAAGCAGTAGAAGAATGTGGTTACAGTTTTTGATTTGATGAAGAGAGAGAAATGAAGGTGACGAGGTGAGAATTAGGAAGGTGGGGCCATCTGGAGGATTCAGTGGGCCCATATCTTTCACTAAACGGAGTTTGACTAGGGGCACTTATGTCATTTCCTCAATATTTCATTGAACCCACACTCAATTTGATTTTTGAAGATTTTTCTCTCACAAATACTTATATATATATGACTCAAGTATATATATGACTCAAGTGCAAGAATCTTACCCGGGTGCAAGCGCCCAAAAAACACACTCCCACGTGCCTTACGTGCTTCCACGTGCTTGGTAAATGCGCTTAAATCCACACAAATTCGTTTCAGGTGACATACATTTATGTTTAGAGATACATTTACCTTATGTTAGATATACATTTATGTAATGTTGGATATATTTTTATGTTATGTTAGAGATACCTTATGCAATATATAAAAGGTATCTCTAACATAACGTAAATGTATGTGTACAAAATGTGCCGAAATTAGGTTTTTTTTTTTTGAAGTTAAAGGTATAAAATTTGGGCATAAAGGTATCTCTAGCATAACGTAAAGGTATTTCTAACATAAAGGTCATGACGAAATTCAAAAAAAGTAAGCGCGAAAAACAAAAAAAGGAAAAACGGGTCCAGCGTCCAGATCCAACCCGAGTGTATGGATCCACCTGATTCACAAGAGACTAACTTTTTTTCTTTTAATCATCTATCAATGTCTATTAAAAATTTCAACATACAATTTTTGTAAAAACATTTTTGCAATTATTATAAATCTATACTTACATTTTGTATCCACATATACATATATATACACACAGAGAAGGTCTCTTATGAAACAAGTGTATGGATCCATGCACCTAGATTCGGGCCGACCGGTCCACTTTATTTTTTTTCCACACTTAAATTTTTATTTTTTGTCATGACTTTAATGTTATGTTAAACCTGCATTTACATTATGTTAAGACTACCTTTTATATTATATTAGATATACATTTATGCCAAGATTTCATGCATTTAACTTTTAAAAAATAATCTAGTTTGGGCACATTGTACATGTACCACTTTATGTGGTATTACACATACATTTATGTTGCATTAGATATATCTTATATAACATATAAAGGTATAGCTAAAAAGTATGAATAATATAGTTAAAAGATATGACTAATATAAGTAAAAGATATGTCTAATATTACTAAAAGGTATGAAGGTATATGTAAAAGTTTCTAAAGGTATAAAATCAAGACAGAAATATAGGTCTAACCGAACATAAAGGTAGATCCAACATAACATAAAGATACAACACCTGGAACGAATTTTGGTGGATTTGAGCGCACCCACCCAAGCTCGTGGAGGCGTGTGAGAGGACGACAAACGCACGTAGAAGCGCGTTTTTTGCGCGTGAATGGGGTCAACTCGAATGCATGGATCCCAAATCCATGCACCTGAAGTACAAAAGTTTTATAATATATATATATATATATATAATGGAGTTTGGTAAAATGGTAATCCTGATAAAAAGTTGGGGTAGTTTTGTAATTTAACTATTTATATTTCTAATTTTTTTCGGTTTATCTATTTATCCAGAAAAAATAGTGTTCCTACAAAATTATCGGTTCCCGCAATTTTTGTAATACCAAGTGATAAGAGGTTCAAAGGAGAGTGAATAAAGCTCTTCAAATTTTTAAAGTTTTCACTCCAGAACATATAAAGTCTTTAATGTTATGCAGTATGCTTAAGAATTTGTTGCTCATGTTAGCAGACTAAAGGATACTGTGTTGGTTCAAGTGATAAGAAGTGATAAGAGGTTTACATGAGACAATAAACCTCTTCTAAATTTTAAAACTTTTCTTCAAACAGTATAAGTTTAAGTCATTGAGTAGTATGCTATAAACCTTACTACCTCAAGCGTGCTGCAATAACCTGCGTAAGATAGTATTGCAGTATGCAGACTTAAAGGACTTTTGAAAGAGTTTTGTGTGGTGGAATAAACGATTCCTTTTGAAGAATAGATATATGATTTTCTCAAATGAATTAATGTAGATGATATATGATGCTTCAACAGAGAGATAAACAGATCAAGATGCACACGATATATAGTATTCATGGGTGGAGTAATATCTCTACCGCATGCACTCTACTCCTTCTTGCAGGAGGAACTTTGTTAAGATGGTTTGATTTACATGGCCTAACTATTACAAACTTGTTCCTAACAAAAGTAGCATGCTTTGACACAAGTTGTTATGCCTATTGGACCAAGATCACACAACTCACACAGGATTTTTACTCTATCAAGAGCGAAAGTTTAGTAGGAACTAAATTCCTTTTACTAAGTACTCCTAAACAACCTAAAATAAAAAGGTTGAGATTTTCTTCGACTTATAATATGGCAAGCTTCTGGTTTTGATGATGTTGGTTGCTTGCTTACCTGCTTAGATTGAGTAACTAAAACTTGAGAGATCAAACTTAGTAGATTGAAAGCCTGTGTGTGTATGAAATTTGCGAGAGTTTCAGTAGTTGTTTCAGTCCCACTTATCTCATATTTATAGTTTTGAAAATCTTCTCTTTGAGGAGAAGCAAATCTTTGTATTTGATACATTGATCTTCATAGTATAATTCTTTTAAATGCTCGTTGTCTTAACTTGACTTTAAACTTCTTGTCTTATCTAAGTGTCTTATCGTGGTTAAACCATGTGATTTATCTCTATTCATAACATGTACTTATTCATCTATTTTGCCTTAGCTTGTTTTTCCAATAGCAGTCTTTTAAATTCTTAGCAGCTAGCCATTTGCTTTCTGCTCGTGGTAGGATGTTACTTACTGATCAGCCTACCGACAAGCAGTAACTTCTTGCTCTTATGAGGTTGTCTTCTTCTTCCTTTTCTTCAAATAAACAACCAACTAAGGCATAAGAAACTTACTTAAATAATGTGATGAATTGGGGCACACTACTTCTTAATTACAATATAAGTTTTTATCTCATTAAAATCTATATAGTCAATTCCTAACATATTGCGCTAAAGAGCGTTGTAGTAAATAATTTAAGAAAGACTTATAGAGAATTTTATGCAACTAAAAGATTCTCTTTTGAAAAGGTATGAGATATATTTTAGTAAGGGGATTTAATACAGTATGCTTGATAATGTATATATATGTATATATATATATATAAACATAGTAGAATGTAGCAAGCTGAGAGCAACAGATGTATAGGTTCGAGGGTGGAATAATCCCTCTACATCCACTTTGTTCATTCATACATGAGGAACTATGTTAAGATACTTGTTTGGTTTACACAAACCAACTATTACAAACATCGATTCTAACAACCTACAGTAGCAAGCTCCTACACAAGTTGACCTTGATCAAAACCCACCCAGGATCGTATAACCGACAATGGATTTTTACTCATTTTCATGAGCGAAACAACTCAGCAAAAATCTAATTGTACTCTTAAAACAATCGAAACACACATAAGGATATAAAAATATACAAATTGTTGTGGAGCAAGTCTTTAAATTTATGAAACGATCTCCAGATATTCGAAGTGCTCTAGAGATTTGAGAACTTGAAAACTTGAATGTCTGTTTGAATAGTGAGAGTTTCAGTAGTGAAGAGAGACAGAAATATTAATCCGCATTAATTACTTCATCCCTCATCGTACAGTTGTCATGATTACTGCACCTTATGCAGTTTTCTGTCCACCTGTGGATTTGCTCTTATGTTATCTCAACTGGTAATTTGATGTGACATGAACTCATATTGTTATGCAAAAAATTAATGAAATTATTTTCCTCTCCAAAATTCAACTGTTCTTTTTTCCTCTCAATTAACCATTTTCTATGTTAATACAAGAAGAAAAAAAAAAAAAAAAACTTTTTCTAGATTTGAAACCTCAAATGTATCTCATCATTATAAAGATTCAGATTGTGTAATGTTTAGGGTTCGATCCGAATCACACAAGTTTTCTAATCTTCGGATCTCCCAAGCTCGTCAAAAAAGTCTACAGGATTGGAGAGGCATACAAATTTCCATAGATTCTTTTCATCTCTTCTATCAGATTTCCAATTGCAGTCACATATACTGTGGATGAATTGACTTAGTTTGATAAATCAAAAATATCAATGATTTTTTAATATATGCCTATGAATGTTTTGGCGTAAACATTTCTCTCTAAATTTAAGTAGGTTTTTTAAATCTTTGTTTGTGTGAAGAGCATGCAAAGAGCCAACACCATGCGATTTGTTTTTCTTTTTCTTTTTTTCTTGCCATGTCGTTATGTTGGTGTAAAAAGAGAGAGAGAAGCTAGCTCTTTAATGTTCGACTATTTACAATTTAAATGTGAGTTTTATCATATTTTTGGTTTAATTTTTCTGCTTCAAAATTCTATTAATGATCACGTATATTGGTCTGTGCATGTTCAGGTGCTACAATTGTTTTTTTTCTTTTAATTCAAATAAATGATGATATTAATAGAATGTTGGAATTGCTATTATACTAGTATTAGACTTGATTATTATTCGAACTTGGTGAAATTTCAATTATGTTTGGCATATAATTAAGTTCTTGATTGGATTATAAATTTATCAAGTTTGACAAATGAATTTTAGCTACATGATGTGAATTTAATGGAATTTCAAAGTATAAACTTTAGCACAATATCACCATTTTACATTCATTACAAATAAGTAATTAAGTGAAATACATTTGAATAAGTATTTTCCTAGCCAATTATGTTAAAAACAATTAGTAAATTAGCTAGACAACCAATGATAGAGATAAGAAATAGAAATTCGTAAATTATATTAGTAGTAGATTAAATTGAAATAACTATGAATTTAAAACGATATTGTTTTTTATGATCAACATTTTTATATCAAAATATTAGCAACATTCAAAATATATTTATTGCATCACACATGTACCAAATGACTTTGAAATTTTATCCATATACTTGATTTTAATATACGCAATAATATAGCATTTCTACACTCATTATAAATTACTGAGCGTATATTTTCATATGTTTTGACAAAAACACTAGTAAAGTAGTCCGACAACATGTTATGAAAATATTAAATATTTAAACTTCTTAAATTATATTCGTAGAAGAATTATATTACTTTTCATCACCACCAATTTTATATCAAAAGTTACTAACATCTGAAATGTATTTGTTCATGTATCACTTAGAGTACCAAATGAGATTGTAATATTATCAAGAACTTAATTTTTTTTTCCCGTGAATTAACATTTCACATTAACTGAAATATTTTAATTTTATTGTCGGGTTTCACATGTATAATAAAATAGATTCAAAATCTTTATCATCGCAATTTCCCAATCAAGCATTTACAATATTCTTCCCAATCCCATCCCCAATTAATTTCATCATTATATTACAAATTGTAAAGCAGAGATCACAAAACTCAACTGCTGGTTTCTGTAAACTAACAAAGGAAGATTACATTACATATAGAAAGCACAAGATGGAATAGATATCACAAAAATATACAAGCACCACAAAACAACTTCAACATCTCTATACCTATTACATTTCCCTATCAACACCAACAAACTAAAATGCATCATCACCCCCACAAATCCATCCCTCAATCAAAACCCCATTATCATCTCCACCAATATGAGGAACCAAAACAACTGTATACTCAGAACCCCCTGCTTGAAAGCCCCTTCGACTTTATTCTTCCAAGAAATACCAGATATTACATCGAGCACGATTCAGTTCACTACACAAGGGGGAGTTAAGTATGATATGAACAATGTGATTGTTAAACCTTAACTGTTTGACCAGTGAACCCATCTTGGAGCTGCAGAGACCCGTCTTTCATCAGATTAAGGCTCAAGCTCTTGAACCTCTCTCTCGAGTACTGTCTCGACGCCTTTCTCCAGTCTGTTCCTGTCTTCATCATCGCAACAAATTCTTCGTAACTTATCCGACCATCCTGAAGAGGTGCAGTTTTGATCATGGTAAGTTGCCACACAAAACTTTTAACAGTTTTGGTTTTCAAAAGTGTAGGAAATGAGATGAACTTGGAAAGATTTGGTGGACGAACCTTGTCAGTGTCTACTTCTTGCATAATGTTGTTAGGTGCGCTGAGATCAGTTTCACCGGATTCATCTACTAAAGCTTCTTGTAGTTCATGAAGTTCGATATACCCACTTCCATCTTTGTCAAAGAACATAAATGCTCTGCGGAAATGCTCATCATTCTCCACCCTCTGTAAATGGATGGTCACTGCAACAAACTCCCCATAGTCCAACACTCCATTTCCATCTACATCAGCCTGTTAATATCCATGTATTAGAGAGTGCCAATCTGAATACCATGTCTATTAAATGGATAAATATAATGTTGCACGAGCATCAAGCAGAATGACTTTGCTAGAACGGAAAACCATATTTACCACATCCATCATTAACTTTATCTCAGGCTCAGCTAGCTGAGAACCCACTTTCTGTAGACCAGCTTTTAGTTCCTCGTATGTGACCTTCCCATCATTGTTGGTATCCATCAAAGCAAACATATCTCTTATTACTTCTACTTCTTCCACAGATAAATGTTCTGCTATGACCTATCAGGTATTTGTGGAATAATAACCATTAAGATACAAAATAGAATAATGAACACTTTTATATACTTGCAATTTAACATTAAATACAAAGTTTTTGTAGGCGGATCGCCAGAAGTCCGAACACTGCCACCACTCTTATCCTTTAACTACCTGTTATAGCTTTGTTTTTGAGCAACAGAAAACCTTCGACCCTCCCATATGTCAATTAGATTACTATATTGAATTTTCAACAAGCACAAAGTTATGAATATGGCTAATATCAATGACAGATGCTTACCCGCAGTGCTTTCTTCTTGAATCTATTCATGACAGAGAATTGTTTGAGTCTTGCCCTGACAATATCTCCCAATGGAACATTTGAAGCTTTTTTCGCATTTTGTATCCATGGATGATCTAAGAATGGCAAGAAAGGAGGATATCATGTTTAAGTTGTTGCATAAATCAACTTTAGCAAGAAGATCATGTCTTTTACTCTCATCATTCATGACAATATATCCTTTATACAGCAAAGCAGAATAGTATAGTGGTAGATTAGAAAAAGCCCAGCAGTGCCCCTATAAACTTGAATTTGTAACTTGTACATGAAAACCTAACAGAAACTAACTCTACACGATATAGCAATTTCTTAGATTACCAGCAAAGTGTATTTTCAGATTATCAACAGCCCTGATTGGTTAATGCTATTTTCATACTCCCCGCCACTGTTCTAAAAGAAGTATAACATCCCCAGTAATTTACACATAATAGTTTTAGAAAAATTAAATTGTGAACGGTGATTATGAATCTATGTCTTTATATCAGAATAGTCTTGCTTCTCACTTCAATTGTAAAAGGCATAACACAAAGGATCTAGTTTGACCGCTCTTGAATAAAATAATATCGAAAAGTAGTGTATAATTAATATATCAAACAATCAGATAAATAAAAATGCTCTTTTGAAGGAAATGTAAGAAAATTAATTATAGTTTTTTTATTATTTTTTATTATAAATAGAAGATTAGTGCTATAGTTCTAGATTAAAATATAATAAACTAAAGCAATAGCATATAAATTAAGTGTGTTCTTCATGGACCAATAAAATTTAAGAGAGTATAATTAGGATAAGGAAAAAACATTAAGAAAGGAAGAAGCTACATATTAAGTAAGAGCATTTCTTTTTAAACTTCTTGGCTAATGATTTTTGTTCTGGTTTGGTAATATCAATTCAGAATGGTCGATTTAAAACTCTCTAAAGTTGGAAAGCAATGCTTGCATTGCCGAAAACATTTCTTGATCTTCTTTTGAAACATTACTTCCTATAGTTCAGCCCCAGTGGTCACACATGCATTGAATTCTCTAAATATATCAAGCCACTCCAATCTATACTACACTCTGGCTCTAACTTAAAGATCATCAGCATAGACTGAAAATCATGGTGCAGTAGCACTGTAAATGCCAACACAGACTTGACACTATTATTCTACAACTTCTTTTATTTCTTTATTGCAAATGGAAAAAAAATATTTATCCTGTCCCAGCAACACTTTGTTTTTTTACAAAAATCTTAAAAAAGTCAACAACTTCGCATGCTTGATGCATCTTTTCTTTTCTCAGCATGTTTCCTATCATCATATGCAAGATGAGTACTCATTAGTCACATGCAGCTCACTCTAACTTTATTAATACTTTTCACAATTGTTTATAGCAGAATACTAACCAAGAACTTGCTGGGCTGTCAAACGCTTTTTGGGATCTGGCTCCAACATCTGCCTGACAAGACTTTTTGCAGTTTCGGAAACTTGCGGCCATGGCTCCCTCTTAAAATCAAGCACTCCTCTTAAAATTGCCAGTGCAACACCTTGCTCGGTTTCTGAAACAATTGCAATGGAAAACTCAGTTGAAACAAGGTTAATTTGGGTGTTGATCCTGCTACACCTGCTCTATCATCGATTATCCATACACGCACGCAAATGAAGGAAAAGAGAGAAGAAATACCTGCCCAAAAGGGAGGAACACCACATAACAAAATGTAAAGAATCACACCAGCACTCCAGATATCAACTTCAGGTCCATAATGTCTCTTCAAAACTTCAGGTGCCATATAGTATGGACTTCCCACAATCTCAGAGAACTTTTCACCTGTTTCATAATTGTTTCTAGATTAATCAAACTCCCAAGAGAACATAAGATCTTTGCCCCAATCTATCAACCATCAATGCCTTTTACAACACTCAGAAACTTTTCCCAGATCCCATTGATGGATTCAAGTGAGAAACTATTTGTATATTGATAATAACAAGTCATTCTCATACCAAATTCAGCACAAATAAAACCTCAATTCACACAGAAACAATATCAGAGAGAGAGATTGCACTTACCGGGCTTGAAAAACACTGAGAGCCCAAAATCAATAGCCTTGAGAGCAGAATTCTCCTTCTTATTCGCGAACAAGAAATTCTCCGGCTTCAAATCCCGATGTATAACCCCATTCTGATGACACATTCTCACCACCTCTGCCACCGTCTTCGCCACGCCGGCAGCCGCCCTCTCGCTGTAATGCCCACGCGCCACTATTCTGTCAAACAACTCCCCACCCTCGCACAGCTCCATCACCAAATGAACCGCCTCGTTATCTTCGTACGTGGCGCGTAGCTTCACAATGTTCGGATGCTCCGGCAGGCTCGACATAATCGCCACCTCGCGACGGACATCCTCGATATCCACCGCCGTCCGGAGCTTCTTCTTCGAGATTGACTTGCACGCGAGGGCGTCGCGCGTCTCCCGGTCCGTGCAGAGGTATGTGACCCCAAATTCGCCACGGCCGAGCTCACGGCCGAGGATATACTTGTCGGAAATTTTGGTCCGAGGGATGAAGTCCTTCAGCACTCGGATCGCCGTCGGAGATCGAGAGTAGGGGTTAGGGTAGCGTTCGCGGGCTTTCTTCGCATGCTTTGGGGTCTGTGGCTTAGGAGTTGGGGGCTCACTCTCCGAAGGTCTTATACAGGCGTTGCAATTTCCCATGGCAGAAGGTTAAAGAGTTGTTGAGAGAGAAATGGAGGTGGCGGTGGTTGCGCCGCCGTCAATGGCGGTGGTGGGTGGTGGCGGAGGAGAATAGCATGTTGAAGAAGCAAGTTGTGAAATGAGAAAACGCGGGTCAAATTCGACAATTTCTTGCCATTTCAAAAAAGTCTTTTTCTTCTTTAATCATTTATAACATCTAATTAAATCTTTGTTTTATACTTTTATTCATTTTTTTACTCTCTTTAAAAAAAAAAAAATTTCTATCAACTCTTATTATATTTGGACATAAAGCTTAACTTATACACTATATCAATACTTTTTTTTTATAATCCATGATATATATATACATAAAATTGATTTAAACTAAATAAACAAGACTTTGTAATCTGAACTTTAAGTTCATTTTAACAAATCAATCTTTATTATGTCGATTATGGGTATTGATAAGTTCCTGGAAATTAAATTTAGGGTCCTTCTGTAGTACACCTGATGTATTAATACACCAGATTCTCTATCATTTTCAGTCATTGGATCTGAGATCATGGTTGACCTTGACCTTAATAATTTCAGATCTAATGGTTGAAAATGAGTGGAGAGTTTGGTGTATTAATACACCTGGTGTACTATAGAATGACCCTTAAATTTATAATACATTATTATGGAAGTTGTATGTAGATATATATAATGATAATAATAAATATAGTAATAGTAGAGAAGTATGATGATTTTTATTTCTTATGTTGGAAGATAGATAGGATGGGGTCAAAAGTGAAGACATTTAGGCCCCATTTAAATAAGTGGATTTGAGGATGAATTTGAAATCCATGATAGCAAATTCATCGATAGTGTTTGGATGGATGTGAATTTTAGCAAATCCACCGGTAGTGTTTGGATGGATGTGAATTTAAAATTCATGGTTTTCATTTTAAGCTAATTTTGGAGTCATTTTGGTGGATTTCAAATCCACTCTAATTTGAGAGTATTTGAAATCCATTCATTTCAAATCACTTTATCCCGTGTTCAAAAATTTACAGAATAATATTCACAAAGTAATAGAAGAAAATGAAGAGTGTAATAATGAAGTTGAGACCAAGAAATTGAAGATAATAAATAAAGATATTAGATTGGTGTTACTAAGTCGTCCCAATAATGACACCTACCAACCACCTTAATGATTGGTTCCAAAACCATTATCATAACTCTTTTTATATTTCCTTTTTTTTATACCTAAATTAATGGTCTGTGGTAGTACTTCTATATGTATATATATATCTATATAAAAGCAGGATATTCTGTCAAAAATAACTGTAATAAATTATCTATCTATTAAATAATTACTATTTTAACAAACATATTAATTGTTTTCATATTAGTATTTATTATAAGAAACTCAATATAAATAAATATAAATAAACATATTTATTGTATTTTAAGAACTCAATACAAATAAAAATAAATAAACATATTTATTGTATTTTAAGAAATTCAATACAAATAAATAAATATTTAATTTAAGAAATCACTTATGATACTCAATTTAGTATTTATTGTATAGAAATTTCAAATAAAAAAAATAAATAGATAAATAAGATGAAATAAGGGATTATATATTTATTATCTCTCATCTTATTTTTAAGTACTTATTTTAAAGTGTCGACTTTTTTCAAATTGCAACCTAATTTTTTTTTTCAGATTGCCATTCAATCTTTCTGTGGTTTTGTCAATTACAAATTTTCCGGCGAAATGGAGATTAATTTGTTCACTTTGCAACCTAAACTTTGTTTTTTTTTTTTTATCTAATTGCAACCTGAACTCTGTGTTTTTATCAGATTGCAACCAAGAATGAAAATTTCGATTCCGGTGAAAATATAGGTAACTTAAATTCAAGGAAATATCGTGAAAATATCGATATCGATGAAAATATGGGTACATATATTTATTGTTATCTTTCCTATATTTACCAATATATTCCGATATTTTCTCGATATTTATTGATATTCCATCGATATTTTTATCGATGTTACATATATTTCACCAATTTTGACCAATATTTCCTTGATATTTATTTTATGAATATCGATCACACTTATATAACATAAATGACACACTCATATATATAACATAAAGGTGCGAAGCGAAAAAAAAATCATGATTTGCGATTGGATAAAAAATTAAAATTTGGGTTGCAAAGTGAAAAAAAATTAATTCATTTGCCGGAAAAATGACCGGAAATTTCGCAATCGGCAAAATCACAGAAAGACTGGGTGGCAATCTTAAAAAAAAAAAAACAGATTAGGTTGCAATTTTAAAAAAGTCGATAGTTGGGGTTTTTTTTTTGTAATTTACCCTATTTTAAATCAATTTTAAATATATAATATATAAAATCAATCATTATTTAATAATCTTAAATTTAATATTCATATAAAATTTATCAAACTGAAATATGGAAATGTATGTGTGTGGGCTTCAATGATTTTTCATTTTTAAACGTTTTTATGATATATATATATATAGTATTAATTTATTGTAAATTGATATTAAAAATGTAGAAATAAAAAAATATTATAGGTGTATCTAATAGATTACACATATAAAACATATCAGATAGAAAAAAATTAGATTAAAATTATTATTGCAAGTTAACCAACTTATTCATTTGAAACATACAAATATTTTATTTTATCTTTCTTATTTTATATTTATTTTTTGTCAAATTTTATTTATATTTATATTCTGATTAATTGAGGTGGCATAAGAGATTGGACAGATGTAATTTTTATGGTTTTTCACAAATTAAAATTTCATCATTTTTAGTCCCTGATATATTGACTTATCAATCTTATAATTATTATTCATAATTTTTTTATTCAAAATGTGTAGATTAAGTCCAATTTTGAATTGTTTCATTTAAATAGATAGCAAGAGAGATTTTCATGTATTTGATAAGTTGATATAATTTTTTATTTGATTTAAAATAAATGAGTTATATGCGGCGTTGAACCAAAAAAAAAATATTAAAATACGTGTGTATTTATAGTTATAAATGCCAATAAAATATAAATTTATTTATCTCAATACTTAAATCATAACGTTTCTAATACATATAACTTATTTTTCAATATTAATATTTTTTAAAATTTCACTACCCATGTAATATTCTGACACAATTTTTTTTATTTGTTTGTTTAATCCATATATTAATATATTACTTTATATATTTCAAATTTCTAATATTTTCGAATATAATTATTTATAATGGCATAAATTTAAAATTAAAATACCTAGCTTTATACTAATACGGATTAAAAAAGTATCAATATATTTTTGTTAAAATAATAATCATTACGTTTTATATGTTATTATATTTTTTAATAATTATATATAACACACTGTGCAACGCACAGGTACACTACTAGTTTGTTTTAAAATAAAACTAGTAGTGCACCCGCGCGATGTGCGCCTTGTTATATAATCTAAAATTTATAATTATTTAAACAAAAATTTAATAGTATGCGTAATATAAATACATAAAAAATATTTTTTTCTCTCTTTCATTATAATGTATTATTAATCAAAAATTACATATATATATTTTTTATTATAATATTTGATAGTTTATCAAGAAAGTCATGTAATTTAAAATTATTAAATTAATTTAGAAAATTAAAATGAAATCTTGAAAAATTAAAAGAAAAATAAATTATTTTACACATCATCAAATTGATGTGACATTTTTAGAAGGAAAAGTGGCAAATTAGAAATTTTCTCCAACTTGCTTGCTTTTAGTATAATATAGATGTCGGTGTAGGCTTTTACGTACAAATTAAGCAATATGATAAAAAATTCGATTTATCTCTATTGAAGTTTAGTTAATGGGAAGTTTTTTTCTTCCTTCCGCTCAACCTTTTTAGCATATTTAATCTGATTTGGTAAATTATATATAAATATGTCTTAAATTTGAGAACAACACTTATTTTGAAACAAATTTTACTTACTAAAATGATACTTATTTTTTCAATAAAGGTGGTATAAATAATGTTCAAATTCGTAATCTATTTTTTAGGAAAGAAGAACGAGTACAATATTATTGTAAGTTTGATAAGAAAGCAAAAAAAAAAAAAGATCCAAATATAATGAAAAAATATTATTTAGAATTATGCATAACATGTGAAACAAAAATATGCACTTGTTTTAAGTAAGAATTGTGGTAATATTATGCATTACAAAATGAAATCTTGATTCGCTGATTAGAAGTGAGATTAGAAATCAATTTAATTAGTCTTAGGTGAAGGGTTTTTCTTCTTCTTTTGCATTCTCTTTTACTTTAATTTTTTAATTAAAAATATTATGTGTTGTGTTAGGAATTATAAAATGGAATATTAGTTGTTGGATGAGGTTGTTAACCAATTACACTTTTTTGGTGACTATTTCCTCTTTTGGTACCTAACTATAGAAAATCTATTTATTTATTTTTACATTTACTGGTACTGTTCCTTTTTTATTCCCCACTTACTTTGTATTAATATATGCATGCATTATTACCATATGAATTATATTTTTTTTTTTTGTCAATATATACTCATTAGTATGTCATCTCTTTTCAATTTATTGATTGTATGTCAATTGATTTGACATGAAGTGTCCTATAATTTAGAACAAATGTCTCTATTACCCATTTTATTAAAAAATAGGTTAAAAATAATCTCATTATATATTACCTACCAATATACCAACTTTTGAAAAAAAGAGGCCAAAAGTACCCATTTTTACAAAGTCAAAGATGGACACTGACATCAATCATCACGTCTTAATTCCTTTTTCTCTTTCCTCTATTACACATGGGCACAAACACATGGGGTTATGCCACGTATATATATGCCCACAAATCACAGGAAAAGTTGTATGCACAAATACATGGGGTTATGCCACGTGTATATATGCCCACAAATCACACGAAAAGTTGCATGAAAAAGCCGAAATAAATGGAGCTTGTAAACCACACGAAAACTGATTGATAAAAGCTGAAAGTGTTGAATTTTTTTCAACTTTATATTGAGTGGAATGAATGAAAAATTCACACCCCAATCATATATCACATGTGCACAGTAATGCCAAAATTGTTATTAAATACGTGCTGCACATCGCAAAATTTTCTTGTCAAAAAATTTCATCCTTACCTCACATTGTCACAAGTATTGGGAAAAGCTTTCCGGAGATTTTCGTCGAACACGTAACGGTTAGTATTATATTTTAATCTCTTTCATGCAATATGTGTTATTGTTTGAAGTATAATGTTTTTCATAAATTATGTGTTGAGGTGATAATTTACGCAAAAGAAAAAAAAAAGTTTTCGTGTAACCCATAATTTCTGGGTTACACGAAAACCCTATATGTTGAAATAGTGAATACTTAAATTTGGGACTTTTCGTGTAGCCACAAAGCAAGGGTTACACGAAAACTTTAAAGTTTTCGTGTAACCTCATAAGGCAATAGGGTTTTCGTTTAACCCCTAAAATAGGGGTTACACGAAAAGTCATCCTGTTTTCAAGTTAAAAAATTATTTTTTTAGTGTTTTCGTTTGGTATGGTTTTCTTCCCCCGAAGAATGTAACCCAATTATTTCAAAATATTATCTATATGTTGTATTGTTCAAAGTTTAACTAGCATATACGTTCAAATGTGAAATGTGTCAACACATATAGATAAAGAAATATATAGGATCACCAATTTCGGACATAACAAATTTATATGACCAATTTAGGAAATTTATATAAGATAGGATCAAAATTCATTTGTAAAATTCCAATGAGATACGATAATTTATAATAAATTTATAATTCCATAGAAGACCAATTTTACTAATGTTTTAAATAAATAAAGGAATATGAAATTTGTATGGAAATTTATATGACAAATTTCACCAATTTTATTGCAAACTTAGTTAGCCAAATTTCATTCCATATAAATCTTAAATTTAGGAAAAGAATTCTAGATTTTTTAAAGATTGGAGGATTGTAAACTTTCTTTTATTAGTAGATTATATAAATATTTTTAATCTTCATGCGTATCCTATATTAAATATTTTTAATATAGGTTGAATTTTTTTATGTTCTGGAACCACGTTGTATCCATATATTGTTTTCCTGTAGTGGCAAAGATGAGTTTCAGCACTGTTGTAGTATGGTTTGGTGGATACTGGGAAGACTTAGACTACAAGAGTGGATCAAGAAAGGTGATTAAACTTCAAAAAATTACATATCAGGAGTTGTTTGAAAAAATTGATGAAGTTGTGCGTGCTCAAGAGTGGTGGGGATATGTCATTCATTCATTAGTTGAGATTAATGGTATGGTTACACGAAAGAAAATTAAGAACGATACAAATCTAGTTGGTGTATTGTCCATGATCGATGATATTCTCGTTGTATTTGTTACCCTTAAAAGTGTAAATGTTGGACCATCAGCCGGCTCGGTATTCCAAACGGGTGGTCATCCTTCCTCAATTTCAGGATTTAATGTTGGATTTGAGTACACCGATTATCCATTTGGTGACTGTTCAAACATTCCAGTTAGGCTACAAAGCGACCACGAATTTCATGCTAAATGGAGTTTACCGACTCAAGATCTGTGGGCGCACTCCCCATCTTTATCCACTGGTCGGGTTGATGATAGGTCAGCTTGGAGATTTGACTTTCTTGACTCACCAATCAATTATGATATACGTCAGTACCCACATCCGGAGGAAGAAAATGAAATATGTCTGGAAGAAGTGCCCGAACATGGATACTACAACCCAGGAATTCATGACGGTATGCTATCCCGTGTTTAATCTACTTAAATAGTGCATTATTTTTCATGATACTCAATATATCCAAGTTTTACGGTATGCGAACCCGTAATGTTTGTAGATACCAATATCGAACAAAATGAGGCATATAAGAGCTGTCATGGAGATACTGATTTCGAGCTAGATACAGAGGTTGTCGCTCTATTGGATGATGAGCAGGCTGAGGAGCATAAGGCGTTTATGACATACATTGGAAGGCAGTGACCTTGTAAATGAGTCTTCTATTTTTGAACCAGAAAGTCATGCTGAAAGCAGTCACAGGGCATCGAGAGTTAGAAGGCCTACTTTGACGAGTCCTACGGCCAGTAGACATACTGGACTTAGCATGGTCAGTAGTCGAGCCATGAGCAGAACGACGAGAAGGGCCAGCCTGTCGGCTAGGCCAAGTAGGGCGTCCAGTATAGGGGGCAATTGGCTGAACACCCTGTGACAGATCATGGTCTGTCAAACCCTAAAGTGGATGATTAAGCTCCTCAGGGGTCAGCTCAAGTGTCCCAAAACATACAACCTAACTTAAAAGATGACACATCAAGTAAAAGACATAAACAAGCGTGTAATCGTATTAACTAAGATTGTTATGGTTGAAAATAATGCTCACCTGACCCTCAAGCGACTGTGAAACATCTATGTTAGACCTTTTTGTGGCCCACCTCAGGCAACGAGGAAACTGGTGTCCTGTATCCAGGCGACGACCAGCGAAAGTGCTGGTAACCGGTATAGCCTCGTATGCCCATATCTGTAAAATCATCCCAAATCAAACTAAGACAAAAACGTTTTAACACTTACACAATTTAAGATTTAAGATTTATGAACAACCCACGCATATGAAAGCTTTACTCACATACAAAGCAGTGGAGAACCCGTAAAAGTGGTACGTGTAAGGTCTAGGGCCAGTCTGCAGTGGGATGCTCTTAGGAAGTTTATCCATATACCGCATCAGGGTGAGATAACTGAACTTGCCCTAGGGAAACGTCTCCCAAGCATCATCATGGTCTATCAGAGTCCACACCCAATCCTCCACGTAAATGTTGAGTAAATCTTTCCCGAGGATGAAGCAATATAAGATGAGGATCTTCGCCACTAAAATCGAGTCCCGACAACTGTCACGAAACTCCCCAGCAATAAATCTTACTAGAATATCCTGTACCCTAATGCGAGGACTGCATTCACGAGCGACTTGAAGGTATACACCAGACGACGGTGGACCGTGAACCCCGGATGGACTGAACTCCGAGTCTCCAAATCTTAGGCCGGTGACAAGAAAGAACTCTCTCCTTCCAAATCGGCATAAACGATCTTCTCCGATCATGAAATATCTGTCTCCCGTCCTATCATGCGTCAGTCGAACCTCGCGACTCATCAGAACATGTAAAAATGACCTGTATGTCTCTCCTTCGTTCCGCCATAACAAGAAGTGTCCGAAACATGTACGGAGAAAATCCGATACACAATTATCATCCACTTCTCTCAGCTCTGTCCCAATCTCACCCAACACCTTAAACCACATATATCCATTTATATACTCGGCCTGGCGCTGACAATCCACCCGAACCCACTCCCACTGTATTAAAAGAAAAATAAGCTCGTACTATTCTACAGTCATTTTAGAAGAAGATGTCAAAGGTTATAATATATTTCCCTTTCAATTTTTCGGCATCTATTTAAAAAGGTATTTTTATAATCATTTGAAGCCTAAGTATTATTTTCATTTCAATCTACACTAATGTCATTAATTTATGTGCAACGATACATTACCAATTAAAATATCTATTATTTTTTTCTAACTAATTTACTTATATAAATCTAAATAGACAAATTTCATTGGATACAAATAAAAAAATCTTAGTGTGGATACCCAAACACACCAACAATGCCTAAGTAAACAGGGTTACACGAAAACCCTAATTAATACAAGAAAAAAATATTCTATAGACATTACGGATTTCGTATAACAAGTGCAAACATGAGTTTTCGTGTAGGCCTGTTTTTACTAGGTTTTCGTGTAGTGTTTAAAAATAGGATTTTCGTGTAAGACACATAAATTGTTTTCGTGTAGGGTTAAATATGCAGGGTTTTCGTATAGGGCAGAAATTACAGGGTTTTCGTGTAGGGTTAAATATGCAGGGTTTTCGTGTAGGGCAGAAATTGCATGATTTTCGTGTAGGGTTAAATATGCAGGGTTTTCGTGTAGGGTTAAATATGCAAGATTTTCGTGTAGGGTAGAAATTGCAAGGTTTTCGTGTAGTGCAAAAATTGCAGGGTTTTCGTGTAGGCCAGAAATTGCAGGGTTTTCGTGTAGGGCAAAAATTGCAAATCAACTACAAATCCTAAATAAAAATAGCAATAACAATACATGGTCAAAATCAAATCAATACCTGTAAATCCATGAAAATCGAACACAAAAACTACTTCTATTCCAACCTCCACTCTGAAAATCGAACTCAAACTGTGTCAAATTCAACCTTTGAGGATTTTCAACGAAAACTAAATTACACGAAAAGATGAGAGTGAACTTACACGAAAACCTTCAACTGAAACAGTGAAGATGCCTACACCTGAGAGAGGAAGAAGAGAGAAGAGAGAGAGGTGCGGCTGCGGCGGCTGAGAGAAAAGAGAGAGGAGCAGTGCGGCGGCTGAGAGAAGAGAGAGAGATATATGTGCGACGGCTGAGAGAAGAGAGAGAGAGAGAGAGAGAGAGAGAGAGAGAGATATGTGCCTTAACTACACGAAAACAAATCGGTCCAAGAGAGAGAGAGTAGGGCCCAGTCAAACATCAATCAAATTGGTCAAAAGTTGCTGCATTTTGTCATACTCTTATCCGTACAAATTGTCTTTTTTTTATTGAGTTGACAATTAAAAAAGTGGGTATATTTGGGATAAAATTTAGGAATAGGGTTAAATATGTCTTTGTATTATATTGGGGGTTTATTTTGTCCTAATTTATAGCAAATAGGCTATATACGGCCTCTGTCCCTATAATTTATTGTAATTTAACTTTTCAAATTTTAGGTGATATATTTATAATAGATCACTAAGTATTTATAAGTTTTTTATGATTACTAACTTTAATTATTTTATAAATTTAGATAAAGGGATTTGGGTAATGACACTTAATGTTGATGAAGATGTGGGTATTATGCTATGGAACTCATGACTAATATTATAATACTTATAAACTAATAGTTGTTTAGTACAAAATATAATTTTTGGAGAACATCTACTTATTATTAAAACTATGTGGTCTTTTTATTATGATAAATCATTTAATTTTATGCAACTGTATGTATAGTTTCTTATGATATGCATTTTAACTGAAACATTGAGATTAAATATATAATTTTGGAACTTTTAACTTACAGGCCGATTGTGAACCGTTTAGCCCGAGCCCGGTAGGGCTAGGGTTAGGTTCACAATATTGTAGCCCATTTAAAATCGGGTCTTTTTGGCTGAACCGTTTAGCTCAAAACCCGATAGGGCTAGCCCGAAACCGCTAGGGCTAGCCCGTTTAACATCTCTAACTAACCCAATCCATTTCAAAAAAATTATTTGTGAATTGTAAAGTGTAGGTTGTGGGTTAGCCCGCCTCATATACAAAAATCTGTGAGACGGTCTTACATAAAACTTACTCACTAATTCTTAGTCACCAAAGTATGGCTTTGAGATATTAAATACACTAGGATTACCTACTCAAGATGTAGATTAATTTTATGATGTTTAATTCCTCTAAAATGTTAGTCGATGTGGGTGCAAAATGGCAGAAACAAAGACGAAGGTAGTCGAGGCCTGTGTAGCACACAATTTCCTTAAAACAGCTTCACTAATCCTTCCGGTGCTCGGGTTCTCAAACGGCATCCGTTTCCCAGGATACAACGATCGGTGCTCGGGTTCCCAAACGACGTCCATTTCCCAAGACTAAGATTTGTCTGGCTTGTATCGGAGAGTAAGAGAAGGAAAAACGAGGGTAAACTGGAACTGGAGCTTGATTTTTTTTAAAGTGTCTCGGAACATATGGAGGGGACAATCTGTAGCTCGATACTAGAGCTTGATGATTTGTCTGGCTTGTATCGGAGAGTAAGGGAAGGAAAAACGAGGGTAAACTGGAACTGGAGCTTGATTTTTTTTAAAGTGTCTCGGAACATGTAGAGAGGACAATCTGTAGCTCGATACTGGAGCTTGATGATTTGTTTGGCTTGTATCGGAGAGTAAGGAAAGGAAAAACGAGGGTAAACTGGAACTGGAGCTTGATTTTTTTTTAAAAGTGTCTAGGAACATGTGGAGGGGACAATCTGTAGGGAACTTAGCACCAATGCCGCTACACCGGCGAACTGAGATTTGTCTGATTTGCACCCCCACCCCCACGCGAGAGAGACTCTCGGCAAGCTTCTTACCCACCACATAAAGGAAAATCAATATATACTAGTGCAAAACATAACAATTTTCCTATGTGGGACAAAAGCTTCCCAACACATTTCCATAGGATCCAAACTCACTACTTTGATCTTCAATTTCTCATTCACCCTTTATCTATTTTGGGTGAGTTAAATACCGATTTGAAGCTTTCGCGGAGGATGACACGTCTCTTCATTTGGATACCATTTTTACCAAATGGAACCCACCAAAAAATCACCCAAAATAAGCACGAAAACTCCAACAGTCCCCCACATGAATGAAAAATTAACGGAACGAAAGGAATGATTTATACAAGTCAACAGTTGAACTCTGCAAAGGAGTGGTAGGTGTAACCCTTTGAACCATCCCTTGTGAAACACATTTACTTTACCATGCAATCAGTAGACGCGATGTCCTTGAATTGATCCCTGTTGGTGTAAACGATGATGTGTTACACTCAGAGTTCTTTCTGACACATCTAAGTTCTCATGGGTATGTTCATTTTAGCCCTGAACATCTTCCTGGTTCTGTTAGAATTTCTAGGAATTAAGCCTTTCGCAATCCCCTTTGAAGCGGCCCCACTTCTTTCTCACATAGGTGATTCTTATTGAAGAATATCCTGCAATACTCCGTCTGTAGAAGACATAAGAACTATTAAAAGCCCTATGCTTAACCTAGTTCCCTACGGGCTTCATTGTGACGTTCTAGGAATGGGTTTCAGGGAGACAAAATCCCCCACAGTGATCTTCAAGGCTTTGACAGTTAGGTGGTCCCATTGAACCTAGATCTTGGGGATCTCAAGTCAACTAGGTCGGGTTTTTAGTTGTCTTAACCTCTTTTCCAAAAGGCTTTAATTAATCCCATTCATTTTGACATTTTCGCAACTAAATCTCTACTCAACCCCTTGGTTAACGGATCTGCAAGATTATCCTTCGACTTTATATAGTCAAGGGATATAACACCTGTATAGATAAGTTGTCTAATGGTATTGTGTCTTCGATGAATGTGTCTAGACTTACCATTATACATGTGGCTTTGTGACCTTCCAATAGCCAACTGGTTGTCACAATAAATGCATATAGGAGGCACAGGTTTCGACCACATAGGAATGTCTTCTAGAAAGTTACGAAGCCATTTAGCTTCTTCTCCACATTTCTCTAGAGCTATGAACTCCGACTCTATAGTGGACCTAGAAATAACCGTCTGCTTAGAAGACTTCCACGCAACAGCTCCACCACCCAACATGAAAACATATCCACTGGTGGACTTGGAGTCCTTCATGTCGGATATCCAATTGGCATCACTATAGCATTCGACTACAGCTAGATATTTTCCATAATGTAGACCAAAGTCTCGAGTGTACCTCAAGTATCTGAGTACTCTCACAATTCTTTTCCAATGATCACTCCCTGGATTAATTGTGTACCTATTAAGTCTGCTCACAGGATAAACGAGATCAGGTCTCGTGCAACTCATCAAATACATCAAAGTTCCAATGATCCTCGAGTATTCCACTTGAGATATACCATTTTCTCAATTTTTTGACAAGTTTTGACTAGGATCTATCGGAGTCCTGGCCAAAGCCATATCATCTTTGCCAAATTTCTCAAGAATTTTATCAATATAACGAGATTGGCTCAACACTAACCCTTTTTATGATCTATGGATCTTAACTCCAAGAATCACATCAGCAAGACCCAAATCCTTCATGTCAAACTTTGCATTTAGCATATCCTTAGTTGATTTGATCATTCTTGCATTGCTGCCAACAATGAACATGTCATCTACGTACGTACAGACATAGAATGACATAACCTTCCTCGGTGTTTTTCACATAAACACATTTATCGCACTCATTGATCTTGAATCCACTACATATCATGGCATTGTCAAACTTTTTATGCCACTGCAATGGCGCTTGTTTCAGGCCATATAAAGACTTTACCAACTTACAAACTTTATTTTCTTGCCCAGGTGCTTTAAAATCTTGGGGTTGTTCCATGTAGATTTCTTCTACTAAATCTCCATTTAGAAATGCAGTCTTGACATCCATTTGATGCACTACAAGATTCTTTAAAGCTATTATGGCCAAAACCATTTTAATGGAAGTTATTCTAGTCACCAGAGAATAAGTATCAAAGTAATCAAGACCTTGTTTTTGTTTATACCCTTTAATCACAAGTATTGCCTTGTACTTATCTATTGTTCCATCCGTTTTCATTTTCCTCTTGAAAATCTACTTATAACCTAATGGTTTACTTCCGGGAGGAATATCCACTTGTTCCCACGTATGGTTTTACAAAATGGAATCAATTTCACTTTGGATAGTCTCTTTCCAAAGATGCCCTTCAGAGGAATTCACAGCCACTATATAACTTTGAGGCTCACTTTCGAGCATATAAGTGAGGAAATCATCTCCAAATGATTTTTCAATCCTCGCTCTTTTGCTCCATCTTGGCTCAAACCCAACGACTTCATCCTCTTCTCCCTTATCCTCAACCTCCCTATTTATATAACCCTACTAGAGGTGCCAACTTCTACTTGAGGTTTGAAGGGAAACACATGCTCAAAGAACGAAGAGTTTCGAGACTCCATGATCGTATTCTTGGGTATGTAAAGAATCTGAGATTCAAACACAAGAAACCGATATCTGCTACTATTTTGTGGATGTCCAATGAATACGCAGTCAACAGTTTTCGGTCCAATTTTCACCTTTTTGGGTAGAGGAACTGCAACTTTAGCAAGACACCCCCATACTCTCAAATATTTGTAAGAGGGCATCCTACCATGCCACAATTCGTATGGACTCTTATCTAACTTCTTACGGGGCACTTTATTTAAAAGGTAGTTGGCCGACAACATAACCTCCCCCCATATGTTTGCAGGCAAGCCTGAACTTAAAAGCATTGCATTCATCATTTCTTTTAGAGTCCAATTTTTACGTTCTACAACGCCATTCTATTAAGGTAAAATAAGGTGTCGTCGTTTCATGTCTAATTCCATGTTGAGCATAAAAATCGGAAAAAGGTGATTTGTATTCACCACCTCTATCACTTCTCAACACTTTAATCTTTCGATTCAACTGATTTTCCACTTCATTTTTATAGAGAATGAACTTCTCTATTGCTTCATATTTTCCTTTTAAAAGGTAGATTAAACAATACTTAGTGCAATCATCTATGAATGTGATAAAATATTTATTACCACCACAGGTTTGAACCATTTTTAAATCACACAAGTCAGTATGAATTAAACCTAGTGGTTCACTATTTCTTTTAATAGTTTGGAAAGACGGCCTCGTTAACTTTGCTTAAACACATGTTTCACATTTATGTTTAGAGTCAATATGGAATGTATGTATGTTTTTTAAGTTCATCAACCTGCGCAGGCTTTCAAAATTGACATGTCCAAGATGACCATGCCAAATAATTGATGACTCAAATAAATAAGCAGAAGGGGTAGCAATTTTATTCATAGTCTTTGGTTTAACAACCATTACATTGAGCTTAAAAAGCCCATAGACAACATAACCTTTTCCAACAAACATTCCATTCTTAGTTAAAATAATTTTCTCAGACTAAAAAACAAGGCGAAAATCATGCTTGATCAGCAGCGACCCGGACACTAAATTCTTATGAACATCAGGCACGAACAGCACATTGTTGAGCGTTAGCTCCTTTCCCAAAGTCATTTTTAGAACCACTTTTCACATTCCTTCCACATTGGACGTGGCAAAGTTTCCTATATAAAGTTTTTCATCACTTCCAACATTCTCAAACTCACTAAACAAGTCCTTGTTCGAGCACACATGATGGGTGGCCCCCGTGTCAATCTACCACTCCAACGGGTTGAAGTTAACCAAGTTAATTTCAGAAACAACAACGGACAAGTTCATATTATCCACGGTCTTAGTAATGCCCTCCACAGCATTGGCCTCTTGTTTCTTTTTAGGCTTACGACATGGAGCCGCCTTGTGACCCGACTTGTCACAGTTGAAACAATTCCCACTAAACTTTCTCTTGAAATCTTATTTCTTCGGTCCCAAATTTCCCTTCGAGGCCTGGCCAGATTTATTATTCTTCTTCGAGCCTTGACCATGCTCAACAACATTGGTCTTAGCTCCATTAGGAGCAAACAACGCCTTTTCAGACCCTCGATTGTCCTCTTCTATACGAAGATGAACTATCAGTTCTTTCACATTGATCTCTTTGCGCTTATGCTTCAAATAATTCTTGAAGTCTTTCCATCCCGGTGGTAACTTCTCAATAATTGTAGCAACCTGGAATGTTTCACTCAACTGCATCCCTTCGAAATGGATCTCATGCAAGATGACTTAAAGCTCTTGCACTTGACTGATGACGGTCTTCGAATCCACCATCTTATAGTCTAGGAATCTGCCAACAATGAACTTTTGGCACTAGCATCCTCAGACTTATATTTTTTATCCAGAGACTCCCACAAGTCTTTGGCAGTCTTCATGGAGTTGTAGACGTTATACAGCGAATCTGTCAAGCCATTCATGATGTAATTCCGACAAAGGAAATCAGAATGGTTCCATGTATCCAATGCACTCACAGCTTGTACATCAGGATCATCACCCAAAACGGGTGCAGTTTCAGTAAGGAACATGGCAAGGTTTAACGTTGTGAGGTAGAAGAGCATCTTCTGTTGCCACCTCTTAAAGTTGAGTCCATTGAATTTTTCAGATTTATCCAGATGGTTGATAGGCACGTTAAGAGGAGCAGTAGAAGGAACAGTAGGAGTCAGGCCTGGAAGATTACTGGAAGAAGCCATTTTGCAACTGGAAGAATCTGTTTTAAGTTTGTTAGTCGATGTGAGTGCAAAATGGCAGAAACAAAGATGAAGGTAGTTGAGGCCTGTGTAGCACACAGTTTCCTTAAAACAGATTCATCGACCCTTCTGGTGCTCAAGTTCTCAAATGGCATCTGTTTCCCAGGATACAACGACAATCTGTAGCGAACTTAGCACCAAGGCCGCTACACCGGCGAACTGAGATTTGTCTGGCTTGTATCGGAGATAAAGGGAAGGAAGAACGAGGGCAAACTGGAATTGGAGCTCGATTTTTTTAAGTGTCTTGGAACATGTGGAGGGGCTTGAGATTTATAGGCCAAAAGGTTTCGAACGGGCCGAGTGGCAAAACGAACCGGGCCAGGCCCGCCCTTTCCGGAGCGACATTCGTGTACGCAGGTCGAGCATGCACACGAGTCAATTCGTTCGAACCCTCCTCCACATACGACATGTATCTTCCAGTGGTTATTCCTTTAGTATATACTAGTATATACCTCGTGTATTGATATTATTAAAAACTAACACAAAAACTTGTGTGAGACGGTCTCATGAATAATTTTCGTGAGACGGTCCATTATATCAATGGATCAAACTCATATCTATTAATTTATATGTGAATTGAGAAGTTTGGGTTGTGGGTCAACTCGTCTCATGTAACATGATGTGTTAGACGGTCTCACACGAGACTCACTCAAAAATTAATATAATTATATAATACATTTTGAGTAAGAAATAATAATGTATTGAATACATGCTACATAAAAAAAATGCTAATTATTGAAAACTAATTTTATATTCACATGACTTAAAAATATTTGTATTGTCAATTTGTAGGTAAAACATATACTTTAGTCATATTTTAAATTAAAACTAAAGTAAAATGAGGTTCATTTGTACTAACATAAATTAACATTTCATTTTCTATTAATATTTAATTTTATGTATATTAGTATTAACATATATTAATCAAAGTTTTATTATTAATATATATTAATCAGCAATCAATATGTTTTTCATGAATTTCCTAAATTTCATAGGATACAAATTGTTAGCAATTATCATTAAAATTTTATAGGTTACAAATTGTTAGTCATTATTATGTATTAAAAGAATTAATTGGATTAAATTATAAATTAAAGATATATATAAATTTTAATAAATTAATGAAATTTTGGAATAACCATAGAGTGACATGTGTCCTCTATTGGTTATTCCTTTAATATATATGAAATATGAAAGATTTTTAAAGTAAAATTTAATTACATAAAATGCATTATATTTAGTATTTTTTATTAATTTGTATTAACATAAATCAACATCTCATTTTCTATTAATATTTAATTTAATGTATATTATTATATTTGTATTAACATATATTCATTAAATTTTTAGTATTAACATATATTACTTAGCAATCAATAATATTTTTCATGAATTTACTGGTTTTTGTGGTTCTTAAAATTATATTTATATACTCACATGACCTAAAAAGGAAATGGACATAATATTCTTATTAATGATACTAGTTTTGTACCCGTGCGATGCACGGGATCAAATTTTATAAAATACAATTATAATATTTTTATTTGAGATTTGGAAAAAAAAAAAGTATATACAAATGTAATATAATGAAATTAAGTAATTTATATATTATATATTTTAAATATTTAATTGTTGGAGATAATCTCTAGGTACGGTAATAAAATAAGATATTGTAATTTTAAACTTAGTTTATATATAAATAAGATGGATATAAATTCTATAGAAATTATCACATTTCAAGTACACTATTCAAGATAAAGGAATAATGTTTACGTAAACAAATCACAACATGAAAGCTATGTTCTATATAAGATGGAAGGAATAATTCAACTAACTACTTTTAAGCATGTTATCTTTAAAACAAATAAATTCTATGATAAAAATCTCAAAAACATAAAAGATATATAAAAACAAAATATATGATTAATTTCCAATTATTTCTAACCAAAAAAAAAAAAAAATCAATCTACCTTGTAATGTAAATTTATAGCCTTCTTTATCACTTTTCCATGTAAGTTTTCATTCAGGTTTCTTCACGAAATTCCTGCATAAAGTAAAAAAAACACAAAAAACAAAAATTACATTAATAATAATCCATATGCAATACCAATAAATAAAACATTCATCTTCAAATATGAATAACGATAGGAACTTTAATCGTTAAGAAATGATTGATAAAATCAAAAATTTATTAACCATCCATCCAAACTATATGATGTAGATCAAATAAAAATCATAACCAAATAAAATAAAAACCAAAAAAAGAAAGAAAAAAAAACACAATCCCATGAGCACCATGAAATCAAAAGATTTGTATTGCAGAATTTGAGAAATTAAAGAGAAAGTGTGAGTCAATTCTAAGTTTTTTCTCTCATATTTATAGTGTATAATTTGATCATTAGATATGAAATTAGTGCATTTTGTATGTCATAAATTTAGTTGCTTCCTAGTTTATAGATTTTTTTCCCATTAATTATAATGATTGCAAATAAATGTTCAGTTTCTACTTAATTCCTATACATGAAATCAAATTACATCATTCACAATCAATGTGTTTATTGATAAAATCAAAACGTTTTATTATATTACATTATATTATACATTAAATATTATTTTTATTGAATTTTATTATTTACAAAATAGAAAATCCTGTTCAATATATATAGTATATAAAATCAAGATCAAGATAATATCACAATCTTATTTGTTTGCTCATATTATTGTATATTCAATTTTAATAGTGAAATTTAGTAGGGACTTATTTGTATTTTAATGGATGAAAACGATAGCATCAACATCTATTATATTTTTAAAATGACATTTCAAATTATATTAATTTTGAAACAAACCAATATTTCTATGTAATCGATGTCTAATAACTTGATGTATAAGTCATTAAGAAAATTTTATATAAAATCATATGGAATGCTTAGATGAAAAATCATTAGTTTAATTTGCATCTATAAAATAATTTAACATTTTTTTAAATTGAAACATATTAAATTAACATTTTTATTAAATTGAAACGTATTAAATAGAATAAGGATAGCTAATGACAATAATTTATTTTTTTCTTCCCTAATTTGTAATAATATTCATCCTTATATATAGAAGATTAATGAGGCAATTGACTTTTTTATTTAATTGATAAACATTATATCTTTTCCATAAATATCAAAACAACTTTTGGGTGGAAAAATTATTTAAAGATAATGTCACATTATAGAATATTAATATCATAATTAATTAAATATGATATTCATTTTATTATTACATATGATTTATTATCGAATCAAGTAGAGTTCTTTAATTTCTTTCTAGATGATATATTATTACAATATATCTTTTAATTTTTATATTTAGAATTATTTAATTGTTGACTTTATATTTTATGTAGATTTGTTTATCAAGTGGCAAATTAATTTTTATATATCTACTCCTTTATATAACAATTATGTTTTATACGTCAACAAAATTACATAAAATTGTATCTATATTTTGGTTATCTTTTTATATATTATATTATTTTGTAATGATAAGAATTATATAATAAATATATTTTATGTATATATTGACATGCATATTAAATTATATATAAATATATATTAACATCGAATGAATAATTGTTTTATTATTTATATGATATTATGATTATGATATTATATGATGTAAATCATATATATATATATATATGTATACATACATTGCTAAATGATATCATAAATATATGAATAGAAATTGATAATTAAAGTTGACTTACTATATTGACAAATATGGTAATTTTATTATATCATATCACTTCCTTAAATATATTATCATCAAGCATGATTTATTATTTATCATTTAACATTTATTTTAATAAAAAATCATTTCCAATTTTGGCAGGGTGTTTTTGGCGGGAAAATTTTAACATTACTATTTGAGGAAATGTTTGTGTTTTTATATATACTAGTATTTATCCCGTGCGATGCACGGATATAAATTTTAAAATAAAATATATTTATATAAATGTGATGTAAATAGATTTTTATATATAATAATATGTTAAAAAATATATATAATATAGAAATTGAATGAAACAGAGTAATATTTCTTATTCAATATTAATAACGATATTGGTAATATAATCTAATAACATCTAAAAAACTTTTTTTAGAACCAGTATTTAATAAATTTTGTTACATATTTTTTATTAGTTTTTATTGTTATAAAATGTTGAAAGTGATTGAAAATGTCTATAACAAACCTAATAATATAAATTTATAAGAAAAAAATAATTAAAATAAAAAGAAACTTACAAATTACAAATTTGGAACCTTTTTTTTTTTATTAACAATATTTATTATGTTGTTCTTATCACTCACAATATTTTGTATCCATCAAAATATTCAAACTAAAATGACTAATTACTTTTGAAACAAAAACATATAATTGACCACGACTAAATATGTTCTACTTCAAGAAAAGTCCGACATGAGATTACATATTATAATATTTTAAAATTCATTTATCAAAATAATACATATTATATATATATATATTATTTATTAAAAATGTGATCAAATTGAATTACATGAGTATAAATTGCTAATTTTAATATATCATATGATATTTAAGTTTAACATGTGTAATATTACATTGAGGTAATATTTATGATTTATTAATATTTTTCCAAATATAAATTTACCAAATATAACTTGAGAAATCAACCTTACCTTATATATTTTAAAACAATACTCTATATATTTTAATAAATAAATAAACTAAAATCTCATACTACGTGCATATACCAATTATTATTTGTTCAATTTTTTTATTAATATAAGTTAGATGAAAAAAGTGGATACTACTGAATTTGAGTTTTATTAATATTTAAATGCATCATTAATTATGTAATTAATAATATTGAATCTATCATTATTACATACATACAAATAATATTAACATGCATATATATAAAAAAAGGTCAATGATATCTATATTTCAAGAAAATTGAAAAGTATATGTAATAATATTTCAAGAAAATTGAAAAGTTTATGAAAAAAATAATCAATATAAATCTTTTCATTTATAAATAAACGATTTTTAAGTCATAAATAATTAAGTAGACGTATGTAAAGTGAAGAAAAATGTGTCATCTTGAAACAAAATTCAATATATGTATTATATCATTTTATTGTGGAATGAATTATAATTATATATATATATATTGTTCATTTGAATATTAAATCATATCTATATTTATATATTATTGTATATAATCAATGTTTATATTATTGATGATATTACGTAAATAATATTTATATACATTATTTAAATCATATCATAAATATATCAATTGAAATTTAATAATCAAAGTTCACTAACCATATAGACAAATATGTGGAAAGATTTTTTGTCATATCACTTCCATAGATGTATACAAATTAAAAATTGTAAGTCTTTATTTATGGAAGAATATTGATTTCCAAATTAAAAATTAAAATTTGATGAGTAATCAATTGACAAAATCATTAATAAATAATCAATTAGCACAATTTATGAAAATCAATTATAATATTCCATTTACATCTCCGCTTTTAAAGGAAATGTTTGTTTTCTTAATTTATTACAATAGACGAATTTTCTTATCACATAGTTAAAATTTATCTTTTATTCATTATTTCTGAATTTCCATATTTAGGATGAGAACTTTAGATGATAAAATTATTTTTGGGAAAATTCTTAACTTATTATTTCAGAAAATATTCTCATTTATATATATATAAAGATATGTATATATATGCATATGTCATACACCCATTTATATATTATATATATTATTTTGTAAAAGTAAAAAGTATATAATATATATATTTTTGCATATATTTACATGCATATTAAATCATATATAAATATATATTATTAGCGAATGGAATAATTTTATTATTATTATTTATATGATATATGATTATGATATTATATGATGTAAATCATACATATGTATCATATGTAGATATACATTTTTTAAATGATATTATAAATATATAAATTGAAATTAATAATTAAAGTTTGCTTACCATATTGACAATTATGTTAAAAAAATTATTTTACTATATCACTTCCATAAATATACAAACATAATTTATCATTTATCATTTATTTTAATAAATAAAAATCATTTCCACATTTAGCAAGGTGTTTTAGACGGGAAAATTTTAAAATTACTATTTGAGGAAATATTTGTGTTTTTATATATATAAAGATAAAGATTTAACATTTATTTTAATAAAAAAATCATTTCCAATTTTGGCAGGGTGTTTTTGGCGGGAAAATTTTAACATTACTATTTGAGGAAATGTTTGTGTTTTTATATATACTAGTTTTGTACCCGTGCGATGCACGAGATTAAATTTTCCTAATAAAATTATTTGAAATTAGAAAAAAAAAGTTATATAAGTGTAATAGAACCAAACTAAATGATCACATATTTTAAATATTTAATTAACGTAGGTTAACTTTAGATATTGTGAATAAAAAAATATTGTAACTTTAAACTTAATTTATAAGTATGAAAACAATAATATATATAATCAAAAGTAACGATAATTATATAAAATCAATTAAACATATAATATAAAAAAATTTAAACACTTCTTTATATTAAAACATCTGTGCTGATAAATGTTAATTATAAATCAAATATGAAATCTTAAACATAATTGAGATTTTGATGAAATGAGTGACTCTATAACAATAGGGGTATTAGAAACACTCATTAAGGAAGTTCCAATCTATATTTAAAATGTGTACATCAATATCACTATCTAAATGGAAGGAAAATTTTAAATATTTAATCAATAAATTAATATCTCTATCATACGTACATATACTATAAATTAACATATATTCCTAATTTTCTCTCTAACTTCGTTAAATATATACATATATTCCCTTTTTTCTCTCTCTTAAGGTCATTATATATAGGATGTTTCATTTGTTTTAATTCTATTATCAATTTGCTAAGCCTTGAATTTTAAATAGATATATCTTGTCAGATCATTATAAGTATTTAATAAATAGTTATTTATTGTAATCGATTATTACATATATATGTAGCAGATAGTTGTCATAAATGTATTATTATCTCTTTAAAACAACAAAATTTGGTTTTAAAATATTAAATATTTCCAACTTACTCACAACTAAGATGAATATGAATTTTACAAAAAATTAGTACAAATCAAGTATATTATTCAAGATAAAGGAACAATATTTATATAAAAAATTCAAAACATGAAAAGTATAATCATTACATTCTTCTATATATGTAGAAAGAATAAATCAACTAATAAGATTGTCGATCTCAAAAAAATAATAAATTACATGACAAAAATCTCAAAAAAATAAAAACAAATTATAAGATTTATTTTCAGTATTTTCTGGAAAAAAAAAAAAAAGTAAGAAAGAAACAAATCCACCTTGTAGTGTATATATCTCTAATCTTCAAAATCTTTACCACTTTTCTAGATAGAAGTTGTTAATCCGATTTCTTCACTGAATTTCTGTAGTGTATAAATCTCTAATCTTCAAAATCTTAATCACTCTTTTAGATAGAAGTTGTCGAACCAATTTATTCATTGAATTTCTACATAAGAAAGAAAAAGAAAACATAATTTGTAAGAAGAATAATTCGTATACAATATCAATAAATAAAACATTCATCTCCAAATTAAACATGAATATAACAATAGAAACTTAAATCAGAAGCGATTGATAAAATCAAACAATATTTCATCCATCCAAACAATAAAGTATATGAAATGAAACTCATACCAAATAAAATAAAAATCAAAAAAGAAAGCAAAATAACACAATCCATGAGTAAACGAAAACAAAATGATTGTAATGCAAAATTTGAGAAAATAAAATGATTTGTGAAAAGAAAGTGTGAGTCAATTCTAAGTTTATTGTCTTGTATTTATATGTGTATGATATGTTTATTAGATATAAAATTAGTGCATATTAAGTAGCATAATTGTAGTCATTTCCTAATTTATAGATTTTATTTTCCTAATACATTGGCTGCAAATAAAATGTTCACCTATTTACTTCTTTTTTATGAAATGAAACCACATTATAGAAATCAACAAATTCAATTATAAAGCATGTGAAACATTAAAAATTATCATTTACGTTAAATATTGTTTATTTTATTATTTTTTATTTTTAAAAATAGCTAAAGCTGGTCATATGTGTGTATAATCAAGATGGAGATTTATCAAAATCTTATTTGTTTTTTCATATTGTAATATTCCATTTAATATTGGAATTCAGTATATAGTTATTCATATATATTAATGTGAAATCAATTAATTTGTTACTACCATATTTCATTTACACAAAACTCATGTGAGACGATCTCAAGGATAGCTTCCGTGAGACGGATCCTTATTACCCATGAATTGAATTCATATCCACATTTTTTCGTATGAATTGCTAAGTGTGTAAGTCATGGGTTGAGTCGTCTCAAGAAAAAATATCTATGAGACGGTCTCACACAAAACCTACTCTTTGATTTAATGGGTTAAAATTGTGCATATTTCAATATCATGAACATCTATTATGTTTTTAAAAGATATTATGAATTATATAAGTTTTAAAATAAATCATCACTATTTTAATATGTAATCAATATCAGATAATTTGATAAATAAGTCGTTTAGGAATATCTATATCAAATACTATGGAATTTTTAAATAAAAGAATTATTTAGTTTGCATCTATAAAATAAAATAATATTTTTATTAAAGTGAAACATTGATTGCTAATGTCAATAATTTTGGTATTTCCTAATTTATAATAGTTTTCATCTTATATAGCTGCAGAAAATTAATGTGACAATTGACTTCAATATAAAATTGATAACATTATATTTTTTCCATATACATCAAAAAGACTTGGCTATATATATATACACATACATATTTGGTAATTTATTTATTTATATATATAAATTAGATGTGTGATTTGGAGATACGTAACAAATAAGAAATTAAAAAGCATCATATCATTTCTTTTCTATTTTTAAAACTAGGATCATATATTCTAATATTACTTGAAAAATATGGATATTTGATTTGATTATATGGAAAATCTTATTTTATAGATTACTAACTTATCTCATTATATGTACATACACATATGTATATATAGTCGGACTTTTAAATAATTATGAAATTCTAAAGAATCATGAAATTGGATTTGTTAGTTCATGATCAGATCTTGTAAATTTCATCTTTAAAATAATCTAAAATTTTATTTAAATTGAAATGTGTATCCATATATAACGTCAATAAATTTTTCCTTACTTAAATAATCATGTTTGACTTTCCTTAGAAAATATAATGCAATGAATATACTTAATATATGTATATAAAATAAATATATATATATATAAAATTTACATAAATAGAAAGTGGTTTTAGGCGGGAAAAATCTTACTTTCTTTTTTCGGCGATATTTGTGTTTTTATATATATAAAGATAAAGATGCTTGATTTAATTTTTTCCCAGTAATTATAATGATTATATTTATTAGCAATTAGTTTATACATATTAAAATGTATTGTCTCATTAAAACAGCAATCAATTCCTATATTAGAATATCTTAACTAAAATTACATAGGTTACAAATTGTTATTAATTATCATTAAATTAAATTTCAAAGGTTACTAATTATTAGCAATTATCATTAAATGAATTAATTGAATTAAATTATAAATTAAATATATTTAAATTAAGAAAATTGAATGAAAAATTGAAATACATGTATCATCTAATGGTTATTTTTTTAATATATATGAAAGATCTCTCGATATATATTATGTGGAAATGCGTGTATCATGTATGTATTAAATTCACATTTTAATAGTATTCAATTGGCAAAATGGTTGACCCTAGCTAGGAAAGTGTGTGTATGTTAGTATTTTTCCCAATTTAAATTAGGTTGAACAATTCAATGTATGATAAATAAATAAATTTAAGACCTCGTCATTATAGAGAATCTCCATAATTAAAAAAGAAGTACACGAAATATAATTGGAAACGGGTCAAATCATGTTTTCTATATAATAATTAAATTTTGTAGTGTTTGTACATATAGAAGATCGTTTTCGTTGTTAAATATATAATTTATAGTATTATTTATGTTTATGATGGTTACATATTAAACAAATTTTTTATGGTTATTGATTAATTCTGTGAAATGTCTTATAAATTTAATTTCATGATATGATTTGATTCAAAATATACAATCTATTTTGACAGTAAGGTTTCGTCTTATGAAATAACCTCTTATAAAAATCACATATTTTCACTTTTCACTAGTACTATACATTGATTAAAATATATATAATTATATATATATATATATTCACTGTAGATAAGTCAAAAGAACAAAATCAGATCCATTTCATAATGATCTATATATATTTTAAACTTGCAAGAAATTCTCAAAAACTTGAAAATCATTTGAAATTGACAGGCTACGGATAAGATCAATGATGATAAATTCACCTAAACTTAGAAGAGTCCACGAGCCGTCTCACGGATCTTTTTTTATGAGATGGGTTAACTCATAACCCACACTTAGCAATTTATATGGAAATTTGTGGATATGGGTTCAATTCATGGATAATAAGAATTTGGCTCACGAAAAATATCAAAGAGACCGTCTTAGATGAGTTTTTGTGAACTTAGAAATACTAATTTTAAGTTCAAAACTTCCCAAGCAATATTTGGTTTGTGTATTATTATTTGTGAGACCATTTCAATAATCTAATTTCATATGTATGATATAGAAATTGACTTATTAAAAGAAATCGATCTAGTTAGATTGTGAATATTGGGAAAAACATATTTAAAAAAAAAAAAAAAAAGGCTTTAATGCAAATTAAAGAAGAGGGACCTCATAAATAGAAAGCATGATGAAAAAAGCTTTCAAAATCCTTCACATAGACTCATCTTTATAGTCGGGCAAAAAGCATAGATTGCTATTTATAATCTATGATTTGGATGGAAAGAGGATATTATACAATTTTTCGAGGGGGCAACACCCATCATGTTTGCTTATGGGTGTTTTGCCTTTCAATAAAGGAAAAATATTTTATGTAATTGGATCCATACACTCGGTCAACCCACCTCACACGTCTCTGACGCGTGTTTTCAAGCGTCCTAACGCGTTCTCACGAGCTCTTACGCGTCCCCACGCGTCTGGTGGGTGCGCTCAAACCCACCAAGATTCGCTCAGACAGTCATACCCTCATATTATGTTAGGGTTACCCACATGTTATGTTAGGGTTACCCTCATGTTATATTAAGGTTACCTTCATGTGAAGGTAACCCTAACATAACATGAGGGTAATCCTAACATAACATGAGGGTATGATTAGGGTATGATTAACATTTTAGTTCAGTGGTTTTAAACTAAGGGTATGAAATCTGGATATGGGGTCACATTAACATAACGCGAAGGTAACCCTAACATAACGTGAGGGTAACGACCAAAACACACAAAATAAGTAAAGAGGCACGGGCTGGGCGGGCCAGCCCAGCCCAGCCCGAGCGTGGCCCTGTGATCCGTGCACAGGAGAGTAACTCTTCAATAAATAAAATAGAAATTTTAAAATAAAATAAACAATAATACTTTTCACAACTCATTTGATGGGTATATATAATCCAAAGAGAAAAAAGAGAGCAAAAACTTTTTTGGGCTTCCATATTTATGTTGGTGACGTGTTTGAAATTTGGGTTATCTTAGGTGTCAAAAGTAGGGACTCAGAGATCGGGATAGATACAGAATTTTATTTTAATGATAAGACACATTTTTATCCGATCAAAGCATAAAATAGATCGGAGGTTAAAATTTATTTAGCAGACAAATTATCATATTGTAAGGGGACTGGCTCTTATAAATAAATTTAAAGCATCAGAAAAGATTTTATATAAAAAGAACAATTTTGAAAGTTTAAGGGAGCGACACACCCCACGCCTCCTAAATCCATTCTCGTTAAATCATATCTTCTTCTTTTAATTCTTTTATTGGGTTTAGTGGGTTGAATTGATATTTTATTTTCATCTTATAATAGTCTTTGTACTAAAGAATAACATGAGGTTCGCAGAGTAAAAAATCAAAAAAAATGAAAAATAGAACCTCATTTTTCAAAATTCAAAAATGACTATATCACGCTTATGAGCTAGAGCTCTACTATCGACAACACGAATCCGTTCTTAAAAGCCAATCTTTTATTTATATGTTATGATTTGTTGATTCATTCGTAAGAATTAAATTCATAAAACGGTCTCATAACCATCTTTTTGCATGGCAAACATTTAACTTCATTGAAATGAAACAGGAGAAGTCAGAGATTTATAAACAATGACTTGTGAAGTAAACATACAAGTCCATCCCTATAAAATATTTGTAGGATTCCTTGATGAATAGTTGGCACCGCAAAATTTCAGAAATTGACCAATACCTTCTATATTTAACTCTCTTTTTTTTTTTTAATATAATGAAATATGAGAAATAAGTGATAAATCACATATTACCATGTTGAAAAATATCAGCAATGTTTTTAAGCAGGAATTAATTTTCTACATTTCACTCATTTGTAATTTGTACATTATGAGACACTTCATATTAGTAGACATATATAACTTACTATGAAAATTTAGATCAAACACACATCATCTTGTCATCATGGTAGAGAAGGGATTTACTAGAAGTTGAATATATCTTTTTATTATGAATTTGATAAATATGTAAATTGAATGAAAATTAAATGCAAAAGATAAATAATGCAAGAGGTAACAGAGTAGGTCAACCCATAACCCACATTTAGCAATTCATGTGAAAATTTGTGGATATTGGTTTAATTCATGTGTAATAAGGATCCGTCTCACAGAAACTATCTGTGAAGCCGTCTCACATGAGTTTTTGTGGATGTAAAACTACTCCCTCTAAGAAATAAATTTTGTGTCAACTTGTTTCTAATTTTAGATGGTGAAGATGAGTTAATAATTTATTTATTTAATTACCGTTAGTACTACCTTTTGTTTCGTAATAACTTCTAGGTTTAATATTAAAAGTCAATGCGAATCAATGTTTTTTGTTTTTTTTTTTTTCAATTTGCAACATTTTTCTTCTTTTTTTTTTTTCAATTTGCATTACAAAGTTTAGGCCAAAATCATATTTGATGCCTCGAATTTTTTGACCAAAGTATATAATACATACATCAGAGCACTCCACATTTAAAACCAAATGAAAGCCCTTAAATTAGTTTTCTGGTTTTCATTCAATTCAAACTTAATAAGCAAAAATCAAAGAGAACTTTAACTTAATTTGAACATAAAATTAGGTTTAAAATAGATCTATGTTGCAATTTGAAAAAAAAAAAAAAAAAGATTTGTTGGATATTATTAAAACATAAACAAGTTTAAATCACAAATTGAAAAATATTATAGTTTAAAAATAGTCATTGATATTAATCTTGACATTGATGAAGTATTATATACTCCCTCCGTCCCACTATTTTCAGTCTACTTGCCATTTTCGTTTGTCCCAGTTAAATCTGCAAGTCCCAAAATGGCAAAGAAAATTTTACTCTCTTATCCCTCAATTTCTTTCATTTTACAACTTTTGCACTCAAAAAGTTGGTTTAAATTACAGAATTGTCACTCAAAAATATTAAAATAACACATCCAATCAAAGTTAACAGTTTTTTCTTAACATCTGTGCCGGTCAAAGTAGGCTGAAAATAGTGGGACGGAGGTAGTATTAACTATCTATTACATGATGAATAATATAACTATTAAAACATATAATTATGGATAGTAAATGATTACTTAATCGCTTTCAACGTAGTTAGTGATGAAATTAAAATAGGGTGGGAGACTATCTATGAATTTTAGTGTGGAAATCGACTATCCACGACTCATCAATTTCTAAACACACTCTAAATACTAAATACATCCAAATAAAAAATTATAAATTACGTAACTTCTAAACACACCTCATTAGTCATCCACTTTATCCTCTAAAATTTAATTAAGAAAACTTGAAATTAAAGTAAATTGAACCCCCCTCTCTCCATTAGCGTCACTCTCCCAATCCCTCTCCCTCTCCCTCTCCCTCTCCCTCATCCCCTCTCTCTCTCTCTCCCCATGAGCGTCTCAATCGATTTTGGTTACCATCTTCTCTCTCTTATGGACCACTTGTCTCCTTCTCTCCACTGTACATGTTCAATTTTAAAGATCAAGCAACTCTCATATTGTTCGACCAAGATGACCGAACATTGATAAGATCACTCAATCTCTTGTAATCGAACGATGTCAAAGGTGTTCGATAGTTCAGGTTGAACACTGAATATCATCAAAGGTATTCAACTAGTTCAAGATGAACATTAGATGTAATGTTCGGCCTGTACTAATCAATTGATTGTTCCAGTGGATTTTTCAAGTTTGACATGTTAATTCTATAAAAACAATTGTTCCAAATATATCTTGATGGTCCATTATAATTTTAATGAGGTGACTGAAACAACAGAGTTTTCTGAAGATCAGAGTTTTGAGTGAGAAATAATGAGTTATTTAAAGATTACAGTGAGTAGACATGAAGAAGAATATGATGAGAAAAATAAAAAACATATAGTAAATTAATGATATTTTAGACTTTCAATATCTATTTATTTTTATTTTATATAAATATGGGATGTGTTAAGAAATTTATAGGTTATAAATAGTCTCACTCACTAAAATATTAACGTGACGAAAAGATCAAAAGACTAAGGGCGTGTTTGGTTGATGGGTTTGGGCTGGTCAAGGTTTATTAACCAGCCCAAACCCATGTTTGGTGCAGATGTTTTGGGCCCGGGTTTCACCTGGGCCCGGGTTGAAATTCATTGTTTTAGGCCCCACAGATTAAACCCGTGCATGTATGGTGGGTTTAGCCCAACCCAACAGTAACATATGTGGAAAAGATGAGATTGCCCCTCCTATTCAACATAAAATACCCATTTTGCCCTTAAATGTGTTAATAACTACAAGTGTGCCCTCATATATATAGAAAAAAACCCTTCCCCCTCCTCTCATCGGCTACTCTCCCCAGACTGTGTCCAAGTGTTCTTACTCTTCCAAACAGATTTCACAATGCAGTAAACATGTATGTTTTGAGCAGATCGACAATGTATTAGCCGTAGGGGTGTTGTCATCGAGGTAACCTTTTTGAACAGCTTCCATTTTGTTTTTGCTTGGGTTTATGGTTTTTGGTCGTTTGGGGGTTATGAACTTCTTAAAACCCGATTGCAGTAATACTCGATTAAAATGGGTTTACATGATGACTGATTTTGGGGGTTTCAATTTCATAAGGTTTTCAAGCTCTTCTGTGCTTTCAGTTTTGGGGGGTGTGAATGGGATCTGTAATTTTTTAGTCAAATTTGTACTGCATGGTAGGGTAGGAGTTGATTGCAGTAATAGTTGATTACATTGCTCTTACATGATGACTGATTTTGGGGGTTTCATTTTTGGAGCTCTTGTGTTCTTTTAGTTTTGGGGGGTGTGAATGAGATTTTATTTTTGGAGTCAGATGCTTGTTGTATCTCTCCTCTCCAGTTGGCAGAGTTGTTATATACACACGCAGTATACATATATTATATATACATATATCATCCATTTTTTCCCCTCATCGTCTTCACATTTTTTATCCTCGTTGAGTAAGTATTCACTCTGTTTTCTTTTATTTCCAAAGTCGTTGACTTGTGAATATTGGATTTGCAAATCTGCATTTTGATTTCAGATTATTATGGATTCCTAATGGGATTTCTTTACATTTGAAAAGGAGTTGATTTTTTTGGTGATTTTATCTAGCATCAGCATGTTTTAGAATTTTTTTTGCTTTGAATTTATTTGAATTAGCATAATCCACTTGCAGGTTCTACTCTGATCTATGTTCTACTTCCTTGTTGTTTCGTAATTCTCATTCTACGCGTATGCATGGTTATCTTGTTTTGATTAAACTATTTGAAGTTTGTTATTCTAGGAATCTACTGATTCAAGTTTGATAATCTTCTTGATTCATTCATTGCCTAATTTGGAAAGGCTGGTTGTTTATGTTGGTGTGAATTTCTAGCAATTATTGTTCCAGTAATTAAACTCCCACATCTTAAAGTGGAATACCTGAGTTGACTTTTGTTCTTGTTCCATAACATTTTTGTTTCAACAATGTAAATAACATGGGGATTTATTGCTGGCGAAATGTTAACCTATTTACGGTTTTCATATCCAATTTGATTATTGATATGATTTCTTTGGATGCGGTACAAGTTCATTGTTCATCTTTCACTAAGCATGCTCTATATATTAGGTCTAACTTTTATTTCCTTTGTTTACAAAACCACCATTTTTTTTACTTTTACAATTCTATATCACTCATTCATATGAAGCCCTCATCCATTGTATACTCATTACATATTTTTTCCTTAGTATTACAGCCTGCCATTTTTTATTTTTGGTAATATTGTTAACATTCTTCTATTGGAATTGTAACTATGACTAATATAGACATTCTTAATACTCTTCAATTGCAGGAAAATAGAAGTACCAGAATTTTACCACGTATTTTGCATTCACCTGCCCTGCATTACTCAACTTTGTGCTTCAGGTTTCCCTACTTACACAGGTTTTGTGTTCTTCTTCCACCTTTACGAATATGGAGTTTTGAACTGATTTTCAATTATATTAGGCTTCAGGTTCTGTTTTGCTTGTTGTAGATGTAGGTCTTGGGATTACTTGCTATAGTCGTAGGAATTTATAGGAATGATGGAACAGGAATAAATCTTTATGTGAATACGCTGTTATGAGTGGCTATCTAAATGTGCATCATTCGATTAAACCTTTGTTAAAAATTATGCTAGTTTTAGGAGATCCTCACTGGATGGTATTAAAATTTGACAATATTATGTTGTCCCTTTCTTATTGTAATTTTTTTTTTTCACAATCATGTTTGGTGTGATGCTTGAATCATATATACATATATGTATATAAGATTGAGAGAAATAATATGAGATTAATGCTGAAAATAATACGATGATCATGCATTTAAGATGTTGTGCATACGTTTTCCCATTTAGGCAATGTATATCTGATATATTTCATCAATAAATTACACCCTGCCATGTTAACTTTCTTAGATAACACAAACAATGTCGAATGACTCTAATTTCGAGGTTTTTACTCACGCGCTCAACGCTGTAAATGCTAGATTCAAGTCTTTGTTGACCTTGATGATATTTGCTTACATATTTAGGCAAAATAGATATCGTTCAAACTCTCGTAGGGGCCGTAGACCTAAAAAGTACTTTGTGTCTAGTAAAATACCCCGACAATTGGCCCACATACGTAATCTTACACTTATAAGTGATATTACCTGCATCAACCAACTTCGTATGAGTCGTGACACATTTAGCCGTTTGTGTTTTCTCTTGGAAAATCTTGGGGGTCTTCAAGCTACTAGGTACTTACAAATTCCAGAACAAGTGGCAATATTTCTATCCATTCTAGCACATCATAAGAAAATTCGAGTTGTCATGCATGATTTTGATAGGAGTGGTCACACTATAAGCACATATTTCCATAGTGTCCTTCGCGCTTTGATTTTCTTGCACACCGTTCTTTTGGTTCAACCTAGTCCCATTGCAGAAGATGAAGAATCTGAACGTTGGAAATTTTTTAAGGTAATCCTCTTTCTTCGGTGTTAGACTATGTGAAAAAAAATAGGTTAAACACTACATCCACTGTAAATAGTCTTTTTCGGGTTTTATGATGACGTATAAATGTACATATGAGATCATCTATAACATCTTGTGTAGGGGTGTCTAGGTGCCCTAGATAGTACTTACATTCCTGTTCTCTTGCCTGCACAGATAAACCACGGTATCGAAACCCGAAAGGGTTCGTATCTGTGAATATCCTAGGTTGCGATAGGAACATGAATTTCGTGTACGTGCTGACGGGATGGGAGGGATCAGCAGCTGATGGTCACGTGTTACGTGATGCCATTTCTAGACCCTCTGGCTTGAAAGTCCCAATCGGTAATCATTATAACTACTTCCAAATCTTATACTAATTACACGGCCTAAGTAAAGTCTATAACTCCACAAAATTTTCCTATTGAGTTTTTTCACTAGAGTTGTGTCGTAGATTGCTTATGCCATACCGACTAATGAGCTTTCGTGGACAGGCAACTACTATTTGTGTGACGGGGGTTACACAAATGGAGATGGATTTCTAGCACCTTATCGGGGTGTTAGATACCATCTCCAAGAATGGCAACATGCAAATCAAGTTCCACAAACACCCCAAGAATATTATAATTTGATGCATGCTAGAGCCCGTAATGTCATCGAGCGTTGTTTTGGGATATTGAAAGCACGTTGGGGTATTCTTAGGAGCAACTCTTTCTACCCAATCAAAATCCAGAATATGATAATCTTGGCATGCTGCTTATTACACAACTTCATTCGCACTAACGCGACAATAGACCCCATGGAGTGTGAGGTGCCGGACTTCTTTCTCATTCCAGATTTCGAACCCCCTCAGGACATTGGCCACGTTAGTCAGGTTGAGTCGTCGACGGAGTGGACAGCACGAAGAGAATGTATTGCCTTAGACATGTGGGCCAATAGGCACCCTTGATATCGGTTTTCTGAGACAAAACTTAATTTGCACAAACATATGCCCACGTTTTTCTCCACAAATCTTAAACTGTGTAACTGAGTTGTCATTCAATTTTATGCCTTGTAATGACTTTTCTATTCATTTGATAGTTCATTTTCTATTGTTACACGTTAGGCTATATTTTAGGCTGTCATCTTTTGATTTCATATCCCATGTATGCCACCCCATTTGCACAATTCTCATGTTTCGTAATCTCATTTATGAACTAACAATGAACAAACCCACTACAAACTCAAAAAGGACAAACATCAGTCAATCAAGGCGGACTTGGAGTCATTTAGAAGAGCTAAAACTACTTGAATCATTGAGAGAGCTGGTTGTGAAAAGCTATAAGTCTGACAACGGATTTAGGACTGGATATCTAAATCTGTTGGAGCAGGCCCTTGCAGTCCATTTTCCTGGCACTTGACTTGAAAGCTGAACCACACATCTCTAGCAAGATTCATGGTTAGAAGAAGAACTTCAACACTTTGTCTCAAATGTTTGCCAAAAGTGGTTTCGGCCTCGGACCAAATCTCATGATTGATGTCCAAGACGATGTGTGGGATGCGTATGTAAAGGTAATCTATTTCTCGGCACCCCAAAATTTCAATTAGAAGCTCTTACAATGAATGACAAACCATTGCAATACTTATTCTTCCACCTTAAACTATTTTTGTAGAGTGAACCCTCTGTTCGCACTATGCATTTCAAGACATGGCCCTTCTACAACGATTGGGCTGAGATTTTTGGACGCTATGTGGACGCTATGCAGGACTTCCTTAACACTGGGAATACTGAGCCCTCTATTTCCCATTCTATGCCACGTCAAGCCAACTTTGAGGAGTCTTCAACTGCCTTCACTACAAAGGGGAATGCTGAAAGTTCACATACCTCATCTCATACTGGGAAATCAAAATCCCAGAAAATTCAGCACGACAACCAAGACCCACTCTTAGAGAAATTTGATGAATGCATAGACCGCAATGACAAGACTATGCATGAGATTAAATATGAGTTCAGTTCTCACTTGCAAGAAAAGAAAGAGCTGAAGTTGGAGGCCAAACTAAAAAGAAAACAAGTGTATAACATGCTAGAGAATCTCGAATTTCCTTGCTTTGAAGCGAATGTACATGTTGGCCTGTACTTATGCATGAATGATACGGAGCTCGACTATTTCGATAGTGTCCCACAAGATGCCAAACAAGTGCTTGTGAGGGCAATCATCGAGAAAATGTAATACTCTCGGTTAGATAAGGGGTTGGTCCTATTTTGTTAAATGTGTTTGTTGTCGTCCTATTTTACTAATTATGGCAGCTATAGTACTGGATCTGCCACTATGGTTTTGCCAACTTTAATACATGTATGCTTGTATATAGTGGGGTAATAGTTGACCCATACTAAAGTGGGATTTCTATGTACATTTATAGACTGGGTTTACCACGTATGTATGTGTAAGATGTGTTTATTCATGGGCTTTTTCTATGCACTGCTGATACCATCATGGATGCAAATTTTAAGTACTGATATGTTGATGCACAAAAAGCTAAAACACCTCCTTAGCATATATGATAGTTGCCAAAACTAGATAAGTAATTTACATACAAACCACCCTTTCCATACTAAACACATGTACGTATTACTTAAACTTATATTACTTAAAGACTACTTAAAGACGATTCGAAGCCCGTAATAACTTTTAGGGAAATATAGAGGGACAACATACATTTAAACATACGATTAGATAAGTGCACATACACATGAAGATAACTACCAAATTCAAGGCATCACACATCCTTGGTGCAGGCTTCCACAATGCCCTACAACAACTATCCCCGGACATTGGCCCTTTCCCTTTGGACTTCGAGTTTAGAGTGGAAGAGCTCATCTCGGTTGTCAAAGACGGAGACCTAAAGGACCCATCATCATCGGAATCACTGTTCTCAACGTAGCCGACCTCTTTCTTCAAGGTGTTAGAATGGGTTTCCGAAACATCACTCGAAATGGTAATCACCTCAGTCAAGGAAGTGTAAACCGGGGTGTCTATTTTCGTTTGATCGTCCAAAATGACAATGACATCCTTCCCATGCACCGGCAAGTCCATCTTCATATCGTGTTGTCCCGGATCTCCGAAAAGCACCTTCAAGTCATCCCACAGTGGTTCACCACTACTAGCATATGCCCACGCGAAGGGCATAACCTGTAGACACCACATAGGACCAACATATAATTATTGGAGTTAGATGATATAAGAAAATTTTGAACACGTATGCTACACTACACATTAAGATACATTACCTTGACAATCTCATCCCAAACCTCGTCGCTGCATGTTATCTCATTGGTGGCCTCAAGTACCACCACGTCACCGCGAAGAATTATACTTGACCATGTATCATCTCTTTGGCCTAGCAAACGCACCTGGCGCAAAAAATCCTTCAAGGCAAAGTTCTTATGATTCAGCTTCGAGATCACATAGTGCGCAGTCTCGATCCCATGTTTGTTGTTACCGCCTACCTTGAAATTTCCCATTCTCGCTTGATCGGCCAGGACCTCGGCGAATAGGCCCACAACCTTAGCATCTCACTCTAAGTTATAGAAGTAGTCTTCCTGCCTTAGACCATGCTCATTTATGTGAGGCATTTTTTAGGTTGTGTATTGCAAGTTGGAGCTCAACTTGTTATTTGTTTGCCTTAATTGTCTTCACTCCTCCACATACATATATAAACTGAATTTTGAAGCACTCATGGAGATAGTAGTTGAGGCACAAGTGGTAGTTACATTGAATAGCAGTGCAAATGAATAGCAATATTTGATTCACTTAGATCTTTTCCTTCATAGGAACATTGTGTGCATTCACTGCATATGAAATGAATGGTACACAACTTGAGAAGCTTCTGTTGGACATGACATTTCAATGCAGCTTTTGCAAAAAAATTATTACTCATTACGTACAACTTTTATTTGCATTAAGTGGCACTTTTGGGTCAAACAAAGCTTTTGCATATGAAACATTTAATATCATCGAGCGTTACAAAGCAAATAATTTCAAAGTATGCAGGATAAGCACCTATAGATGGCCAACACATTATAACACATATGTGATATCCCCAATTTTTTACCAACATTGTACATAATTTCACAATACATTCCTACCTTGAATTTGTCATCTCCAGATTGCATCTTTATGCACTAATGAGCTTTACAACATGCTAGGATTCTCACACTCCACTTTCTTTGGTTTTGTAAATGCAGTTGCACGATGCCTGAGATGAACAAAAAGCTGAAGAATTTTTACCACACACTAAGCCATGATGAGGCTATTGAGTTGGGAGACTGGTTGTTTCGGGTTGGGTTTAAACGAAATTTGAAAGATTCACTCATACTCACAAATGTGTGCAAGGTCCTCACGGGTGAGATGTCGGCGGAGACTGACGATGCTAAATGGACGGCCATTATAGTGAAGGAATAGGTGGCCAACAATACACGACTTTGGCCCAAGTTCATCGAATATGTGAACAACACTATAGGGGTCAAATACAATGAAGAGCGCAACCGGGTTGTGGTTTCGCCAGAGTATTGGAGCTTTCAAAAAAAGGTACAACACGAAATAAAACGCAGCAAACTTCGAGGCTGCTTACTTACATTTGCCTATTACATTCATTTCATCAATAAAATTTATCCACTAATCGAGTTTGATAATCCTTGTAAGAGAGTAAGGAGCAGACTCTTTCGAGAGTTCGGGTTCCCGATGTACAAAGAATGGACAAAGATCATGCAGGTCCACCAACCTGCTGAAGTTCTTATGATTGAAACGGGGTCAGCTTCATCCACTCTCATTGTTGTGCAGGATGGTCCCTTCGACCCCGAGTGCGCGGACACAATTGACATGTATTTCCCAAAAGTGAAAAGGCCAGATCCAATCCCATTCCACAAGCTCACAAAATTCTCGTAAACTTAATTACCGTTGGAAGAAATGTTATGCACATATTAAGTCGTCTGCCTATTTTGAACGTTGTGCTTTAGGTATGTTAAGCACAACAATTTTGCTACCTAGTGGTAGATATGATAACTAATGTTCATGTCCATTGCGGTGGAGACAAATACGATGTTAGAATGTTTATGTCTATGGACCTTTGTACTAACAACTTCGAATTTCCTATGAAATTATAACTATTATCCTAAACATGTATGCATTACAACATATCTTTTGTATCAATTTACAAATCAATGAACACTACACTCAAGAACTCGATTGTTACAATAATATGCCATTACTTTCTCACCACAAGCATATCGCCAAAGTCGTGATGATGCTAACATAAATGGTTTATGAGCAAGTTCAAATACCAACACATATTCCATCCAAATAAGGAGTCCATAAAAAGCACCTAATAATATGCATACATGTGCAATCGGTGTCAAAATTCAAAGCATGGCAAAATGTGATGGTCATGTATATAGCGTACCCTCTTTTACAATATACTTTGTCGGTCATCGTGTCACGATGCTACACCTTACATATCGCATTGGCATGTGGATGGTCATACAATCGAGGTGCTCAAAGTAAAAGAACAACGATGAACGTGCACGCACATGCTATGAGAGTTGTACGAGTGCTTCTCTTTTCTCCCCGCGCTTTCAAATCTGCAACTTCCGATTGTAAGTGCTCAATCTTCTCTAGGCAATCATTGACCACTTCCCTTGCACGTCCATCAAGCGGTGGCTCCAACCAAATGAACATTCCACAACTCTCATCCTATTACGTGGAAGACAATATAAAAGGGTGGACAAACACATACAAATGAGAAATGATGGTGAAACTAAAATACCATAGCACATAAAACGTATAATGTTTCTGCAACGACATTATTAACTCATACCCCACGGAAAGGGCAAGACATGAAACGTCGCATTGGATTCTTTCTTGTCCGTGAAGTGTGGATACACATTGGTATCGAATGTCGACAACGCACAACCTCATTTGGGGGTTTCCAATTCGCACTCGAACCTCCTCAATGAATTGAATTCGAGCTAAGTGACATCATATCAACAACAAGAAGCATGAACCATTGCAAAAAACAGCATTGAAGTTAGTAGCTTCTTTCATGTCGGTTTCATTAGACGAACGTCGCATTGGGGTAGATGATATGAAATTGATTGTGCGAAATTGAACATGAGAAATCAAATACTTTCCAACATAGTAGCAGACACATTTTTGCCATTCATATTTTTTATCTCAACATAATTACACACATTCTTGTACCTAATTGACATTATGCGAGATCCCTCCATAAACTTTTGGGCTTCTTTAATGGAATCGGAGAACAAAAAGCTCGACGATGTTCACTCGGTTGAAATACTCGATTTATGTGAAACGATTGCAACAATTTCTAATCAGATGAAAATAAAGAAGATTTGTTCTTCACAAAATCAATTCGATAAACTAATTATTTCAACTTTCAGCACAACATTTCATCTAATTTCATGTGGTGAAGGTGGAAATCATAGATACAATTTCGAATTTAACTTTACCTTTTGATGCCCGTCGGGAGAAACTTTGACACTGTCTTGGGAACGTCTCGAAACTGAAGGAATTTCACAACACCGAAGGACTCAAGATAGAAGAAGAAGGGAACGAGGCTGACCAGGGATTAAAAAAGCGTGCCTAGGCGCGCGCCTAGGCGAGAGGCGAGGTGTTTCGGGGCTTTCCACCTCGATACATTGAGGCGGAGCGAGGTGGAGAAAAGCGGCGCCTAGACGCACGCCTTGTGCGCCTCGCGCCTTGTTTGAGGTGAAAAAAAGCGGCGCTTTTTTTTGAAGAGTATTTTGCTCTTTTTTTTTTTACATATTAAATAGAGAGAGAGAGTGTGTATTTTTAGGGGTGTAGCCCTAATTTCAGCAGCAACCATTTTGTAAAAAATCAGCCCACTCTAAACTCTTTCCACCCTTTCCCTTTCTACACTTTTTTCTTATCTCCCACCACCACCACCATCGGCGACGACCACCGGCGACCGGCGGGTAGCAGTGGGCAGCAGCGGGCAGCAGGTTTTAAGCTTTTAGCAAGCTGATTTTTTTTCCCCTTTTTCTTAACTTTAAAATTTATTTTAGTACTATAATTTAGAACTAATGTGCTTTAATATATACTAATTTTGAACACTTTAGTTTAACTTTAGTTAGACTATTTATTATTTAATTAATAATCTGAAATTTATTATTTAAATTTTATTGATAAGAATTAAGAAATTTATTATTTTTGTGTAATTTAGTATTTTGGAATATATGTTTTTGTAGAGATGTCGAGTGAAAACGATAGTAGAAAAGACCCCGCATGGAAGTATGCCATAAGAGATGGTAACAATATATGTGCATTCAAGTGCAATTTCTGTTCAAAAACACTTAATGGAGGCGTATTTCAAGTGAAACAACATCTTGCTGGAGGCTATAGAAATGTTGTTGCATGTCCAAAATGTCCTCAACCTGTCAGACAAGAGATTCAAGAATATATAACTAAGAAAAAAGAGGCAAAAGAGCAACTGAACAAGGTTATCGATATTGATGAGAGGGTTGGTGATGAAGATTATGATATGGATATTGATACCGACTCACAACCGTTGCCAAGTACTCAAGATTCTTCTAGCTATATATCAAACAAGGGCAAGAGACCTATTATGAGGAAGCCCACGAGAAAAGGGGCCATTGATTGCTACTTCACTCGGATGCAGAAACCGTTGTGGAAATGCGAAGAAAGATGGGGAAACAACCAAAGATTGATGAGAACAATGCTAGTAAAAAGGAGTTGGCCAAACGAGCTTATCAAAAGATAGCAAGATTCGTGTATGACTCGGGCATTCCTTTGTCTGTTGTCCAAAATCCTAGTTTTGCACATATGGTGCAAGCTATAGAGGATTATGGACCAGATTTGCCACCACCCTCGTATTATCAAATACGAGTTCCTCTCCTTAATGATGAGAAGTTGCATGTCCAGAACATGATGTGGGATCACATTGTAGCGAGAGAAACTAATGGGTGTACATTGATGTGTGATGGGTGGACGGATCGAATGGGAAGAACTTTGATCAACTTCTTAGTGAATTGTCCCTGTGGTAGCCTCTTCATTGAGTCGATTGATATATCAAGCTATGCTAAGGATGCAATGAAGTTATTTGAGTTGCTTGATCAAAAGGTTGAAGAGCTTGGAGAAGCAAATGTTGTTCAGATTGTTACAGATAGCGTGCAGCTAATAAGTTGGCTGGAAAGTATTTGGAACAAAAGAGGCCACATTTATTCTGGAGTCCATGTGCTGCCCATTGTCTAGATTTGATGCTGGAGGATATTTTCAAGATACCTTATCTTAAGAGGACATGGGAGAGAGCTATTCGGGTGCATGGATACATCTATAACCGACCAACTTTGTTGAATCTAATGAGGTACTTCACACAAAAGAAGGAGCTACTCAAGCCTGCCAAAACTCGCTTTGCAACAGCCTTCTTTACACTACAAAGCTTTCATCTTCAGAAGGCAAACTTGAGGAAAATGTTTGTTTCTGATGATTGGACTAAAAGCAAATGGGCAAAAGAGGCACAAGGTAAAATGGTGGCTGAAATTATGATGATGTCTTCATTTTGGAGTAATGTACATCTTGCTCTTCGATTTGCTTCTCCTCTAGTTCATGTCCTTCGAATAGTTAATGGTGAGGCAAAGCCGGCAATGGGCTACATTTATGAGGCGATGGATAGAGCAAAAAAGAACATAGCAGATATTTTTCAAGGAAATGAGAGCAAGTATAAAGAGGTGTTCGAGATCATAGATAAAAGATGGAGTATTCAGTTGCATCAACCTTTGCATGCAGCTGGTTACTTTTTGAACCCTGAGTTCTTTTACAAATATCCTGATGCTTGTCTTGGTAATTCCACTGTCTATAGAGGTTTGTATGAATGCATCCAAAGATTGGTTCCAAGTACTGATACACAAGATCAGATTTGCAATGACTTGGACAAGTATAGGAAAGCCGATGAACTTTTTGGGATGCCTATGACTATTAGATAAAGAAATACAAGGGCACCAGGTAAAAAAATTTTTGTAACTTATCATTTATCAAAATATTATTTTTGATATCTAATTAATATGGTGTTGGCAGCTGATTGGTGGGCAGCATTCGGCTCTGAAACTCCCGACTTGATGAAGTTTGCTATCAAGATCCTAAGTCTCACTTGTAGCTCCTCGGGATGTGAACGAAACTGAAGTGTGTTTGAGCATGTAAGTTATTGACATTTGTGAAATGTTACTAATTAGATTTCTATTTTATATTAACATTAGATTATTTTATTAACTCACTACAGATCCATAGTAAGAAAAGATGCAAGACAGATCATAAAAGGTTGAATGATTTGGTATTTGTCAAGTACAACAGAACATTGCAACGTCGTTACTTGATGAGAAATACAATTGATCCAATTGTCTTGTCAGAGATTGATGAGAGTAATGAATGGTTGGTGGGGGTCCCTGAAGAGGAACGTGTGTTTGATGATGATGATGATTTGAGGTGGGATGATGTTGCAACAGCTGCAGGAGTTGAAGAACATATTAGAAGCACAAGAAAGACATATAGTAGGAGGCCAACAACTTCAAAGACTTCTAAAGCATCATCATATTCTAGGCCTAGTGCTTTCAGACTTGTGGATGAGGAAGAGGAAGAGGAATGGGAAGATTTAGGAGGGGAGTCGGATGAGGGTGAAGAACAAGATGTAGCTGGATATGCATCGGAGGATGATGCACAAATTGATTTAAGCATTAATGATGATTAGTTAGTTAGTGGCATGTATCTTTGGGATATTTCTATATTTTCATGCTATTATTATGTTTGGAGTTTGAATTTTAGACACTAATATATTATGTTTCATATCATGAAATGTATTTATGGTTTATATGTGCTCTTTTTTAGTTTGTGCGCCCTCGCCTCGCGCCTAGGCGGTATAATAGGTTTTGCGCCTCAGTGCGCTTCGCGCCTTTTTAATCACTGAGGCTGACAAATTCCTACTGCCTTCAACAAGCTCGACGGAGGCTCACGATTCATTGCAGAGGAATTCGTGTTCAAATTTTATTTTTCAAAGTTCTCGAATTGCAGAGGAATTTACTGTGGAAGAGGTGGAAATTTTTTTGCCTAAGAAATTGAAATTCTTTGTGTAGGGGTTTTTGTGTCATTTTACTTTACTTATTAAACCCAACCTATATACCAAACACAAATTTCTAAACAATACACTTTATAAACATTTATATCAAACACACATAACAACTAAACACATATCAAAAACCTCCACACCAAACACCCAAATTAAATTATATGAATAGTAAAAAGCCCGAAATTATTACAATTCAGTCCATACCCAACCTTCGTATCAAACGGGGCCTAAAGAGAAACTCTAAACCCAACAATTATAAGTTTACATATGTATATTTAGAATTATATTACTAATACTTTATTTCAAATCAAGATCAATACAACAATTATAATGATCAATCTATACGGGTAGTTACATTTTATTTTGTTTTACATCAAACTATAACCCTCAACTTTCAAATTTTATTTTAGTGTTTACTTCTACTATTATTGTTCACATTGAATCAATTAATAAAATAGTACAATAAAACCAAAATTTGAAATTCTAGGAGCTTAATAAAACAGGACTTGAGGTAAAAACGAAGTAATTTAAAAGAACAAAAGTTTAAATATTGAGGACTTGATAAAATAAAATAAAAATGTAAAACCAAATCAACAGTTGAAAAGATGGAGAGAACAAAGCACTAACAGCTCAATTCATGTCTCTCAACTGCAACATCATATAACCAAAGCACTAAGTCAAGGCTCAACGACAACAAAACATTATCAATCGGAAAATGCAAGAATATTTGAAGTCTTGCAAACTTGCCTCGTTGGGAGGTGAAGCTTCAGGGAATTTTCTTCGACAAAGTCATGAAGCACATAAGAGCGAACATAGAAAACACAAACAGTTTTGTGTAGTTGATCAGTATTTAACCTCGTTTACCACTTTCCCATGCACGAACCAGAGATCCATGGGTACATACTCTAATAAATGATTATGTTACAACCTTCATACATCTTAAATCTATCTCTTTTTGCCCGACTCTTAATCATCAACCACCAGAAAGGGAAATCCCCTGATAAGAACAAGAAATTATGCTGCTTATCAACTCAATCAAGTACTGTTGTGTAATCAATTTTCATAGTGCAAATCTGGTTAGAGCTTTGCTTAACCAACCAAATATATACATCCAATACACAAATGCATCGATTGAACAAACAATTGTGTGTGTGTGTGTGTGTGTGAGTGCTAGTGCTTCAACATTGCAGACAATCATTGCAGGGTTATAACTTTGATTTACGATATTCCATCATTAACAATTACTGGAGGTGGCAATTCTGTATCAGAAACAAAAACAGGACATGAACCTAATCACTCTAGTTTGGGTTATAGCTTGATCGATTTAGGTTAGAATAAGATTTATGCAGAATCACTCAATAACAAAAATGGCCCATCAGCCCGTTTCACCCATTGCAGGAAAATTAAGACTAGAAAAAGTCCTGATACCTACACATCCAATTGATTAAAAAGGTAGTTGTTATAAATTTGAAATAGTATTGAATGTATTTAGATATAATTTTCAGGTTGAAATTAACCTATATAATCATAGGACCTTTATAGATGATGATTGATGAGTCATTCATGTAATGTGATCAGTCAAAATATATGGATGATTTTGAGTTGAGATCAGATTATTCATCGATAAACTGGCGTTCAGGTCTTTTGAGCAAATAATTGAATAGGTTGGGTCTAAGTAGACAGGTTTTGTGCATAAATAATGACTCAACCTGGCCCACAATTCCAAACAAGAAGTCATTTGCCACACCTAGGTCAATTACAGATGATAAATGGTGCGAGATAGGCAATTACTAGATATAGAAACAGGAAGGTCCACATTTTAACACTTGATAATCAATAGATAGAGGCATATGATAAAAGAACAATTATCTCACCAGCCTCCATGTCTGGAGAAATAGTCATTATCAAGTGAAACAGCAAGCGCAACAGCTACTGCTCTCTCGGACAAAGTCAATGAACGAGTTACTTTCAATTCTTCAACCTACAGAACACGAAACCATAAATAAGAAATTCAATTAACTAAATAAAAAACTACTCAGGGATTTATGCATTGATTTTTTACCCCTGGAGCAGGCACAACACCAGAGTTGGCGCTCCCAAACCGAATCACATACTGACCAGCATCTGTAAAAATCTGCACCAAACAAATCTTTGATCATTAACAGTTTTTTTCTTCTTTTTTTTTTTCAATATTAAGGATAAATATCAGAGATCACCTATGGCATCACCAATTGTGTGTTTACTCAATCTATTAGAGACATAGATAAAATGAATCATATCCACAATCTCTCAGAAACACCAAGACTTCATGAAGGACAATTTTTCTTTTTCACCTTTCTATTAGTAAAGACAGATATTCATATCTATCCTTGAATAGCTGCAACATGGAAGGAGATGCGAATCCCCCTTAACTCAACTTGAATAAATTAATAATTCAAACCTCAAATCCAAAACCTCTCCAGTCACGGTCTATTTCAGCCAACACAGATCCATCAATGTCCTTCAAAGTGAAAGTCCAGTTCCAGAAACCAGGGTTCTCAACAATAGCAAATTGCTTATTCCTAAGACCAAAAAAGATAAAAAGAAAAGAGAGTTCTTGAGTAAAGGTAAAAGTAACAAAAGAAAAAGATCCAGATACATTTGTTTCACAAAAAATGTGGGTTGGGGTATTTCATCCATAAATATGTTATAAATGCTGAACTCTAATGGGACCGAGAAAGATGCTCAAGTCCAACTATCCGAGCAAAAGAACATAGTATTATTTATATTGTCATGTCAAGTCTTTAAAAAGACATCACTACATCATACAGTAACTTTACACCATCCCAGACAAATAACAACCCTACCATTAGCAACTTTACTGTAATCCAGCATCCACACAAAATGAAATTGCAATTTTACAACACAATGCCATAATTTAAGCAAGAATGTTATTTTATTAGCACAAATCTAATCACTTGATCATCAACAAATGTAATTCAGTAGAATTGATACAAAGGAAAAATTACCCCAAGTACAAATCATAAATTCTCCTCCAGAGATGCCATCTTCTGTGAACAACACCAATTTCCTGACAGAGAAGATAATAAATAAATAAACGGTCCAAAAGATATCTGCTAGATAGATACATACATACATACATAGAGAGAGAGAGAGAGAGCACCATACTTTTCCATTTATCTCTGCATATATTGAACTGGTGATCCACCAAAAGGGCCTCCGAACCTACTTGGTTGCAGTTTTATGAAGGTAAACAAGCAGCATGAAGAAGCTTGCAACTGGTGGAAAAATAAAAACAGGATAGTACAAATTCTTACCCTAAATAGTTCGTTACCTAATCCATCAGTTATGTATGCAACAAAAGGGCGCCGTAGTCGGAGCACCTACAGAAAAAAGAGTGGGTATTAACTATCACCAAAAAGAACATCGATGGAGGAAGAAAAAAACACCGAAGAAATCAACCCGACATACTTGATAATGACAATCAGGCCACTAACTAGTGAAACCTGAGGGAAATTCTGAACTCCCTCAATATTTCTTCTTTTACTATAACATCTTGTTTAATTATGATATCCAATAGTAAGAAAAAAATGCTAGTTCTACTATGCATCTACCACAGGAAATACAATCCTCATCCACACACAAATATATCAAAAGAAAGTGACAGAAATTGAAATTTGCACCAAACCTCCAATCATATAAGTTTTACATTTCCATTTGCCAGTACAATATGCTACATCAGGGATTTACTGGACCAAGATTGGATCTAAATGTAATCATTGTTGCAAATTCAATTAAATTAAGCTGAGATGATATTAAATCATATCAACAATTTAGATGAATTCACTTTTCAGAAGTCAAATATATAAACAACAATATATGAAAGGGTGAAAAACACATTAATCAGAAATCATGTTACAAGCAAAAAAAAGTCACAACAGAGTGTTACTGATACCTGTCGTGCAATCACATTACTCTGCTCCCGTATAAACCCTGCAGGCTAGAACACAATGTTAATAAAAGTTACCACTACTGACTGCAATATTAATATTTTATTTAAACCATCACCTAAATGGTAAATCAGTAAATGGACTAAACCAAAGAATTGAGACATACTGATTGAGGGTAGCAGACATCAACTATTGCATATCGATTTTCCTGCAATTCCAAGACACGTCTCATCACAAAAACCAAAAAGAATATGGAGCAATGAGTTAGTAAAATGAGAAAATAAATTTCAGAAAACTGTCAACAGATGTTTAACAAACAGTAGATATTTTGAATAATGTTTTTTGCCCTATCTATTTCAGTACTGATCTTGTAAGGTTGAGCATCCTCTAACTCAGACGTAGCCATACTTTTGCAACACTTTTGAAGCATCTACCAGATGCATGATCGTATAGGGCATGTCAAATGGCTGTGAAAATTTAGAATATAACAGGAAACAAATTGTTGAGCTATCAATAATAAAATTATCATAGGATATCCATTCTCTTTATATTTATGACAGTGAAACTAATTGCAACTGATGTTGTTTTTTCCACCTAAGATGTGCATCTGTGCAGCAACGTAAATAGCATATGCATTCAGGTACATTGAAACAATTTCATCCACCAGTAGCCAAAAAATGTTCAGTCACACCAGAAGAACAGGGGGAGCCAATACATGGCCTACCCCTCGATACTAACTGGGGATCAATCATCAACAACAAGAGAAGTAATTTTTTACTCGACAATTCATCTGGAGGAATTGGTAAAAAACCTAAAAACGTACCTGCTCAAAACCAAGAACCAAATTGGCCCATTCTATATCCCTGGTTATCAATAGGTTTGATCTTGCAAGAAGTGGTGCAACCTTGGACTGAAATAAGTTTCACGCAAGTCAGTTTTATATAGAAGCATCATGATGTTTGACCATAAGAAACTACTAATACTATTATCTCATGGATATATACACTCAATATCCCACATGTGTTTTGTCACTCAAATAAACTGTCATCTTTTTTAGATATCTCTGAATTAGTTAGTTTTCTACTATGCCAGAATCTTATTTTTCCACTGGTTAGAGGCAATACACCAGATTTTGTATGCCATTGCTTGATCATTAGAATGTCAAATTGCAAATATGTATTATAGAGCAAGGTTAGACTCCATCGTATTTGACTCCATGTATGATTTTGACAGGAGAACAGAGTATATTTACCAGAAAACAACTAGAAATAAAGTTAATACCGCTATAAAAGTTAACATGAAAACAAAAGGCTTGCGAGAGTTTGATACAACCATAAAAAGTATAGATAGGCAAACAAATTGCATAGAGGGGACTGATGCTGCAATCAAAACTAGTATCCCAACATAGACAACAACCAAAGATGAGCACAAAATTATAGTCCAATTCCTGGTTTTTCATGAGAATCAAACAGCAAAAGTAACAGCTAAATAATAGCTTATTGAATTCCAATGTTTTAAAAATACAGAAAAGGCTGATAAAAGCAGAGTGGGTAGATGAATCACATGGTGCATCTTTCTATACTTACATTGTTGATTTGCTTCTGACTAGTTCAAGATTATGATTAAAATAAGGTACATTGATGAGGCTGCTAAGTATGCAAGGCAATATAAAAGTTGGAACTAGCTAAGTAGTACTCAAATTCATCCAAAGTAATACATTAACAAGTTCCTACGCCTCATAATTAGCAAATAGTTTGTTAATAATATGCTGAAGTGGAGGAAATCTATGTAAAGCCACATATTGTTTCCAGTATTATCATTATTACATTCTCAGTTTTATTTCAGTATGTGGCTTATGAAGCATCATTCATCGCCTGCATAAAATAAATGCAACAGTTTTAAGCTTCCAAGAGCCCTTTGAAGTTTGATGATACCCCCAAGAGTTAGATAAGAACCCCTCCATCATCATTACAAGAATATAAAGAGGAAACAAATGCAGCATAAGAGCAAGCAAACAAATATCAGCAGATGACAGTGGTGCAAATAATTTCTCACAGGAATTACAAATGTAAACAGTTACAACAAAAATGATCAATGGGTTTCATTTTTCCAAAGTATAGGTATCACTTACACCACATGACATAGGAAGCCTTACCTCTTCTAAAGACATGGGTTCCAGTATTCCAGAGACAGACTGGCTAGTAGGGGGTTGCCTCAAACCTGACTTCTTGTTATGAGACTTCTCCTTTAAAGCAGATCCAACAGAATATAATCTTTCCAGAAGTCCAGGCAAAGGTCGACCATCATCAAATGTTTCACCAATACTACTAGATTTAACAACTTCATGCCTTTGTTTCCCCAAAGACCTTGACTTCTTTCTATCAGCAATCCAGAGTTGTACAAAAAAATCCCTACTCAAGTCCGGATCATTTTGCATATTGTGCATATATCGAGGGAGAGTACTTTTAAACCCGAAGTAAGTTTCCATTGGAAAACATGGCAGCTTAACCCCCCACGATGTCTTTCTTTCCAATGGATACCCTCCTGCTTGCAGCAAAGAAGAGGACCTCTTACCAATGTTGATATAGAACCTCATTCTGAACCCTGTCCCTTTTTGTATGAAATGGTGGTTTGCTGCACCTGGATTGATTTTTAAACATAGCCCAACACCCTAATCCAGCTCATCTGTACAAATTGAAAGCATGTATGGATCGTAGTGTTAGAGTGGCTCCACTGAATGCGATATATTTCTCCATTTTTTTCCACTCATTTATAGATGATTCAGATGTAAATGCCTTTCACAATATTACTTGTGCGGCAACAAACTTACTACACTAACTGTTTATATTCTTTACGTGTACAATGATAAATTTTGTTCTCATGATTTATAACACTAAAGTATTATGTACTCCAATTGTCCATCATTTACACAGATTTACACTCCCAATTTTCCATATTTTCAGGTATATCTGACCTCATATACAAGGTTCTCTTGATTTTCATGTGGAAAAAAAATTGAATAGGTAGGTCTTACAGTTTGAATATTTTGGTTGAGTATAATATTTTATTGGCGTAATTGCAAAAAAAAATCACCACTTTTAAAAAAATTGCAAATTTATCCCAACTTTTCAATAATTGCAAAAAAATCACAACCTTTGTTTACTGTTGCAATTTTGACCACTTTTGTATTTTCCGGCAACCGGAGTCCACGTGTCCGGCTAACATGCCATGTCACATGCCACATGGGATGCCACATCATCTCCAACCAAAAAAGATTTAAAAATCAAATTGCAAAATAAAATCATCATCTTTCCTAAAGTTGCAATTTAATCCCAACCTTTTAAAAATTAGCAAAAAAAGCCACATACTTCATTTTCAATTTGAATTTATTCTTTGATACTTTAATTATCATAGAAACATCACATAAACTATAATGTCGTCTCTACTATATTAATTTAAATATTTTTTTAAATTTGAAGATAATTAAATCACAACTCACAATTACAACCTTTTATTAGAAAAATTGTATCCTTGTTCTTTTAATTGTTGTGTATACGAGTATTACACTTTTAAAAAATATTAAACTAATACGTATTATATTTGTATTGAGAAAAAATTTCTTGTTATCATTTGATAAGAGAACCAAATTCATCAATTACTACATATACACTAACAAATGATAAAAGAACAAGGATGCAATTTTTCTAATAAAATGTTGTAATTGTGAGTTGTGATTTAATTATCTTCAAATTAAAAAAATATTTAAATTAATATAGTAGAAATGACGTTAGTTTATATGATGTTTCTATGATTATTAAAGAATCAAAGAATAAATTCAAATTGCAAAATGAAGTATGTGGTTTTTTTGCTAATTTTTAAAAGGTTGGGATTAAATTGCAACTTTAGAAAGGTGGTGATTTTATTTTGCAATTTGATTTTTAAATCTTTTTTGGTTGGAGATGACGTGGCATGTTAACCGGACATATGGACTCCGGTTGCCGGAAAATATGAAAGTGGTCAAAACTGCAATGGTGAACAAAGGTTGTGATTTGTTTTGCAATTATTGAAAAGTGGGGATAAATTTGCAATTTTTAAAAAAGTGGTGATTTTTTTTGCAATTACGCCTATTTTATTTAAATAGTATATAGATGATAATTATTTGGAGGAAAAGAAATGGCCAGACAGGGTATTGGCAGAGCTTGAAATCATAGTAAGATAATATTTCACAAGAAGTGATCCATGCATGACTGTGTTGGTAGTTTGAGAACTCAAGACTGCACTTAAAGTCTTAAACTGATGGAATTTGTTTCCTAATTATCCATTCATAGTCTTCAAAATCACAAATGGGTTCAACTACCAGTTTGAAATGTTTGGAAACTTCAGATTGTTCGAAATTTTGAATAATTATCCCTTGAATGTTCGGAAAAATTTGTAGCAAAATTAAGATGTTCAAGATTTCAAAGAGAGGACACAAAAAAGGAGATTTCACCATATCGGCATCACAAGATGCAAAAAGATATGCTGCCAAGTGCCAACAATCTCCTTAAGCCAACACAATTCACAACAGAGTCATGTCAAATCCTTGATGGCATTCTATACTTGGATTACAAGGATCAAAAAACAAATAATCAAAAGAAGCCAGTTCAGGCACACTGTATGCTCCTACAAAGTGACCAACAGATTCACGAATCAACTTTTTGGGAGACACAATTTTCTTTCAATTATGGGAATGAGTTTCTATAGGCAGCTCAAATATAATAAAACAACTACTAATTTTAATGACATAAATTGCAAAACTTCCATTTATCATTTCATCAAGATAAATTAGAACTCATTTCAGTTTTTAACTTGAGCACAAACAAACATCAAAGTAGAAATAGAAGCAATACATTCAAAAATGATATGGACTTATGACGACTACAAGTTATTTTATTGGATTCCAATCTAAAACAGTTCCATATGTCTAACCAAGGGAGGCCAACATTCAGCAGCATTACTTTTTATTTACTAATATTCAATTTCGGAGAAGGTATAGTCTATAGAATATTATCCCTCATTGTGGCCTAAGGCGCGAGTATTTGCCATCTCAAACTTTGTATCAAGTACCTACATCAAAGCATAATAAATTCAAGTGGTAAAACAAATCCACCAAATTCCTATGGCCCTTTTTCACAGCTAAGCGACTCATGTGGCTGAATAAGAACATACAATCTCATTAAAAACTTCTTCTTGAACTACATTTTTGTAGATATTCAATCTTTAATCACGAGCTGATCGTCTTAAACAAAAATATCAGATATTAAAATACTGAATCCCTATTTTCAAGGAGCCAAATCACATTCTCGAACTAGTCACGCAGAACAAATAAATGGTATATTTAGTAGTAATAAGAAAACGAATTAAGAGTACCTGATTTCTTAATAGACCGGTCGAGTCTGCAGATGCTTATCTGCATTGCTGGGTACCTGAGACAGAAAGACACAGAAAATTAAGGTTCATTTGCATCTTTTCATCCACTAGAATATTAACATGACTAAATCATCTACACTGATGGAGAGAGGAGAAGAGAATTTGAAATCAAAAAAAAAACCCCAATATACACAAAATTAGGTTTTATACCAAATGCAAGAATTGGAAAACAAAATTAGAACACAGGCGGTGGCGGGAGGCGGAGATGGCTGGCAGCGGATTCTTAATAGCACGAAGAGAGAGAAAGACATGAAAGGATAAGGGAGAAAACAGGCGAAATAAACCTTGTGAGTGACGATCGGAGGAGCGAGGAGTAACGGCGGCGGCCGACCCTGCTACCGGTGGTGCTGTTCTGTTGGATAGTGAGACAAGAGAGAGTGCGTGAATGTGATGAAAAATGTAAAAAAAGTTACAAAAGCGAATTCTTAAAATTTCAAAAGTTTTAAGACAAAAACATTTGTACAATTAGTGCATGGATCTGGTGCAATGAGTACAAATTATATAAGAGTAGGACTAAAGATACTACACTAATTTCTAAGGACATTATATTTATGAGTAAAATTTGTTATGGAGTATTGAAATGAGTACGGTGCCCTTAAAAATTAGTATGGTGTCTTTAGTCTCACCTTAAAATAATTTAAGGATCAAGATTTAGTACTTGTTAGGCTAGGGTAGAATTTTGATAGGTATAGTGTCCAATTTGTGTTTAAATTCGTTGAATTTTTCGGAAAACAATGTCATGAAAATCGTGTTCAGTTTAATCTTGATTTTGTTAAAATTTTCATAAAGTTCGAACGGCTTTGAAGATGGTCGGCCACTAGGTGTCGAATATGCACACTAGATGTCGAGTGTTGTGGTCGAACACGACCATTGGTGTCCGACATCTTATGGTCGAACATCAACAACTTGTAATTCATTTTATTCTATTTATTATGTGAAATACAGATATTTTAACAAATGTTGTAGGACAGCTATATAGGAGGAGGTCTATCGTCTCCAATAGGAGGCGTCGAGTCGAAGAGGTTGAGCTTCAGATACTCAATCAAGTTCAGAATGCTATTGGAGGAAATTTGTCAAATCAAGTTGAAGATGAGTTACTTTAGTAATGAATGAACAAACTGTCCAGGAAAATAAAGAAGAACAAGAACATCAACAAGAAGTTGGAGAAGAAGATGAGGAAGATGATGTATTGACCGACCCTTGTCTTCTTAGACCTATAAATCCCCAACTTATCCTAAGCTTCAAGAGACAAGTAGTGTATGACATTTCGAATGGGGTTGAAAGACATGTGTTTAAGTGTTGGTAGGATATCGAGTGATAGATTTTGATGAGACAAAACAAATGTATTATTAGGAATTTAGAGTACCCCTTTCATATATTTAAATTGTCGTTTTCAAATAAATTGTAATCCATAAGTTAGTTTTCTTCTGTAAGTTACGTCACTGCAAGCTACATTTAAGATCAACCGTTGCATTCGAAAATAAGATCAACCACTGCATTCGTGAATAAAGAAAACAGAAATGTTAAGATTCACAAGAGACCTTCTATTAATGGCAAAGACTTATACCCCTAGGGTACAAATTTTAGATCCGTGCCCCAGCGTGTGGTGTTACATATGTACTATTTAGGTATCACGTGTATATTTTTAATGTATTATTTTTCATTGTTAAAGCGTGATATTAGATATATACTCTTCAGGCATCACATGCATACTCTTAAGATATTACTTTCTATTCAGTGATAGATATTAGATATATATTTTTTAGATATCACGTGTATACTCTTAAGGTATTACTTGTTTATTCACTAAAAGTATCGATTTTTTGTTTTATATGTAAGTAATATCTTAAAAGTATACAAGTGATACCTGAAGAGTATATCTAACATCATGCAGTGGTCAGGTTAGGGGCACCGTATCCCAGGGACACATAAGTGTCACTCTCTATTAATATATGTACTCTTAATAATTTAATTTTTATTCACAAATACTCATATGCAACCGTCTCACATGCGACGGCACTCGCGCACGGTCGACCGTGCCCCAGGACAAGACCGTGCGCGACTGCAGTGTATAAGTATGTCTTTTTCAATAATAAGTATGTGATTTTTCACTATAAGTATGTGATTTTTTTTTTTCTCGCCCACAACCGTGCCCTGGGACAGACCGTGCCTCGCGTGAAAACTAAGAGCAATCTATGGCGCACGGTCGTGTCCTGGGACACGGTCGAGATAAGTATGTGATTTTTGACTATAAGTATGTCTTTTTGTGCTATAAGTATGTGTTCCCGCGCACGGTCGACCGTGTTTTGGGACACGACCGTGTCCCAGTGCATGCACGCGCTCCCACGCGCTGAAGACTTGTCCTGAAGCTCATCCAAAATTCGCTCAAATAGACCAACCTTTGTGTATAGTTAAACCAACCTTTGTGTATAGTTAGACCAACCATGTGTAGGTAGGTCTAACTATATACAAAGGTATGTCTAACATATATAAAAGTATGCTTAACTATATATAAAGGTATGTCTAACATATACAAAGGTATGTTTAAGTATACATATATAAAGGTATGTCAAACACAACGTAAATGTATGTCTAACATAACGTAGTGGTATGTGCCAAAATTCAAAAATCAAGTCAAAAAAAGATAAGACATGGAATCTGGGTAGAACTGGTATATTTAACATAGCTTAAAGGTATGTCTAACATATACTATTGGTATGTCTAACATATACTATTGGTATGTGATTTTTTTCAAAAATCATGAGCGAAAAAAAAAAAAAAAGAGGGTGCGGTCCCCCTGACCCAGATCCGACCCGGGTGCATGGATCTAAGATCCATGCATCTGATTCATAAGAGACTTACTCATTTTCAAGTTGCATGTATAGGTTATAATCCATTGCCCTTTTTAAGAGAATAAAGTGTGAGAGAATAAGTTAAAAGGATAGGAATATAAATAAATATATTCAACTTTTGTAGCAAAAATAAATAAAATTTGTGACAGAATGTGTGCCCATTCCATAAATATTTTCAATGGTATATACCTATATTATCATTATTTATTATAAAAAAAGAATATGTTACTATTGCACGGGATAAACGACTCATAAACCTAACTTCAGTGTATTAGCTCACAAACCTTAAGAAAATAAAAAAATTCGATTTAGATTTTGAAAGATAAGTTAAAAGGTATGATATGAAATGTATATTTATTGATCTAGCGCTTGAAAAATTGTAAACTATCAAATTAAAGTATGATCAAATATAAATCTTTTCAACTCTCTTCGTAGACTGTCAAATAATACCAAAATTAAAATTATAATTATAATGTAACACTTTAAATTTATATCAATTTTAGTAGTTATATGATACTTGATAATTGAATACATGATTTATTGTTATTATTATTATTATTATATATATATATATATGTATATATATACACTTCCAATATAGACTACAATTTAATTACTATTGAATAAGTTTATGTAATAGTAATCAAACACGAAAATATTATTAGGATTATCAATGTATATATACTGAGTATACTATATTGTACAGATAATGATATCATTGTCCTACAAGTTAACTATTGATATTTATTAATATTATTACAATATTATGTAATATAAATTGATAGTTCACATTATAATTCCGTGTTGGATTACTATTGTGCAAATGCATCCAATTAGTAATTAAAGTTGAGTTTATATCGTTAATTAGTATATTAAAAAATAATAACTATACATTTTGTATCCAATTAGCTATTTTATCAAATGTTATAGCTAACAAAAACATGATAGAGGACCTTGTGACTAATAAAATAAAAATTAAAAGTTTACAGTGTAATTTAAATTTTAAATTGGATGAAAAAAGTAAATTGTATTAATGGATTTGTTGGATTTGAAGTGTAGAATCATCCAACTTTAGACTATTTGACCAACTCATTTAGGCATATTCCTACATTACATTTGAGTCCATGAAAAGGTTGAATTATGAGATTTGGTGGTTGACCTTTTTCAAAACTAGACTTCTATTCCATTCTATCATGATATGATAAGAAAACGAATAATAATATTTGTTTCATAAAATAAAATAAAAACTTGTATATGTTTTAGTCCTTGTTTTCTCATTGACTACTTCATTGTTTGGACCAAAGAATATTATGTTGATTTGATTTAAAATACAAGCAACTTGATTCTCAGATTCTTTATTTGTAGATAATATTGCTACTACATCAATATGAATTACTCTCTTGTGCACCAGTTGCACGGATCTGTGATCCGTGCAACTGGGCCGCGCAGGCCCGCCCAGCCCGTGCCTCTTTACTTATTTCGCGTATTTTGATCGTTACCCTCACGTTATGTTAGGGTTACCTTCGTGTTATGTTAGGGTTACCTTCGCGTTATGTTAATGTGATCCTATATCCAGATTTCATACCCTTAGTTTAAAACCACTAAACTAAAATGTTAATCATACCCTCATGTTATGTTAGTGTTACCCTCGTGAGGGTAATACGGGTAACACTAATATAACATGAAGGTAACCCTAACATAACATGAGGGTATGACTGCCTGAGCGAATTTTGGTGGGTTTGAGCACCCACCAGGCGTGTGGGGCGCGTGAATACGCGCATCAAAGGCGTGTGGGGCGGGTATACCCAGGTGCATGAATCCTAGATCCATGCACCAGTTGCATAAAATATTTTACCTCAATATGTTAATTTCAATCTTGAGATCATATACATAAGATTTTTTTTTTCGAACAATCAAGCATATCATTATAAAAAATTGACAATATACCAACGGAAATTACTGACGAAAATATTATATCGTAGTTACGACTGAAAACAATCACTAGAAGTCAAAAATATATTTAAAAAAATTCCCAAAGCTGTCGACTGAACATTTGGTAAATAGTAAATACCCACAAAATTAAAATTTACATTTTTCAATTAATTCGTCGGCGGAATACCGACTTACATTTAGTGACAAACATTTCCATCGTAAGGTGATATGTAAAAGATATCGTTTATGTGGTCATCGATTTCCAAGAAGGTAATGGCACCGTTTTGATCGAATATGCCTTGGTAAACTAAACGATATCGTTTTATTCATTAATTATTGATGGATTTCCATCGGTAACCTGGAAAATTCTATTCCATCTGTATTCAGTTGGATATTTCCTTGAAAAAACCCCTAATTTATGGTATTTTTAAGATGACTAGTATTGGCACCCGCGCTATGCGCGGTATGTGATATTATAATATTGTTAAATATTTGATAATATAGTATAAGTAATTTTAGTACATAAAAGACATTATAATATTTAATAACTAATATAATCTTAATTTGCTTAAAATAATTCAATTTACAACAATATATCGATATTATACACATCCAATTCACTAATCTATGACTAATATTAAAAACAAAAATATCAATCATGATCTTCAAATCAAAATTGGAAATTTTACTTGCAAGTTTGTAAGTTTTTTAAAAAACTTTATACACAACATTTCTAGTTGAAACATTTTTTTTATCATATGTGCTACAAAAAAAATTCGTCAGTCACTTAAATTAAATATACTAAAAAAACTAAAAAAATACGAATTAAATATCAAATTCAATTACTTAAATTAATTATGTGTGTTTGTGAATATGTATATACATAAACAAAAATTTACGTAGGAACTTGATGCAATTACTGTCAATTATATATTTTCAACCTTTTATTTTAAAATAAATTGAATTAGAAAAAAAGTAATATCGCTTAACATTGAAGATGACAGATATTTATTTTGTTGTAAGTATCACATAAATAAATTGATATAACACGACATTGATCATTACAATTTAAGCTTAATACAAAATCGAAATGTAGTAGTAGTGATCATGATGATGACAATATAATAATTAGAAACTAAACATATAATTTAAATAATCAGCTGAGCCATCTAAATTCAAAATGTGCACTCTCATATAAAAATATACGAAGTCCTAAGTGTAAAATAAAAAATAAAAATTTTATTATGAGATATTTATAATTTAAAAAAATATTTAGGATGTCATATAATTCAGACTACAGACATATTATATACATATATGTGTATATACAAACATTTTAAATAATGTTATACTTATTTATTAATCTATATTAAATATGATATAAATTATACACATGCAAATTAATATTTATTATTGAAATTATTGTTTGGATATCAATTGTTGGTATTTAAAAAATTATTCAAAATTAATTTAATTAAGATCAGTAAAATGAGAATAAACCGATACATCATTTATATTATTAAATCAAAAGGATTAAATAGTAAAAAATGAAAAAAAAATTGACGGGATACTTACAAATATTAATTTAAAAAATACTTAGGATGACATATAATTTTTACACTAAATACATACTATCCATATACATATATGTATATACACACATCTTTAATAGTGTTACACTTACCTATTAACTATATTGATATTACATATGATATCGAATTATTCCTAAACAAATTAATATTTAGAGTAAGTCTCGTATGAAACGGGTGCATGTATTCTGATCAAGGGACCCGCTTCTCTTTCGCTCTTTTTTTTTTCCCGCATAATTTTTTAATTTTTGCACCTACCAATAGGGTATGTTAGAACTACATCTACATTATCTTAGACATATTTTTACGTTATGTTAATCTACATATCTGCTCATATTTCATACATTTTCTTTTTTACGCTTGGTTTTTGAATTTTGGCACTTACCACTACGTTATGTTAGACATATCTTTACGTTTTGTTAAACCTACCATTCTGCCCAATTTCATACCTTAAACTTAAAAAAAAAAAAAAACCTTAGGGTTGACACATGTACAATTACGTTGTATTAGACATACCTTTAAGTATGGTTAGACATACCTTTGTGTTATGTTAAATCTACCTACATAAGGTAGATCTAACTATGGGAAAAATTCAATTTTAGTCCATTTAAAAAGTCAATGTCCAATTTTCGTCCACCATGAAAGCGGTTTTCAATTTTAGTCTAATTAAACCAAAAATCGTCACTATTTCGTCCATTTTTGGCTTAATTGGACTAAAATTGAAAACTGAAAATTGAAAACCGCTTCCATGGTGGACAAAATAGTGACAAAAATAGACCAAATAGTGACGATTTTTGGCTTAATTTGACTAAAATTGAAAATCGCTTTCATGGTGGACGAAAATTAGACATTGACTTTTTAAATGAACTAAAATTGAATTTAACTCATCTAACTATACATAAAGGTATGTCTATTGGAGCGAGCTTGAGTGGGCTTGAGCGCGAGTATCAGGCGCGTGCGGACTCGTGAAATGCGAGTGGGAGTGTTTTTTTTTTTTTTTTTGCGTTTTGACCAGATCAACCCTGATGTATGGATTAGATTTGTGTGTCAAACTCATATACGTTTTTGCCTAATATTTATTATTGAAATTATTGTTTGAACAATCTATTGTTGATATTATAAGGAATTATTCAATAAATTAATTTAATTAATATTAATAAAATAAGAATAAACTGATACAATATTTATATTATAAATTGGATGAATGAAATAATAAAAATACAAAATAAAAAAATTATTGATGTGACACTTTTTCTTAAAAAATGATATTTTTGTAAATATCTCCAATTTTTCCTCTATTATTATAGTATATAAATATATAGAAAGATTTGTTTATTTATTTATTTATTTATTGTTTTGAATTTCTATACAATAAATATAACATTAAATGTCTTAAATATTAATATTTTTTTATTAATAAATGTAAAATGAAAGTTATTAATGATTTCTTAAAATGGAAATATTTAATAAATGAGACATTTATTGCAGTTATTTTTGGCAGAATGTTCTGCTTTTATATATATATAGATAGATTCCTTTCTTTGGTAATGTATCTTCAATCATCTTAATTTAATTACTTTTTAATTTAGGAATATTGAAGTAATTAATTGTTCATTAAATGTATTTACTTACATGCATGGTGTATGAACTTATATATAATTATTTACATACATATATAATTCTATTCAATCGTGAGTAATTGATAGCTAGGTAGCTATATATATAAATTGAGTAAGTCTCTTGTAAATCAAGTGTATGGATCCACCCGGGTCGGATCCGGGTCAGGGGGGACCGCACTATTTTTTTATTTTTTTTTCGCTCATGATTTTTGAAAAAAATCACATACCAATAGTATATGTTAGACATACATTTACGTTATGTTAGACATACCTTTAAGCTATGTTAAACATACCAGTTCTGCCCAGATTCCATGTCTTGTCTTTTTTTGGCTTGATTTTTGAATTTTGGCACATACCACTACGTTATGTTAGACATACATTTACGTTGTGTTAGACATACCTTTATGTATACTTAAACATACTTTGTATATGTTAGACACATCTTTATATATAGTTAAGCATACCTTTATATATGTTAGACATACCTTTGTATATAGTTAGACCTACCTACACATAGTTGGTCTAACTATACACAAAGGTTGGTTTAACTATACACAAAGATTGGTCTATTGGATTGAATTTTGGGTGAACTTCAGCACAAGTGTTCAGCGCGTAGGAGCGCGTTCATGCGCGTGGGAGGCACGTTTTGGGCACGTGAACGGGTCGGGTCAGGTGCCTGACTCATAAAAGTTTTTGCCATATAAATTTATATAGTTTGTGTTGATTTATATAATTATTTCTCTTTTAATTATTACAATTATATAATTTTAATAGTCAACTTCGAAGAATATATAGATCTTACATATGTCGGTATATTATTTCGAACATTAATTTATATACATATTATGAACTTAATGTAATTCATAAACGTAAAATAATAATCATATCACATAAAAATCTTAATTCATTAATTTTGTAAATGTATTATCACATTTTATGGAAAAGTGAGGATTGTTTAATAAAATGTATGACTAGTATCACCAAAAGATATAACATGTTTGTGAAAACACAAATAGACGTACGTGTGAAAGGTATAACATACAAGATTGGCACATGGGGCACATAAATGGATCTGATCCTAGATCTTTGCACTGATAGACATAAAATATTTTGCCTTATTTTATGAGGTATGAATAGTAAATTGACTCAGGTTGTGGAATTAGATTCATGAAATGATTTTACACAACTTCTACTGAAAAATAAATAATCATAAACACCACATAATAATATATTTTCCAAATTACCAAGACAAAGTTATATATATATATATATATATATGTATATAAAAGTGTAATTTGAGACTATCAAGTGATGACGTTTCAAGCTCTACAAACATGACAAGTGTCCCTCCAATAAAAACCTCTTACAAGAAATCAAATAGTTCAAATTTTGGTCATTTAATTTCGAAATTGCAAGAGAAGAACCAGTTCAAGCTTAGGCATTTTTGTTTCAAATGTAAATATAGTTGTCTTTTCAACATTTCAAACAAATGAAATTGAAAAAAATGTAAACAACAATGTTTATTGTGAAAAGATGTAAACGACAATTATTTTGCAAAACTAATTACATTAACAAAAAAATAATTGTTAAAAAGACATTAAAATGTAATTGGATAGATAAAATAGTTATATGACTCTTAATCATGCAAATCTAACAAATGCATGAGTAGAATATTGTCCATCCAAATACCGGATGGACATATTCAGTCCAAGTACCCTAAACCATTGATAAATTATAATAAAAAATTACAACAACAAATATAACTATTGGTGAAGACTAATAAAAAGAATACATAAGAGAAAACAATTACAAATGAAATTATTTTTAAAAAAGCACTTAAAGGTAAAATCGAAACAAAACAGGTGTCAATGAGCGATAAAGGTGAGATTTATTCTATACTTTGTATATATAACTAGTAAAACTCGTATAAAGAACCACCTATTAACAATTATGTGCTAAAAATCAACTGCAAAAAAGATATAAAAAAATAATGAGAAACATTAAGGATAGAGAAAAAAATCATATATATGAATGAATCAACAAATATGTAAATGAAAATATTGTTTATAAAATAAAAATCTATATATATATATATATATATATAAACAGAATATTATGCCAAAAATAGCTACAATAAATGTCTAATTTATTAAATATTTCCACTTTAATAAATCATTAATAACTTTTATTTTAAATTTATTAATAAACAAATACATAAATATTAATATTTAAGACATTTAATTTTATATTTATTGTATATAAACTCAAAATAAAAGGTAAATAGATATATTTATCTATATATTTTTATATATTATAGAGGAAAAGTTTGAGATATTTACAGAAATACTATTTTCCGAATAAAAAAGTGTCACATCAACATTATTTGTATTTTGCATTTTTTATTATTCAATCCATTCAATTTATAATATATATTGTATTAGTTTATTCTTATTTTATTAATTCTAATTAAGTTATTTTTTATTGAATTAATAATTTCTTATATACCAACAATAGATAATGTTCAAACAATAATTTCAATAATAAATATTAATTTGTTTGGGGATAATTGTATCATATTTAATATAAATATAATTTATAAATAAGTGTAACACTATTAAAGATGCGTATATATACATATATGTATATATATAATGTATTTAGTGTGAAATTATATGACATTCTAAGTATTTTTTAAATTAATATTTGTAAGTGTCCCATCAACAAATTTTTCATTTTGCATTTTACTATATATTTAATCCATTTGATCTAATAATATAAATATTGTATTAATTCATTATCATTTTATCGATCTTAATTAAATTAATTTTTATTGAAGAATTTATTAAAAATCAATAATAGATATCCAAACAATAATTTCAATAATAATTATTAATTTGTATGGGGATAATTTATACCATAATAATATGAATTAATAAATAATTATAACACTATTAAAGATGTGTGTATATATGTGTATATATAATATGTATTTAGTCTGAAATTATATGTCATTCTAAGTATTTTTTAAATTAATATTTGTAAGTGTCCCATCAACAAATTTTTCATTTTGCATTTTACTATATATTTAATCCATTTGATCTAATAATATAAATATTGTATTAATTTATTCTCATTTTATCGATCTTAATTAAATTAATTTTTATTGAAGAATTGATTAAAAATCAATAATAGATATCCAAACAATAATTTCAATAATAATTATTAATTTGTATGGGGATAATTTATACCATAATAATATAAATTAATAAATAATTATAACACTATTAAAGATGTGTGTGTATATATGTGTATATATAATATGTATTTAGTCTGAATTATATGTCATCTTAAATATTTTTTAAATTATAAATATCTCATAATCAAATAAAATTTTAGCCTCTTACTTTACACTTAAGACTTCGTATATTTTTATATGAGAGTGCACATTTTGAATTTATATGGTTCACCTGATTATTTAAATTATATGTTTAGTTTCTAATTATATTGTCATCATCATGATCGTAGATGTAACACCCCGTTTTCAAGAAAATATGCATTTCATATTTCATAAAATTTATGTTACCTTTTAATTGAAAATGATTTGAAATGAACTCTTATGTTATTTAAAGTTATGATTTACGCATTATGGTGTACTTGATTTTTTTTACGTATTTTGTGATCTAATGTTTCTTTCGAGATTTTAAAGTATTTTGCAGGATTGCTTACGGAGGAAACCGAGCTTGATCTCAACTCACTTGACAATCATGGATAAAAGTAAAAAAATAAAATAGTGATAAGTTTAAATGAGGAAAAATGATATTAGGTTTTTATGCAAAGATTTTCGTTTATGTCGTAAATGCTTTTATTTTATTAAATTTAATCATGATCTCTATATGTGATTTTATGTGATAAAATAATTTACATAAAATGTACTTAGTAAATACTTGTGTATGAATTTTGTTATTGTAGTATTATTATTATTATATTTAATGTTATTAATGTTAATCATATATATATAGATGTGGACGTGTGTAATATATATATATATATATATATTATGTATGTACATTTACTATTTATCTAAAGCACATACATGTATATTTATTTATTTTGTGAACATGATAGATAATGTTTTGGATAAAAATTGGAGAGATGAGTCACACCTCCTCTTCAACCTATTTTACTTTCCTTCTCTCTCTCCACTTTGGTTTTGAGATTTTTGATTCAAGCAGCAAGAAATTGGGGACATTTGAAGAGTATTTTTTTCTTGCTTTGATGTATATATATTTGTGTAATTGAGTGTGTATATTGTATATGTGTATGTTTATCTTGTATATTTTGTTGATGTAATTGAGAAGTAGAAAAGGGGGAGGGGAGATGAGGAGAGTGGAGGGGCGCCGCCGCGTCGGGCGACGCCGTGCAGAGGGTAGCCGAGAGGGGGGCGAGCAGCACCGCTCATGGCGCTGCTGTGCGAAGGGCGCCGCCGTGAGGGGCGGCGCTGTGAGTGTGTGGTGGTGTTTTGTGTATGTGTGTGTGCGTAGCTGGAGAAAGGGGGAAGGAATGGAGAAGGCGCCGCCACACGGGGCGGCGCTGAGCAGAGGCAGGGGAGGGCAGCGCCGCGAGGGGCGCTGCCGTGCTGTGCGCTGCGATTGGGCGGCGGCGGTGACCTGCTGCAAATCGAGAGGAAGGGGGGCGTGTGTGTATTGTGCTGTGTGTGAGTGTGTGGGCGCCGCCGTGAGTGGTGGCGCCGTGTGTTGTGGTGGCCGGCGACGGGTCAGTCGCCGGCAGGAGAGGGCGCAGGCGACGGTGGCAGAGGGGCTGAGCAGCGACGGGTTTTGGGGGTTTGGGGCAAGGGTTAAAATTTTGTAAATTCAATGTTTTCCAAGGACTAAATTGCAATTTTCTACTTTTGCTTAATTATTATACAATCCATTATCTTTTGCTTAATTGCTTTTTCAGTCCCTGCAAATTTTATTAATTTGAATTCAACCCCTGAAATTAATTTAAGTTGCAGTTTAACCCCAGAACTTTACAAGATTTTTAATATGATCCCAGACTTTATAGAAACTGCAGAATCACCCCTAAACTTTGCTACAATTATAAATTGAACCCGATACTGTACTGGATATTATTTTATGACCCAAACCTTTATATTTTATGTGTCTTTTTAGGATTAAAATTTCTAGTTCAAATATCTAAAGCTTAAGTTATGAGTATGTTGATTTCTTTTAAATGCTAATCATGTTTAAATGATTCTTATATGATAATGTTATCATCAAAATTTTATATATGAGTCTAATATGTGTATATTTTGTATGATGTATGATTAATATAAATATTTGGATAATGTGTATGGAATCATATTAATGGATTAACTTACAACCTGTATTTCTATTTTGAATTGATTACATGATAATTAAAGATTTATATAAATTTATGTACATTGGTTATTGTTTCGCTAATTTATTTTGTTAATTGAGGTGTGTATTTCTAAATTATTATACTATTTGGCAAATTATATATCTTAATTATTTATTTTACAAAATCATTTATAACTAGCAATGCAATTGTGGTTTCTTTAAATTATATAGTATTAAAAGATAATCTATCTTGCCAAATTGAATAAGAAATTGGTATCCTGCATGACAACATAAGTTTATTTTTGGTATTAAAGGTTGTGTGTAAAATGTTGGTATACACTATTAATTAGTGATATTATTCCAGAAATAAGATTTGAAAAGTGTTATATTAGTTAAATTAATTTAAGGAATGATTTAAGTAATATAGAAATTAAAGAGAAATTGAGTATATGATTAGTGTGTTCGGCTAAATAAAGGGTCGATTGGTAATTACCATAAGACTTTCATTCTGGCTTAAACTTATATATGAACCAGAGAAGTATGTAAACTTTTAAGAATCTCCTTTAGTTATATTTAATTGCTATGGGTAGATTATCTATAAGTCTTTACTTCATATGTTAGCTAATGGTATCTTTTATGTTACACTAGTTGTAGAAACTCATAAAAGATAAAGAGTTAGTTAATGGAACAGAGTAAAGATTTAATTTGAAGTCTTTCGATAATATCTACATGTTATATGATATTATATGATATAAGAGACTAAATGATTAAGTGTGTCGAGTGCAGTCGAGACAACCGGTGAATCCAGGAGCAATCCTCGTGCTGTCATCTTAAAAGTGGGTAACTTCTAATCTCTACTATGCGCTGATAATTAAATTAGTAAGTTATGTATGAAAATCTACGGCTGAAGCTCCGTAGCTATAACCGGTAGTTGCTTCACTATCGGGCGACGACCATAAGGGCCATAGTGCCTGGTCTATGAAAGCAAGGTTGAGTGGGCGAGCGACTCCCACATTCCTTTATGTTATGTATGGTCCAGGGTGAGCGTGCCCAACGGACATGTAGTATGTGCTTAATGATTTAATTGTTTCAATGAATATTAGAGAGTACAGTTATCCCACTGGGATCCCTCTCCGGAGGTGTCTCATGATTCTACTTTTAATATTTTCAGGTTCGGCGTATGATGATGTGGACGTGTAGCGAGCTGAACTGTCTTTCCATCACCCTTTATGTTAAAGTACCAAAACAATACTTACTTTTAAGAATAATGTTATATTTTGATATGTAAATTATGATAGATGATAGACCTAGACTTGTATTTTGGTATTATTTATTTGCTCTATTATGTTATCTCTTGTAGGAGTCTGTTTGAGCGTTTAACCTAGAAATGTGGGTAAAACACGAGTTTTGGAAGTAATTATATTATGTTTTAAAGGAAAAAAAAATGTCTCGTGTTTTCCTTTCAGTCTTCCGCTGTAAACTATTTTATGAATTCTTTAATTAGTAAAGGGTGACGACTTGATTCCCAATTAGTGGGGATCGGGGCGTTACAGTAGACTACTACTACATTTTGATTCTGTATTGAGCTTAAATTGTAATGTTCAATGTTTTGCTATATCAATTAATTTACGTGATATTTATAAAGAAATAATTATCTGTCATATTTGATGTTAAACGATATTAATAAAAAAATTATAATTCAATTTATTTTGAAATAAAAGGTTGAAAATACATAATTGACAGTGCTTGCATCAAGTTCCTACGTAAAATTTCTAATTTTATTGTGTAATGTTTCTATATATACATACTCTCACACATGTATTTAATTTTAATAATTGAATTTGATTTTTAATTCATAATTTTTTTAGTTTTTTTAGTATATTTAATTTAAGTGACTGAAGATATTAGTTTGTAACACAGATGATAAAAAAAAATGTTTCGACTATAACTATTGTGTATAAAGAAGTTTTTAAAAAACTTACAAACTTTACAGGTAGAATTTCCAATTTTAATTTGAAGATCATGATATTGATACTTTTGTTTTTAGTATTAATCATAGATTAATGAATTGGATGTGTATACTATCAATTTATTGCTGTGAATTAAATTATCTTAAACAAATTTATACATTCTTAGTTATTAAATATTATATTGTCTTACTTACACTATATTATGAAATAATTAATATTTATCAATATTATATCACTAAACACGCATCGCGCAGGTACGAGTACTAGTTTAAATAAATATTAAATGAAGCCCTACGTAGGCATGCTAATGGATCGCACACCAATATGGCATCAATTAAGAAAAAACCTCATTTAATTGCTGAAATTTTATTACAGTGCACTTTTGAATTATACAACTATAATCCAAATTATTACTGGTTTTGTAAAAATTACAAGGATCTTATATTAATAACCACATGCTCATTGTATAAAGATTTTTAAAAATCTTTTTTCAAGCATATATATATATATATGCGCTTTTTTAAGAGGTAAGATATATATATATATATATATACACACGAGTATCAGCATATGCGTCGCATGTGGAAGATGAATTTTTTAAATAAAAAATATTATATTACTACAAGTCTTAAATAATAATTTTTTATAAGGATATACAACCTATATTAAATTAAATTAGATTCAAAAAATCTAGTAAATTAAAGTCCTAGTATAATAGAGTCTTACTTATAATAGATCATGATTTTGGTTTGGAATGCTAATGTAAAAATATTTAAATATGAAAATCACAAATTACTGTTATAAACTTAAATAAAATTTTTAATAAGGATATATTAAGCAATCCATATTTTGAAAGAAATATCCATAAATTAAAGTCCTAATATAATAGAGTCCTGCTTATGATAGAATTCTATATGATTTAGGTTTATAATTCTAATGTAAAATTATTTAAATATAAAAATCACAAATTACAATTATAACCTTAAATAAAATCTTTAATAAGAATATATTAGGCAATCCATATTTCTTAATAAAATCTTTAATAAGGATATATTAAGCAATCCATATTTTGAAAGAAATATCCATAAATTAAAGTCCTAATATAATAGAGTCTTACTTATGATATAATTCTATATGATTTAGGTTTATAATTCTAATGTAAAATTATTTAAATATGAAAATCACAAATTACAATTATAACCTTAAATAAAATCTTTAATAATGATATATTAGGCAATCCATATTTTGTAAGAAATATTCATACTTTTATATAGGTAATAAATATATATAAACCTCACTATTTGAACGGAGCTACCAAATTGTGTTGGGCACACCTTAATATTATGACAAAAACTTATATACCCCTGGGACACATACGGGTACGGATTTAGGTGTTATATACATGATCTTCAGGTATTATATATATACTTTATAGGTGTTATGTTTTTAGGTGTTATATATATACTCTACATGTATCACATGTATATAAGAATATACATGTGATACCTGAAGAGTATATACATGATACCTGTAGAGTATATATTTAACAACATATGATGATTATTTGGGGACACCATGTCCCTGGGGCACACAAGTGTCACTCTAATATTATTTACTTGATCGGATTGGTTTTAACTAATGAATTAATTAATTTTTTTTATTAAAAATAAAAAATACATGGGTTGGTTTAATGGGAATTACGAGTATTAAGCATTAAAAGTATATAGGATGGAATGATTAAAATTTGCAAGCATTTTGCAGTAATAGTAGGTTGTATGTGAGTGGATCGTATATGAGACAATTTCATAAATTTGGTCACGTGAGATGAGTTAAGTCACAACTTACGCTTTACAATTTATATATGAATTTATGAAATGAGTTATGTTAATATGTAGATGATAAAAATTTGTCCCAAAATAACTGTTTATGAAATTATCTGCAATAAATTTGTGTTACATTAATTTAAATATTGGTTGGTTGTAAAGGTGAGCAAATCAAACCAAAAATCGAGTCCTTTATTTTTAGTTAATCCAACTGAACTCACGTGCAAATATATATGAATCGATTCGATTCGATTGAGTTTTTCTCACTTGTAATATTGCAATTTAGTCCATTAGTTTAAAACTTAACCGAAAACCCCTTTATCTTAATAAATCAAAACAAATCGACAATTACACGACATCAAATTGAATCACTCATATGATTAGATTTTCTTATCCCTATTCAATTTTGCTCTAGTTGATTATATAGTTTAGTTGATTGATTATATAAAGACAACACTTAGTGATCCATGCACCCGAGTCAACCAGTCCCACACACCTTTTACGTGCGTTTTCACGTCCTCCAACGCTCTCTCACGCGCCTGGTGGGTACGCACAAACCTACCAAAAATTCGCTGAACGTATTCTACCTTCATGTTATGTTAGTCAGAAGGTATCACTAACATAACTTGAAGGTCAATGGTTCTAATTAAGGTTATAAAATCTAGAAATGAAGATATCACTAACATAAGATGAAGATATCATTAACATAACATAAATGTCATACTAACATAATATGAAGGTTACGACCAAAACAAAGAGGCACCGTGGACTGGACTGACCCGCGCAGGCCCGCACGCGACCCGAGTGCACAGGAGACCTACTTATATAAAACTCATAGATATTTGGTATTAATATAAACTTAGATTGGTTAATTGGTTGCAATTGCACATGATCATTTACATTTTTAAATTTTACACTTAACACTATGCTATTTCTTTAAGCAATGAAATGCAACATTTCCGATGTGATAATATGGAGACAATATCGTTTGGATAATGCACCATCAGCAAAATGCAAAAGCCAATCTAGAATATTACAAATTTTCAATTTGTAATTTTTTTTAATTCAATTGCAACTTGGACTTCATAAAGTGTAACCTAAATTTTTTTCCCTGACTTTATTAGCAAAATACACTACATGTGACTTGTTGCAAGAAAAATCATGTGCAAGTCACATATTGTGCATTTTGCCGGAAAAGTTATTGGAAAAAAAAAATCCAATTGCATTTTAGGTTTCAATCAAACAAAAAAATATTTTAGGTTGCATGTTGCAAAACGATCATACTTTTGGTATTTGTGTTTGACCTAAAAATAACTTGTGTAATTAAAACAACATTGATACTACATGTTAGGGTTTTCACAAATCATTTATTTGTCTGAACCGAACTGAAATCGATTTTTTTGGTTCAAAATCAACCCAAAATAATTATTAATTTTGGACATTTTTTATTTTCAATTTGGTTTTAGTTTTGAAGTCTGATTAAATAATACAGAACCAAAAATTGATTTTTTTTTTTAAATTTATGTTTCTTCCATTGAAATACTGAATCAATTCAATTTCCAATTTTTACATTGTCAATTTTCATCAGCCGTTAACGATTCCCTTTCAATCTTGATAGCGATTCCCATTATTTCTTGAATAGACTTGAAACTTTAAAATTTTAATTTTAGTTTGTTTAGTAACTTGGAACGGAGTTGGAATTTTCATGTGAGTTTTGTTCCAAAATTTCAATGTTTATGTGATTTTAAAAATCTTTCATTTCTTGGAAACAAAAAACTTAATGGTTTTAAAGCCCCGATTAAAACAAAACATTGTCGAAAGATTTTAGCTACACCGAAAAATCGACATACATTAGTTTAGTTTTCGATTTCAATATTCAGTTATTCAAAAATTCAAGTTTTATTTGATCTTTACAACTCTTTCATTTTTCAGAAAAAAATATTTAAGAGAAGCTCTCGCACCAGGTGCCATGCACTCGGATCAGGTTTGGATCGTTTTTTTTTTTCGCACTTATGTTGAAAACGTTTAAATATGTTTTGATGAGACAAAACCTTAGGAAATTAACCCTAACTCTATATGCATAACCTAGCTCGAAAGGTTACTGCAACAAGGTAACTGCTGAAGAAAGAAAGATCAGAGAAAGTGTCAAATGAATAATAATGAAGAGAATGGTGAAAGGAATCAGGTGAACTAACTAGGATACTGATGACTGCAGGAAGCTACTGGAAGAGAACTTGCTGAAGTGGACTGAAGAGCAGCAAGCTACCAGACAGAAAGTTACCTGAAAGACCATGTCTAAGCATACTGCTAGAAGCAGCATGCTACAGAAGCAGCATGCTACAGAAGCCTCAAGCCACCTGAAGGAGCAAGTCAGAGAAGGAAGCACCAGAGTGAGTGCGAGGAGGAAGCTACAAAGCAGGCATGTGAAGAAAGTCAAAAGTTACCGGTAGACACAAGAAGGTTACCGATAGAGAGAAGAGAAGAGGAGTCAATCAGAAGAAGACGCGTGGAAAACTAAAAGCTTGCGTGTGTTAGAAGAAGTGAGACGCTATCAATGATGGAAATCTATCTACCTTAAACGGGCAGATTTCCTAATCTATAAATGGAAGAAGACTGAAGACTGAAGTAGAAGAGAGAGCTCAAGAAGAGAGAAAAAAGAAAGCGCATAAAAGTATAGAAGAAGTCAAAGCCTAAGAGAGAGCGTAGAAAAGAGGGGGAAGACTACACAAAAGAAAAGAGAGTAGAGTGGGGAAGAGAAAAGAGAAGCTCAAACACCCCACACCCCAAAGACGCATACTCAGTCTCACAGTCTTGCAGCAAGCTTCAGCAGATCAACCTGCAAACGAAGCCCAAGCTTGTTGCATCCAGTTGAAGAAGAAGGAAGACAAACTTTTAAGGACTGTCTTGGAGTGCTTAGTGCGAGAAGCGAGTCCTGCTAAGCTTTCCACTTTCTGAAGAAGAAAGTGAGGACCCTGGGTGGGTAGATTAGGATTCTGTGTGGGTCAGATAGGAGAGTAGGCAAGAAGCTGTGTGAAGACTTGCTACTTATTTGTTAAGTGATTGTTGTAATGGAAAAGACTATATAAACCAACAAGATTTAACAAAGGTTCCCTCTTGAGAAAAGGCAGAGGGGATGTAGAAGGATTACTCCACCTTCGAACCTCTATATATCTATGCGTCTATATGTGCTTACTACTTTACTTGCATACTCTATGTTAAGTTGCACATCTTCTATACTTGGCACTTCAATGAGAGAAAAGCTTCCACAACCACTCTGATCAGTAACCTCCCAAAAGATTACTGACTCCCGACCAAAGCCTCCTGAAAAGAAAAAAAGTTTGAAATAGGAATAGACTTATTCACCCCCCTCTAAGCCTAATACCACATTTTTTGGGACCAACAACTTAATTATTAAAATTTGGTCATGACTTCTATGTCATATTATATTTTTATGTTATGTTAGACAAACTTTTATATTATATTAGACATACCTTATATAATATATAAAAGTATGACTAACGTAGCCAAAATGTATGTCTAATATAACTAAAGTATGTCTAAAATTACTAAAAGGTACGAAAGTATAGTTGAAAATTTTAAGGGTCTGAAATTAGGACACAAAAGTATTCCTAACATTACATAAATATATATCTAACATTACATAAATGTATGATACCTGGAGCAAATTTGAGTGGATTTGCGTGCATCCACCAAGGTGCATCGGGTGAGTGAAACGCACGTGGAGATGCATTTTTGGACGCGTTGACCGAGTCAACTCGTGTACATGGTGTATAAAAGTTTTTGCATAGGAGACCCGGTGCATGGTAAATGAAAGTTTTTGCAGAGGTTTCCTATGCACCTAGTGCATGGATTTGAACTCCATACACTTGGGTTGGATCCGGCCCGGCCTGCCAATGACTTTCTTTTTTCGCTCATGAATTTTGTTGTTTTGATCGTGACTTTATGTTATATTAGTCATACTTATACCTTTTATGTTATATTAGTTATACATTCATTTTCAGATTTCATTCTTTCAATTCAAAACGATTGACTTTTATGTTATGTTAGTCATACCTTCATGTATGATGTCTGAAACAAATTTTGTGGGTTTGAGCACACCCATTAAACACGTGAGAGTGCATAGGAGCGCATGAGCCAGCGTGCATAAGCACGTGGGAATACGTGAAACATGCGTGGGAGCGTGTGGGCTGAGTTGACCACGAGATCCATCCATCAAACACAAATGTTTTGGTGATGTTTTAAAATGCCGATTAAAATTGAAACAATACCGAAAGATTTCAGTTGAACCTAACGAAACCAAAATACACTAGTTTAGTTTTCGGTTTCAATATTCGGTTAAATCGGAAATTCGGTTGGATCGGTTTTAACCGAATGCACTCAAGTCCAATTCTATTCGTACCCCACAACCCTAGATTCTCAAACCGGGCCGGGTCACCGAAACCGTTGTTTAAAGCGGCGGCGTTTGGGATATTTCTGTTGCCGGAGTTGGCAATCAGAGATTTAGCGATTCATGAAATTAGGGTTTTGAGCTTCGTATTGAAGAAGAGAAGAGAAGAGATTGCAGATTGGCGTAAGATAGACCGGTGGGGGCAGAATCTTGGAATCACACTACTTGGTTTGCTTGCTCTTATTCTCTTCGTGTGCTTCGTACGGTCTATTTAACGCTTGTCTGCTTTCTCCCCTCTCTCTCTACCGCTATTTCTCTCTCTCTCTCTCTCTCTATATATATATCTTTATCTCTCGCCCACCCTTTCAGTTCATCCCGGAGCTGTGTTGGTTGCTCATTTTCAAGCTGTTCAGCTTTTGTGGTTGCGATCCTTTTATTTCAGTTATTAATTGTGTTTATTGTTGCGCTATTTAGTATAGAGCAGAGAAAGTTGGTCCCTTGTTTTGAGAGCATGTGATTTAGTGTTCAGGATTATTTATAATTTCTCTGTTGCATACATAAAACAAGCTGTGCTAGTAGATTTTTACTGGTTATAGTTGTTCATTCAGTAAATCATAAGCATTACATTAGAAGAATGGATATAGAGTCGACTGGGAATCCAGTTGATGCGTGTAGTCTTGCTATTGATGGAAGACCATCATACTGGTTAGATGCCTGCGAAGATGTATTATGCGATGATTATTTTGTTGATTTTGGGGCTGCAGTGACCAATTCAATTCCTGAACCAGAACCTCACCCTAATGGAGGCTGCCATGACCCATGTTTCTTTGGTGGGATCGATCAGATTCTTGACAACATAAAAAATGGTAGTGCTGATTTGCCTGCTAATAATTCTATTAATGACAGCACGAATGGATTTCACAATTCCTCTACCCAGAAAACCTGCGTCCAGGATGGGCACTCAGTGTCTAAAAATGAGATTATTAATAGCAACAGGAAAAGGCCATCTGTCTGTAGTAATGGATTCAAGAATGAGCTAACTAACCTTGGCAAGAGACCTCATGAACTTTATGACTCTGAGCAAAGACAGAACAGAAAAGTTAGTGGTAGGGATCCCAAAAAGGAAAGAAAAGCTTGGGATAGGGCTCCCGGCAGGAAGAGACAACGTAGTTGGGATGATGTGGAGATTGACGGGCAACTAAGAGACCAGCAAAGGAGAAGAGAACGCTATGGTACAGGTAGCTGGAAGGATAGAGACTCCAGGGAAGCAAGGGGTTACTGGGAGCGAGAAAAAGATACAAATGAATTGGTATTCCGTGTTGGTTCTTGGGAATCTTGTAGAAATAGAGATGAAAAGGCAAATGCTCTGAAAATCAACAAATATACTGGATCTTCAGAAGAGAAGAAACCAGAACCGCCAAAAGAGAAAATCCCTGAGGAGCAGGCTCGCCAGTATCAGTTGGATGTTCTTGAACAGGCGAAAAAAAGAAACACAATTGCTTTTCTTGAAACAGGGGCTGGGAAAACACTAATTGCGGTCCTCCTTATGAGAAGTGTCAGCACTGAACTGCAAAAACAGAATAAGAAAATGCTAGCTGTTTTTTTGGTGCCTAAAGTTCCTCTTGTTTATCAGGTAGTATGTAATGGGCAATCAGTGAAGAATTTCAACTCATATAATTTGTAATTTTCTTTGTGAATAGCTTTTTCTTTCTTTGGTTGAAATGTAGCAAGCTGAGGTGATCCGTGAGCGCACGGGTTATCAAGTTGGCCATTACTGTGGTGAAATGGGTCAAGATTTCTGGGATGCAAGGAGATGGCAGCGTGAGTTTGAAAGCAAACAGGTATTTCTGAATATGATACTTATTTCCTTATTTAGTTTGAACACGTTAAAATAGTAGTTATTATAATACTTACTCATCTAAAAGTTCCTTTAGACCAAATGCTATTGTAAAGTAATGGAAAAAGATCAAAGGCTCATTTTCTTGTTGGACTGGACATTAACTTACTTTTTTATATTAAAAAAAAAAGTGGATGTAATGATGTTTGCTCTCTTGTGTATTCACTTTTGAAATGACTATGGTAAAAGATGAGAACACTTAATTTGCTATTGGAGTGAAATACACCAACTCTCATTTGTTCTTGGAGTTAAGTTGCCATTGAAAACTGAATTTAAACATACAATTTTTCCACTATGTTTCCAGAGGTCTTACTACCTTGAATGGCAAGGCTATGGTATTGAAATTTAGGGGGTGCTTGGGTGGGTGGCAATTGATATGAAACAAAAGTGGGTGCTTGGTATATACTCATGTACGGTTTTGATTACCCACTTTATGAAACCCATTAGTCACTGCCTTTATTTCTAACTCCATTCGGGTTCCCTATTGAATTACTGAGCACCCCCTTATTTTATAAAGACGAAGAAAGAAATATGCACTTGTTCACAACAGATTAGTCCATTAAAATTGGAAGCATGAAAACTACAAAGCTTCATTTTATTAAGTACAGTTGGCTGGAAAAGGCGAATGATACATTTAAGTCAACTTCTCTTCATATTTGCTGTAATTATACATGAAATTGTCATTTTGATTTAAAAAAGAAATCGTGGTTCTGTGTTAAAGGTTGATGTTATCTTCCCACCTTTCTCTCCAAAAATAAAAATATCAATAATCAAGGGGAAGCCAATTGTGCCAAACAACTAACGCAAAGATACTGTTCTTCATGCATGTAAAGTCATACATCCTCTTCCTTTCACTTCCCTGTTCCTGTGCTGTACCAAGCAATGCATAAATGCTAAACTGGAACAAACAAACTTTTACATAACAAACTGTTTAAAATTTCTAAGTAGGGGAAATCATTTATTCTTATATTTGTATTTTACTGTAAACTTGCTGGATATATAGAAGCCCTACTTTAGAGGCCTTTTCCGACTCCCCTAGCCCAGTCCAACCAAACAATTTACAATGTCATTTTGTGAAATAGATCTTTTGCAGAATTCTCTATTGGCTGATCATCATGCCCCTTATGCCTTTTCGAGAGGAACTTAGACCATATTGATTTTCAAAACTTTGTAGCACCAGCTGTTTAATGTAAAGGGTCTCACATCATTCCACTCAGATACTATCAAAAATTGAGAAAGTAAAATCAAACCAAAACCATTATATATAATATGTAAGAAACATTCATACATTTGTATGCCCTGGCAAAAACTTAGAAAAATAGCATTTTGATGGAACAGTTCAATTTATGTTTTTTTGTCAAACAATGAGGAAAATGTCTTAGAAATGTGTTATAGTCTCTGGTTATACAATCAAGAACATTTCTGATCATAGAAAAAAATTATAGTGACTTGTTTCTCTCGACTAGCATTTTCTTCTGATGGGAGTACTTCATCATCATGTTTCCCTTTCTAACATCAGCACTCCTACAACAGTTACTATCATAATAGCTTACCACATAATTTTTTTGTTGCACCTTATTTGGTACATTCAAGGTAGTAAGATGTGGCATGAATGAGTAGTAGGCAGGGTTATTCAGATCCTTGATGGCTGCCTGGCATCTATGTTGCCAACCTAGATTCTTGTTTGACAGACCAACTGCAAAGTCTGCAATTGACAGAAATAAGATATAAACATAATGAAATGAATATTCTAAAGCATTTCTTCATTTTTCTTCCATTTCCCTTATTTATATTTGGTGTTGATATCAATGTTCTTTTTGTTTTTACATATATATATATATATATATTTTTGTTTTCACATATATATTTTACATTCTGCTGCTGCTCACATACATACCACTTGTTATGTACAATATTTATCTGAAATATGCTTATTTGCCTATATACAATTCATGCCTAATTGCCTATGCTATTGTTGGCTACAAATTTGGGATCAGAGTAGTTTCCCAGGGGTAGGAATATGAGGTGAATTTTGTTTTAGAATGTTTCTTCCTCTGCACACACACACACATATCATATTGATGTACATATGCATGTACTTACTAATTTGTACCACATATACAGAAACTGTATTACTGCCTTAAAGATAAAACTTTGTTCCTGCCTTCAATTAATGTTTTTTTGTTTTTTTATGATTAGATTATTAGTGTCCTATTCTATGTAAACAAGAGTAATGGTTATTATGAAATCTTATTGTGATTTGGCTTATTAGGACTTAAATAACAGACATAATACTAATGTGGTTTTCGTGTATACTCCTGGACATGAAACCATGGGTGTCTGACCTTTCTAATAAAACCTGGTGGCTTCTTCTAGCTTATTGTGGTTTAGATGACTGATGTCAAATCCTAATAAATAAACTTAACTATTACTACTAAATCCTTACATGATTGGACAGTTAAAAGATTGGCTCCTATGTAATATGCAATGGTGCATGATTTGCCATTTGCTTATGTTTTCTTGTGGTCCTGCCACTGTCTTACTTGTGGGGTATAAAATTTCTATTGATATTTGAATTGAAATTGCATTTAATTACTCATTTTTGAGATAGATGATGGGGTAATAACTAGTAGAATAATATATGAAAGCTATGATTTTTTAGCACAGTTCAGAACCTCACATGAAATCACTGTTTTCTGAAGTTACTCCATGTTTAAAGTACTGATTATGCAGATATGCTTAACTTTTCTCACTCATGCTGTTGCTTGACCCAGGTCTTAGTGATGACGGCTCAAATTCTTCTAAACATTCTCAGACACAGTATAATAAAAATGGAATCTATCAATCTCCTTATTCTGGACGAGTGTCATCATGCTGTGAAGAAACATCCTTATTCTTTGGTGATGTCTGAGTTCTATCACACAACAGAAAAGGAGAAGAGGCCATCAGTGTTTGGGATGACTGCATCTCCTGTAAATTTGAAGGGTATGCTCCTGATGTTTTGTGTCACAGTTAATATGTTAACTACATCCCTTGTGTAGTGGACTAATAAGTTTCTTGTTGGAGTCGTTACATGGATTAAATGTTTACTGACATATATACATTGAGTTCTTTATGTTCAACTCAAGTGTTTCTAGTGATCTTATTAGGGATTGGGGTATAGTGTTGTAAAGGTTTTTAGCATGGTTGTGTTCCGTTTTCTGCGTTTGTTCAGTGTGGCTCTTGTAGTTTCTCTAGTTCTTTTTTTGGCTCTTGTACCTCCTTTGAGGGATCTCCCATCCCTCCTTTTCTCTTTTATTAATAAAATTTTTGTTTCCTTCTGAAAATAATAATAAAAAACAAAAAACCCAGGTATTTATAGTCTCTGATTCTAATTGTGATATTTTTCTGGCACCAAGTATTGTACTTGTCATATCTTAAGTATCTTTTATTGGTCTTTTCTCTTTAACATAAAACTGTTTATGTATAAATCAGGTGTTTCTAGCCAAGTTGATTGTGCAGTAAAGATTCGGAATCTGGAAAGTAAACTAGATGCAGTAGTTTGTACTATAAAGGACCGGGCGGAGCTGGAGAAACACGTACCAATGCCTTCAGAAGTTGTTGTGGAGTATGATAAAGCTGCTAGTTTGTGGTCCCTCCATGAGCAAATAAAACAAATGGAACAGACTGTTGAAGAAGCTGCTCGTTCAAGCTCCAGAAGAAGTAAGTGGCAATTTATGGGAGCCAGAGATGCTGGATCTAAGGAAGAGCTCCGCCAAGTTTATGGTGTGTCTGAACGATCTGAAAGTGATGGTGCTGCTAATCTAATACAAAAATTGAGGGCCATCAACTATGCACTGGGTGAGCTAGGACAGTGGTGTGCTTACAAGGTGATGCACTTATTCATTATAGGATTTTTCTGAGTCCTTTGTATGTAATTACATATCCTGGTTAAGATGGTACTAGTCATGGAGTAACTTTTGGTTCCAATGGTTATCCAAAGTTATCTTTTGAATAATCTTGTCTTTTACTTTATGCTTTGTGGAGAGTTCTTCTCTACTGTTCCAGTTGAGGTAATCAAAATTTAGTGATTCCTTCCATGAACTTTTATGACATGCAGTTCCATATGGCTGGAAATATTTGTAAGATATGGAGTCAATTCTGGGTTGAATATATTACTAATGCTGGTTTCTTGTGCAGGTTGCGCAAGCATTTTTAACTGCTTTGCAGAATGATGAGAGGGCGAACTATCAACTTGATGTCAAGTTCCAAGAATCATATCTACAAAAAGTTGTCTCTCTTTTGCAGTGTCATTTGTCTGAAGGGGCTATCTTAGACAGTGATACTGGGGGCACTGACACAAACAATATTGCTGCACATGAGAATGGGCCTGATGAGCTAGAAGAGGGGGAACTCACCAACAGCTGCGGTGAGTAGTTTCTTCTTTGTGATTATATGCTGAGCCTTACTGGTAAAGCCCACTGTTTTATGGTTACCTTGTGACTTTGGATGGGGATACCAGATCTGAGCTAGTTGATGAGTCTAAACTAATTCCTAGATCCAAGTGGAGAAGACTTTGGCTTAAAGTCAAGCTCGTGCATTCTATGTTCTCAATTATACATAGTTGGATTACTATGTTAATTTGTATGTTAACAAAAGATCCTTGCAGGCCAATCCTAAGTTCACAAACATCTTATCTTGTTGGCCTTTTTTGATGGGTTGCGGAGTAATTTGTAATGAATGAATGGTTTATGTAAAGATTAAGGCAGTTGTCCTTTTCTTTTTTGGCGCCTTTTTGGCCTTTTGCTTTTTATAAACCTAGTGTGTTGAGTTTTTAATTGGTAAAAAACGAAGGACAAGTGAATTAAAGATGGTTATGCATATTCATTAAGATTATTATGCAGGAGATGCATATGTTATAATTTTATTATTAATCTCAAAGTTTTTTGTTGAATTTTATCCACAATTTTGAGTAGGATGTTGGATGTCTAAATATGAACATGAACAAGAAATGATAACAGTGGGAATGAAATGTTAAGATGGACGTGGGTATAGACAAGATTAGATAGAATAAGAAATGTATCCATCAGAAGTAACATGAAGGTAACACCAAAAGATTATAAATTAGAAAAACATATTTGAAATGGTTTGAACGTGTGAGTCCTTTAGATGCCCAAGTACGGCATATAAAAAGTAGAGAATTTTAACTTAAGTTAAAAAGGGAAAAGAATTGGGAAAAACTGAAAAAAAAGGACATGTTATACTTAAAATAAGTGAAAGCATGCGTCTAGACAGAGTTCAATAGTGGAATGTAATACATATATTCTAACATACATAATGGGAAAATGCTTATTTTGTCGTCGTTTTATCCACTAATATTATTACATGGCAAATGATAACTCTCACTTTGAGACTTGCATTTTTTCATATTGTTTTCTAAGCTGGGATTTATTCACGAACATTACAATTGACTTAAGTATTTGTTTGTTATTTGTCCATATCATGTGTGGTATACCCTCACTTCCTTGAATTTGATAGGATATATAATGTGCTGGTATGTGTATTTGACAGTTGTCTCTGGTGGGGAGCATGTTGATGTGATTATCGGAGCTGCTGTTGCTGATGGAAAAGTGACTCCTAAGGTGCAGTCATTGATCAAGATACTTCTGAAGTATCAGCATACAGAGGATTTTCGTGCTATAATCTTTGTGGAACGTGTTGTGACAGCGTTAGTGCTTCCTAAGGTCATATGAGTACCAAACCAGTGTTGTTTTTCTCTTGCTGTCATCTCATATGATAATTAACCTGGTATTTCCATGTGCAGGTTTTTGCAGAGCTCCCATCATTAAGTTTTGTCAAATCTGCAAGTTTGATTGGGCACAACAACAGTCAAGAAATGCGAACCAGTCAAATGCAAGATACAATTGCCCGATTCCGGGATGGCCGTGTATGTTGGACAATTTATCTGATTGCCACAAATGCCCTCTTATCTAATTATCTTGTAATGCATTGCATACATATTTTTTTTATTCTCAGGTCACTGTTTTAGTTGCCACTAGTGTTGCTGAGGAGGGACTTGATATTCGGCAGTGCAATGTTGTCATTCGCTTTGATCTTGCCAAAACTGTATTGGCATACATTCAGTCTAGAGGCCGCGCCAGAAAACCTGGATCAGACTACATCTTGATGGTTGAGAGGTAATTTGGTAGATATGTGATGTCAATGCCTGCTGGTTTATCTATGAAGAGATAATCAAGCATCTACTTTATCTTCTTTAAAATATATTTTTACTTTATGATTGCTGATTCATTTGCAGAGGAAATTTGTCCCATGTGGCCTTTCTAAGGAATGCTAGGAATAGTGAAGAAACCTTGCGAAGAGAGGCCATTGAGAGGACCGATATCAGTCATCTCAAGGATAATTGCAGCATCAATTCTGGAGAGGATATAGCTGCTACATTGTACAAAGTGGAGTCTACTGGTGCTGTTGTGAGTTTAAATTCAGCTGTTGGACTCATCCACTTTTACTGCTCCCAGCTGCCCAGCGATAGGTCTCTCTCTCTCTCTGTGTCACCACACACACGCACACACTGAAAATTCTGATGCATGCTTATTTTATTATTTTCTTTTCCCAGTTTTATGCTATATTAACTCTACTCTTCACTTTATTTGTATGTAGGTATTCGATTCTTCATCCGGAGTTCATTATGGAGCGTCATGATAAACCTGGAATTCCTACCGAGTATTCTTGCAAGCTTCAACTTCCCTGCAATGCACCATTTCAAAAACTGGAGGGGTCTCCATGCAGATCGATGCGCCTTGCACAACAGGCATGCTTCAAGTGTCACAATCTTCAATAACTTATTCTAAAATGTATCAGTAGTATCTAGTTGATGATCATTCAGTCTGCAGGCTGTTTGTTTGGCTGCTTGCAAAAAGCTCCATGAGATGGGTGCATTTACTGACATGCTACTGCCAGACAAGGGGATCGATGGAGAATCTGATAAAGCCGAACAAAATGATGATGGAGATCCTCTTCCTGGTACTGCTAGGCATAGAGAATTTTACCCTGAAGGAGTAGCTGACACTCTCAGGGTTTGTTCCTCATTCTCTCTCTCTCTTTTTTTTTTTCTTTTACGTCTAATTGCTTTGTTGTTGAAGGATGATTTGATGTGTCTTCAATATCTGTATTAAATTCACAGTCTTATCATATGCAGGCTCTTAACCAAGCTTCTTCATCTCTTTTCTTTTTCAATCCCTATTTCTGCTTCTTCTCTGTTGAACAATGATTGCAATTGTCTTCCGAGTAATCGATTTGGTTTGATTTTTTATTTTTCTTAAAAAGAAATATGCTTCTTGAATTAAAAATGTTTGAACCTTTTCTTTAAATCAAAAGCTATACATTGAAATACTACTTCTAAAGGCATACCTATACTTGGTTGAACCTGGACATATTCAGGGATGTTTGTGGTCTTCTTTCTTTATGTGGAATTGCGAGAGAAGTCTCTTATGTGTTCAAACTCAAAAAATTGGTTTCCATTTATGTCAGGTAGTTCTAAATTATGCATATATTGCGTATGATACCAAATGATTCTGAACATTAGCATTTTGGACCTCCATCAGATGCAATTTAAAAAATGTAGTCATATGCTGTTGATGAATGCTTATCTTGTATAGATGCTGCCACTAAAATATACTTTTTTGTATACATAAGTTACACTTCTATTTATTTGTGTGTGTGTGCGTGCGTGCGTGTGTTCACTTGACAATTGATAAAACTATCAGCGTATTCCTCTCTTAGAATTCAATTATTCAACACTTGAATTTCTAAGCAGGAGGCAAGCAGGTGTAAGTGGAAACTTTAGATAAGTAAAGGGTGGAAACTGAACTGTAATAATAATGACCTATGATCACTTAATCAGACTCATGGCAGCCTTTCACTAGTCTCTTGTTGGAGAGAAATTGGGTGTTTTCCACTCGCAAAATTGATTTTGAGTTTTGTTGTCAAAATCATTTTGTCTTTCAGCATTCTTTCTGTGGTCATGCCTGGAGCAACTCTTTCTTGACCTGTAATTGTCTACAACTACAGAATTAAACTAACTTGCCAAAAGGCTGAAAATCATTAATCTATACTCTTCAATACTGGAGACTAGATCACAATTATAATTATCCCAATTGACTTGGAGGAGTCAGATTTTCACGACCTACTTGCATTTGGTACTAGTAAGCTTGGATTTCACATTATTGTATATACATCAGGCAGTTTGATGGAATGAATTCTGTTTTTCTTTTTCTTTTTCTGTTAGCTGCATGAATTGCACTGGTATTGTTTACTCAGAGTAGGAGAGGCACATATCTATCTATTATCTATTATCTATTACCTATATAAAAGTATGGATATTTCTTACAAAATATGGATTGCCTAATATATCCTTATTAAAGATTTTATTTAAGGTTATAATAGTAATTTATTATTTTCATATTTAAATAATTTTACAAAAGAATTCTAAACCACAATCATATAGAGTTCTATTATGAGTAGGACTTTAATTTACTATACATTATGAGTTCTTAAATAATTCATCCTCCACATGCGACACATGTGCTAATACTCGTAAATGTATAAATGTGTATCTCTATTTCATTGTGTAACTAACAATCCAAGTCCGTGTGCCTTGATATTCATATAATTTTAGTTGTGTATGTATAAATGAAAGACCAAACCTATATCCACAGTGCTTTAACAAATCACACTTATTTTTTGTCTGCATAAGGATGACTGATTGCAACAAGCGATTACTAAAAGACATGACCTATTTTTCCACATTCTGAACTTCCATTATATATAGTTTGAGGAGAAGTTGGTAGAGATGGATGAGAAGAGATGCCTTTTAAGATCACAAGATACACCAATGTGGCATCTTGTGGAGACAGTAACATGGTACAGCCAAGCATTGGTTGCTCTTATTTTCCTTATTTTGACCATACAAATCACAACTGCCTCATTCAATAGGCCATCATGAAGAGTCCACTTCTCGAGGGAAAGCATTATGTATGTCTTTTATGAGAAGAATGGAAATCCCTTTGCCTGATGCCAATATCCTAATCAATGCCTGAACGCATTTATAACCTAAATAACACATAGGTTTATGTCAACAGTGAAACTCCCCTGTGTTAGTCTTTTGCTGCAGAACTCATGACTAATAATAGTATGGAAAGATCACAATTGAGCAGTGGGATTTGCACTGGGCCGATGGAATTGTATTTAGAATCGTTTAATTCCTCTTTTACAGAGTATGAAATGAAGTTGGAGCAAGTGTTGTTTGACTCCATCTTATGAAACAACTTATTGCTGCTTCTATTTTATTTGTTGGGTTTGCTATTACTATGAATGCTGAAAGATATTTGTTGGATCTTGGGAACTCATGCCCACTTTTGGACTTCGCAGGGAGAATGGATATTATCTGGGAAAAGCTGCAATGACTTCAATTTGTTTCATCTTTACATGTATGCTGTGAAATGTGAAAATGTTGGCTTCTCCAAAGATCCCTTATTAACTCATGTTTCAGAGTTTGCGATATTGTTTGGCAATGAATTGGATGCAGAGGTATCTTAATTTCCTTTTATGCTTTGTTTGAAATGCAATATAAGGTCCTGAATCTGCTGCTCTATCTTGAACAGGTATTAGCAATGTCAATGGATTTATTCGTTGCTCGGTCTTTAATTACAAAGGCTTCACTTGTCTCTAAAGGGCCTATAGAAATTAGAGAAACTCAGGTTCATTGCTCATTTTATTAGCTCTTTGAACTATTGTTTTTCGTTTTGACAATGAAATGGGAACATGTCATGATCGTTCTTTATTTACAGTTGACATTGCTTAAGAGCTTTCATGTGAGATTGATGAGCATTGTATTGGATGTGGATGTTGATCCAGCCAACACTCCTTGGGATGCTGCAAAGGCATATTTATTTGTTCCCCTGTCTGGAGATAAATCTGCAGATCCAATGAATGATATTGACTGGGTTTTAGTTGAGAATGTCACAAAAACAGATGCATGGAGCAATCCCCTTCAGAGAGCAAGGCCAGATGTCTACCTTGGCACCAATGAGCGAACTCTAGGTGGAGACCGAAAAGAATATGGATTTGGGAAATTACGACATGGCATGGCCTCTGAACAGAAATGCCACCCTACCTATGGGATTAGAGGAGCCATTGCACAGTTTGATGTAGTAAAAGCATTTGGATTAGCACCTAAACGAGATGCTAATGATTTGCCTAGTCAAGTTGATTTAACAGAGGGCAGTTTGATGATGGCTGATTCCTATATGAAAGTAGAAGATCTGATGGGAAAAATTGTCACTGCTGCTCATTCTGGAAAGAGGTTCTATGTAGATTCAGTGCGCTTTGATATGACAGCAGAAAACTCATTCCCGAGAAAAGAAGGCTACCTTGGTCCTCTGGAGTACAGTTCTTATGCCGATTATTATAAGCAAAAGTATGTAATTTTGGTGTTTTAGTTTGTTTGAAATACATTCTAGTATATGTGCTACCTTTCCTTCCCTCCTCTGCATGCATGTGTGTTTTCTGTTCATGCTTATGGTTCTTCTGTTATGGTTTTTTGCTGGGTCTGAGTTTGAAAAGATTGGGCTGTGGGATCAAGGAATCGTTACCACTAAGTTAGAAGAGAAGAAATCATAGTTGTTTTTTTCCAGTTATTTATAGTTTAATTCTGATGTAAAAGTTTTTATATCCTGCATTTACTTACCTTGAATAATTATCAAAACAGACTATAATTAATGGTGGGTGAACAACTCTAGATATTTGTAAATTGGTTCACTGCTGTAGTATTGTTTTGACTAGTTTCTGTCAGTTGATAGATGTCCTCAACGGTTGAGTTTACTTGTGTTGTGCACTTACAATATGGTACATTTGACTATTACCAACACATTAATTGTAGGTATGGGGTAGATTTGATGTATAAACAGCAACCTCTAATAAGGGCACGTGGTGTTTCATATTGCAAGAATCTTTTGTCTCCCCGATTTGAACATTCAGAAGGTATGCTCTCTGCAGTTAGGTTCTGCCTTATCTTTTCCTATTTAGCAGATCATGTTGTAATACTGATTTAATGTGGAACTTTCGATTCTAGGTCATGATGGTCAATCTGAAGATATACATGAGAAAATATATTATGTTTTTCTCCCTCCTGAACTCTGTTTTGTGCATCCACTTCCCGCATCACTAGTCAGGGGTGCTCAAAGATTGCCATCGATTTTGAGGAGGATTGAAAGCATGCTGCTTGCTGTACAGCTTAAGGATGTCATTAATTATCCTGTTCCCTCTTCAAAGGTGTTCTAAATCACCTGGATTGATTTCTTAGTGTTGCTTTTGTTTTATACCTGATGTTTAAGCTTTCTGTTTGCAGATCTTAGAGGCCTTGACTGCGGCATCATGCCAGGAGACTTTCTGTTATGAAAGAGCAGAGCTCTTAGGAGATGCTTATCTGAAATGGGTTGTTAGTAGATTTCTGTTTCTGAAATATCCTCAAAAGCATGAAGGTCAGCTTACTAGGATGAGGCAACAAATGGTAAGCAATATTGTACTATATCAGTATGCCCTGGACAGGGGGCTTCAGTCGTACATCCAGGCAGATCGCTTTGCTCCATCTAGATGGGCTGCACCTGGTGTGCTTCCTGTTTTTGATGAGGACATCAAGGAAGATGAACCATCGCTTTTTGATGTGGAAGTAGATCCTGATGTCGGTTCGAAAAGAAAGCGTGACGGTGATGAATATGAAGAATACGAAGAATATGAAATGGAAGATGGTGAACTTGAGAGTGACTCAAGCTCGTATCGTGTACTTTCTGGCAAAACACTGGCAGATGTTGTGGAAGCACTGATTGGTGTATATTATGTTGAAGGTGGAAAGCATGCTGCTAACCACCTTATGAAATGGATTGGAATTGAAATAGATTTTGATTTGAAAGAGATAAATTACTCGATTAAGCCAAGTTCTGTCCCAGACAATATTTTAAAAACTGTTGATTTTGATGCATTAGAGAGTTGCTTGAATATCAAGTTCAGTGACAAGGGTTTGTTGGTAGAAGCTATAACCCATGCATCACGTCCATCTTCTGGGGTGTCTTGTTACCAACGACTAGAATTTGTTGGTGATGCGGTGTTGGATCATCTCATCACAAGGCATCTTTTCTTTACATACACAGATTTGCCTCCAGGACGCCTGACAGACTTACGAGCTGCTGCTGTAAATAATGAGAATTTTGCACGGGTAGCAGTTAAACATAAACTTCATCTTCACCTTCGTCATGGATCAAGTGCACTCGAGAAGCAGGTATTTAGCTTTGTCTCTGCATTGTTTGTTTATGATTTTGAGTTGCACATCTTTTGTAATTTTTTTTTTTTTTTTTCAGATTCGTGATTTCGTGAAAGAGGTTCAAAGTGAACTTTCAAAACCAGGGTTCAATTCTTTTGGTTTAGGGGATTGCAAGGCTCCTAAAGTTCTTGGAGATATTGTAGAATCAATTGCTGGGGCTATCTTCCTTGACAGTGGATGTAATACTGCAAATGTGTGGAAGGTTAGTTTTTTGTGAGTGGCCCATCTCGTTTAGAGGGTGTTTGGGAGAGCTCATTAGCTTCTTAATATAAGAGGTCTCAATTACAAGATCTTTCAATCAACGATTTATCCTCATATGTTCTAAGATCTTATTTTATATGAAAACTGTGATAGCTTATTGTTAACATAAAAGTATATATAACCTTACAAGTATTAAAAATAGCATAAGATCACACAACTTTAATAAGTTCACACAAAAACCCTCTGTATGTTGTGATCATCCTTTTTTTTTTCTCTTTGGGACATCATTATCAATTTTGTGTTACTCTAGTTGGTGGTATTGGGTGAGTTGAAATTTCTGAAATTGGTTTATATTTCAGGTCTTTCAACCTTTGTTGAACCCAATGGTTACCCCAGAGACGCTTCCCATGCATCCTGTCCGAGAACTACAAGAAAGATGTCAACAACAAGCTGAGGGTTTAGAATATAAAGCCACCAGAAATGGGAACTTGGCTACTGTGGAAGTATATGTTGATGGTATTCAGGTTGGGGTCGCTCATAACCCCCAAAAGAAAATGGCGCAAAAATTAGCTGCACGAAATGCTCTTGTTGCTTTGAAAGAGAAGGAGATGGCTGAAGCGAAACAGAACAGGGAAGACGATGAGAAAGAGAAGAAAAATGGGAGCCAAACTTTTACCAGACAAACCTTGAACGATATTTGTTTACGTAGAAATTGGCCGATGCCTCTTTACAAGTAAGATCTGTGATTTCTTATTTTGATGAAAATTGAAATAGTCGATCAATTCACTAGATGTTAACATTATGATTTGTCATATAGGTGTGTGCATGAGGGTGGCCCTGCACATGCAAAAAGATTCACATTCGCTGTGCGTGTCAACACTTCGGATCGTGGATGGACAGATGAGTGCATTGGTGATCCGATGCCAAGTGTGAAGAAAGCAAAGGACTCGGCTGCAGTTCTTCTCCTGGAGCTTTTGAATAAATGGTACTCGCAATGATTCTTTTACACGAACCTCTTCGTCGTGTTTTGTTCATCATACCTATTATTACCATTCTTCTGACCAACCACTTATTCCTTCTGTTGCTTATTATCATTTTTAGATGTTTACTATTAGTAATGCTCCGGCTAGATGTGGATATGATATGATGAGGAAAGGAAATAACTAGCTTCGAAATATATAAATCATTTTTTTCTCCCTTTCTATTTTGCATTTTTGCTAAAATGTTGGCTACTAGGATCATTGACGGACCCGGGATTTTTTTTTGAGGGGGGCCAATATAAAAAAAAAATGATACAAACAATTTAAAAATAAGATCATAAATTAATAACAACTTCGATAAAATAAATAAATATATTACATTAAATAAAATTATTCAAAATGAATATGTAACTTTATTAGATAATATTAACATTAGAGAATAAATAATTTAAGACCGTTATTTTCATATTCTGAAACCATAGAGTATAGTTTCATTCTAAACATTTTCAAGTACATGACGAAACATGATAGTCTTAGGTTAAAGTCACTTGGGGTAGAAGTAAAATATTTGATCCTCTTAAATAAAAATAAAAATTTAATGTATGATTTCTAATGTATGTTGTCAAATAATAATTCAATAGTGTATCACTCATGTAATTGTCAAGTGAAATATTAACGAACAAAAAAACATATTTTATGAATGATTTCTAATGCATGTTGTCAAATAATAATTCAATAGTGTATCACTAATTTAATTATCAACTGAAATCTTAACGATGTTCAATGTGATTTTTTTAAAAACAATAAGTGCTATTTTTCCATATTACATCTCCTTTTATCTAGGAAATACAAGAGTAACATTTAAATTATAAGATAACACTAACTTAAATTAACTAGAAGCTATAAAAACATTTAAATAATTAATAATTGTAACTCAAAATATAATAATTCACATAATAGTTAAATAATTAACTAACAGAATTAATTAAAAAAATTACAATCACTTCATATTTCATTTAATTTGGCTAAAAGAGTATATATATTATATGCAACCAAATAAATTATATCAAAGAAATTAAGATAAACTCAATAATTAACAATAATGAAAAGTAAATACTGAGTTTAATTATGAAAAAATTTCCTTCAAATTCGTAAAATTTGGTTTCTCCAATGAAAATTTGACATATTATATTAAAACCAATTAATATATATCTTTTATAATTAAATATGTAGTATGTATCCCAAAATACCCCTAAATATTAGGAAAATTTTTAGGGGCCCAATGCCCCCTGGCACCAATGTATGTCCGTTCCTGACTAGGATGCAACATAATCTAAAGATAAAACATTTAATAAAACTGAAAATAATTTTGGTCTAAGATTCTGAATTTGGTGGTTGGTGTAGTATTATATTATATATATATATATATTAATTTAAACAAATGTATTATATTTGTGGTCAAGTATCTATATAATTTCAACATACATTTGTACCTTGATGGTCAAGAAACGCGTGCATGTCACGCTCACTCACGCTTTTTTCCGCGCTCTCGCTAAGGCTTTGTTTGGTTCCTTTTTTTTTTTTACCAATGTTTGTTTTTTTTCTCTAATATTTCAAATTAATCACTATATTATCTCATCAATATAAATGATATCCTAATTAACTTGTCACGTGTATTGAAAATATTGGGATTAAAAAATGAAACATCAAAATGGTTGAAGGAGGGATGGAGTTTGATATGTCACCACAAAATTCAATTTCTCTGTATAAGTAATTAAGGGTTATGAATCAAAATATCCATTTATAGGTACATAATAAAAATGTATTCCATCCATAAAGGTGAACAAATTCATTTTTAATTGCTTTCTATATTTTGGATACCAAAGATGAATTCTGTGTTTGGGTCAAGATGAATTCTTGGGGTCGGATTTGGGTCGGTCCAGACCATATCCCCTTTTTTTTTACACATGAATTATGTGTTTTGATCGTGACTTTTATGTTTGTTATGTTAGTTATACTTTTACATTATACCTTTATATTATATCAGTCATAATTTCATTTTCAAATTCATACTCTCAGTTCAATACTTTAGCTTTAAAAAAAAATCATTGACCTTTATGCTATGTTACTCACACATTTATATTATGTTAATTCCATACATTTATGTTATATTAATCATACCATTATAGGATATTATTTATACATTTATGTAATGCATAAATGTACAACTAACACAACAAGTATGATTAACATAATTGTAAGGTATGACTAACATAATAGAATGATAGAGTAATTGAAACGAATTTTGGTGGGTTTGAACGCATCCACAAGTTGCGTGGGAGCACGTTTTTAAGTGCGTGAACCGGGTTGACCCGGGTACACACCAGTCGCATGAGAGTGTATTTTTTAGCGCGTGAGTCAGATTGACTCGGGTGCATGAATAACAAATCCATACACCAGGTGTATAATTTTTTGTCTTTTAGATGAAAACCAACTAAATAGATGAGGTTTATGATGGTTGGTATAATATATATGAGGTTTATGATGGTTGGTATAATATATATGAATTATTATACAAAATTGAAATTAGCAATTAGTATTCTAGTAATTATTCCCCTTAGTAGTTTCTTTTGATGAAATATAATTATTTTATATTGTAACCACTATTATTTCTGGATTTTTATTATGAAAATATTATCAACTTTTTTTTTTTTTTGGATTAATTATGACAATGAATTAAGGGAAAAAAAGTTTTTTCATCCTCTAACTTTGACTCCTTAGATTTTTGGTTCTTTATCTTTCACCTTTTGATTTTTAGTCCTTTATTTTTAAAATTTGTCATTTTTTAGTCCGTTGACCTACTATAGTAGGTAAATTACAAATTTTAACATGTTATAACAAGTAAATTACAATTTTTTTAATTAGAAGTTACTTTTAACACTAAACATTCATTTTTAAAAAAGCTTGAGACCAAACTAACTTTTTTTAATTAATGTGTGTTACTAACATGCCTAAACTAATATTAATAATTAAAAAATAAACTTTTATTTTTTATCTTTAAGATGTATATTATTAATATCAATTAATTAATAAAAAAATACTATAATCCATATATTGAGATGAAAAATGATATTTAATTACAATATTAATTTAGGCATATTATATGAGACATATAAATTTTAATTAAAATTTTTTAATGTTTAGATAGAACAGATTGTAGAATATAAACATTGTTTATATGCTTATTCGCTAGCAAAGTCCTCTCCAAATAGCCAATTGGTCGTGGGCAGAAGATCCTAGACGTTATCCCATTCAGGAAATGATTCGTTGTAGGCCTTCCCACAGGTGCATCTCTAAGACCCATCCCTTTTTAACATTCCTCAGCTAAAGACCTATTGGTCAGAGGTAGGAAGATCTCAGGTACCATATTCTTTAAGAATTTTTTCTATACGAAATTAATATAAAGCTCAACTCTCCCCTAAATCATGTTTTTCATAATTACTGCGTTATTTCCAAACTTATTAATCGTTTTAGAACATGTTGTATATCATAAGCACTATATACATACAAAATAATTTAGTATATAGAGTTTAGCTCTCTTTAACCCATTTTTGTTACATGCATGAGAAATATAATTTTTAATTAAATTTTTGGGAATTTTTTTTTGGTCCTTCTAAGTTTTGTTCATTGAATTTCTGGTCCTAAATTAATTGAAAAACAATTAGAAAAATTTAATTAAAATTTTATATTTCTCATATAATATGTCTAAATTAATATTGTAATTAAAGATCATTTTCCATCTCGATATATGGGTTATAATATTTTTTTATCAACTATTAATATTAATATATAAGCATCTTGAACATAAAAAAAAAAAAGTTTATTTTTTAATTATTAATATTAGTTTAGACATGTTAAATAATGAACACACAACATTAACTAAAAAAAGTTAGTTTGGTCTTAATTTGAAGAAAAAAAATGTTTAGGGTTAAAAGTAACGTTTAATTTAAAAAATTTGTAGTTTACTTACTATAACATGTCAAAATTTGTAATTTATCTCCTATAGTAGGTCAGATGACTAAAAAATGACAAACTTTAAATATAGAGGACTAAAAATCAAAAGGCGAAAGATAAATGACCAAAAACTAAGGAGTCAAAGTTAGAGGACAAAAAAACTTTTTTTTTCATGAATTAATGATCTTTTTTTTACGTGACTTATTACAAACCAAAATATATTTCAATTCATCCAAAATTTTGGATTAAATTGAATTATTTTTCCTTAATTATGATACATCCTTGATTTGAAAAAAACCAACCAAACAAAGCATGACTTGGTTGTTATTAGTGAATCACGGATGACGAAAATAGAGTTTGAAAGTAGTTAATATTCTCTTTTACATTAATATATGTCAAACACACAAACTTTGATTTTGATTATTTTTTGACGCTATGTAAGCTTCGATTCTAAGTGGACAAATTTAGGTTTAAAAACCTCATATGACACAGCTTGAAATGGATTATTCTAATTGCACTTGAATATTTTGGTTAGAAACAATATTTTATATAAACAATATATAAATGTGGGTCCAATAATAATGTTTGAGATTTATTACCGTACGTAACATCGATTCGATAGAGATGAGTCCCTTATAAATAATTATGGAATTTGTTATATTATTTATATGATAGGGGTAAAATGCAAACAAAATCAATTTAAAGTATGACTGTTTTTAAATTTGCAACTTTTTAAAAAAAAAAGTTCAATTGCAATTTGAAGTTAAGTTATTTTTCAAATTCTAATCTAAACATTTTTTCCGATAATTTTTCCAGTGTAATGTAAAACACTTGATTTTTTTGATTTGAAAACAACCCGTGACTTTGAAAAGGAAACTTTGTCATTTTAAAAAAAGTTAGATTTTAAATTGAAAAAAAAAAAAAGGTTATACTTTGTAAATTGTAAAAGGTCATATATCAGGTCTTTTTTAAATTATTTTGAAAGTCACATACAAGTAACATTAGGTGAGTTTCGTTGGAAAAGATGCCAAAATAAAAGTTCAAGTTACACTTTGAGAAACTTTTGAATTTTAGGTTATAATCAGATAAAAATAATAGTTTAGATAGTTGCAAATCGAAAATTAGTATATTTAAGGTGGATTTTTGTATCTAGTTCTAAATGATTTAATATTGACCGGATTCAGTTTATATATTTAATTTAAAATAAATTATTTATTTGAACATAAATATAAATGAAAAATAGGTAAAAGAAAATTTCTAATGTTTAATATAATGAAATGTTGGAGAATTTGTGAATAAAAACCCTCAACAAATTAAGATAATAATTATCAACATGTGGTCCATAGGGATGTAAATAAACAGATAGTTTGACAAATTAGTCTTGATCGAATTCGATTACTGTTCATTTATATTCGTTTGTTAATCTTAACAAACATAAAGAAATAAGAAAACTTATATGGATGTTCATGAACATATTCGTATACGCATTTATTTAGTGTGTATTTAATATTTATTTATTTTTATTAGTTAGACATTTTTGTATTTATTTATTTGATATTCATTTACAATTATTTTGGTTTTACTTTCTTTTGATATAACTCATTTATATTCAAGGATGAAAATATCCCAATATATATCCGATATATCTTCGATATTTTCGTTTTTTCACGTGACTGAAACAAAAACGGGCTGTAACGATATATCACCGATATTTCAATTTTTGGTAAAAAAATAAATGAAATATCAATAATTATTGGCTAAATATCGATATCAATTTCGATATCACTGGTTTCAGATAAAAATTATAGAAAAATTTGTGAATATCAAGAAAATATCAGTAAATATCGGTAAATATAGGAAAATATCGAGAATATATCAGTAAATATCGGTAAATGTAGGGAAAATATTGATAAATATTGAGAAAATAAATGTACAAATATTTCCACCGAAATCGATATATCCATCGATATTTCCGTGAAATTAAGATACCGATATAGCCACTGAAACCAATATTTTCATCCTTGTTTATATTTAACTGGGTTTGAACCCGTGCAACTAACGGACCTTATTTAATATTTATCTCAATTTTATTTTATATGCAGTATTCTTTCATACATGTTTGTAAACTTTTTATATAAGTGTGATGTTTTTTTTTATCTTTAAAATAACCTTTATTTATTTATTTTTGTTGGTGCTTTAACACAAAATTGTTAATAAATAGTTTTTTATAGGTATTTTAGTTGTTGTGTAGTTATTAGCCACTTGGAATCCTTAACCAATGATGGATCGAGCTTTTTATATTTCCTTAGAAAATATAGAATAAATGTCATTTTTATCGTTCGAAAACATTTGTTTTGTTCAAATTTTATTTTTGAGACACTTATTATTAGCTTTACATAACGATTTCTTTTGTAATTTTTTTTTTTTTTTGGTGTTCTGTTTATTAGTTTTGAGTTGTATTGTTTTATTACTATTTCCCAATGATGAAGGGGTGATTGAACTATATATGACCTTCGAATTTTGGATGGACACATCCTAATGCATATTATTTCGCTGTAAAATCCTTTAACTCTAATCTATTTTTTCTACTTTATCCACTTTTTTACAATTCCTACGAAAATAATTTATATTTTTAAATAAAAAAATAGAACATCATATCATGACACATTAACTATAATTCTACCTTATAAAATCTCTAAACAAACATGAGCTTATCAAATTTCATCCTTTTTAAAATCCACTTTCTAACTTGCAAAATTTACCTATAGGCTATAGCTCAATCCAAACATCTCTAATTAAGGTTTTTTTAGCACCAATTTTTTGTTAATACCATTAGTTTTTTACTAAAACATTGTTATTTACTTCTTTTTTAATTTTATTTTTTTGAAATATTGAAAAAATATTATTCAATTTACAAACTAAAGAATCCATATAAAAAACATAACAACATTAGCAATCTTTTTCCAAGCATTTATATAACTTACATAGTTATTTATTTTCTTCCATTTTGTAGAGTAGTGAGATGTGTATTTCATGAATATTTTTTGTTTTTGATATTTTATAAATAAAATGTATTTTTAATGGTGGACTTGTGAATAGTGAAAGGATAGAATAGATGTGAAAATAATGTAGAGAGAGCTTAAAAAGGTGTACTTGATGATGGACCTGTGAATATTGAAAGAGTAGAATAGATGTGAAAATAATGTAGGAGAGAGAGAGCTTGAAAATGTGTCACTTGTCATCTTCGAAGAGTGCCACCTATCAGCACATGGAGAGAGTACATCACACTTTTATATATATGATTTTCATATTTACAATTTGTAATAACATCATTAAGTTGTATAAACTAACCTGTTATTCATAACATCTTTTATTAATTTTATTTAAAACATGTATATTTTACAAATGGTTTTTCATATTTACATCAACTTTTAATAATTTTAATAAATCCTTCTCTTTACTTGGGCTGAATTTGACTAAAAAACAAATGTTAATTTTTTTGTTTTATACTTACCATACTTGTCAATCCTCAAACCTAAGGGTTGTTTGGATTTAGGAATTATTTAAACTTTAGATCATGTTACTCATTGTATAATTGCTATATTTTTGGAGTTGTTAGTATAAATATAGTAATAATATATATATTAACAATAAATCTCTATTTAATATAAGGTTAAGAGTAGGACTCCTGTGAGACCGTCTTACAGATCACCTTCCGTGAGACGGATCTTTTTGACCCGTTTTGGCCCAACCCAATCATCTCAAGTTCAGCCCATGAAGCACAACCCATAATATTATACATTTTAAGCCCAAACAATTATAAAACTAATTGAACCCACAAAGTCAAAAACAAAAGGAGTAAATCTGTGCAAGTCCCACCGTCGCACGCAAGAAAGGAGAAAGTCAACGCATCGTAGCACAGCCGTCGCACCGGTAACCTTCCGATCCGGTGCCAGCACCGACGAGAAGGTGCTGCTCAAAAAGAATGACGACGTCGGAACTCTTTCGGATGACATATCCCAACATCCCCGCCGTCATTTTTGCAGTCTGAAGAGGATATTCTAGCCAGGAATCTAGAGAGCAGAGAATTCCGGTGAGACAGTAGAGAGAGAAATGAAACAAAGAGAAATGAAATGAAGAGAGAAAAACAGAACTAATATGAAGTGGGTGAGCCCTTCGAGGGTCCGCCGCTCTTTTCTCAACTTTGTACTCTTCACTCACTTTTCCACTTTAAATCTTTTATAATTATATTTGTTGATAATATAAATTTTTATGTAAATTTCATTAAAAATTCAGAATATTGTAATAATATGAGAGAAAGTCAGAATACATACTCATTTTTTCAGAATCAATACTTATGTGCTAAAAAGATATAGTTATGTGTTTAAAAGGCATACTTGGACCAAAAATATGAGAGAAATTTAGATTACATACTTATGTTCAGAATCAATACTTATGTGCTTAAAAGATATATTTGGACCAAAAATATGAGAGAATATTAGAATACATACTCATGTTCAGAAGTAATACTTATGTGCTTAAAAGACATATTTATGTGCTTAAAAGACATATTTGGACCAAAAATATGAGTGAATATTAGAATACATATTTATGTTCAGAATCAAAACTTATGTGCTTAAAATGCATACTTATGTACGTAAAAGGCATACTTGGACAAAAAAAAACTTAAACAGTAAAGTGATGATCAATACTTATGTGCTTAAAAGACATACTTGGATCAAAAAAACTTATGCAAACAAATTAAAAACAATAAAGTAAGAATCAATATTTATGTGCTTAAAAAATATACTTATTTGCTTTAAAGACATACTTGGACCAAAAAAACTTATGCAGACAGATTAAAAACAGTAAAATGAGAATCAATACTTATGTATTTAAAAGACATACAGTGAAACCTCGATAAATAAATATTCGATAAACGAATAACCTCGACAAATGAATAATTTTCTTCGGTCCCGACTTGGGCCAATGAGGTAAATGAATAACCTCGCTAAATGCATTAATGAATTTTTTTTTTTTGAATTTTTAAAGGCCCTGTGTAAATATAAATGAATATTCATTAACATACATAAGATATATATATGTATAAATACCTAAAAACATGTGTTTCAATAAAAAAATACAAAAGATCATTTCTTAACAAAAAAATCGTCTAATGTCGTTTGCTTTTTTCTTCCACCAAAATGCATCACATCCTTAATTTTTTCTAGTGCAAACAAAACTTCTGGAATATTTTGCTCATGTTGTAGCAAGTAGTTTCCTAGGGTGATTACCGCTTGGAAGACTTCTTTCGATGACATATTTGGTGTGACACCACTATTATCTGGTTCTGGATTTTCATCATTTAGTACAAACTCAATAATTTCTTCGTCTGTAGGCAATTCCATAACTGCATCATTCTCGTTAGGATAGTTCAAAAGATGTTCGACGTCCATCAAATGTCTGTAGTGCAAATTAGAAATGATTTTTGTTAATCCTTGAATTGTATCTTCTTCAAAGTCAGAATACACACTCATGTTCATAATCAATACTTATATGCTAAAAATGCATACTTATGTGCTTAAAAGAGAAACTTATACTAAAAAAAACTTCAAATAGAAATTCTAACTTTCTCTACAAATTGACAAACTCAATTCCACACATCAAAAATTTCTTACAGTTACCCAAATCAGTTCATCAACAAGTCACTGCAATTACCACTGGCAGTCCACAATCCATCGGAAAATGAACTCATCATCTCCAATTAATTCACAAAAGGAATCAATTAAATTCACCATAAAAACATTTCACTCCAAGAAAAAATAGAAGCAACCTAATTCACCGAACCCAAAGAACCAAACAAATTATATCTCAATTACACCAAAAGCCCATAATTTCACGATTATATAAAACAAATTATAAAGCAGAACAATGTTTCTTAAGAGTAACCGGGGTATGGAATAGAGGTCATGCAAACTTAAAGAAGATGATGGCGAAAACTTAAAAGACAACGGCGGTGAAAGAGGCGAAGGTTGTCACAACACCGAAGATAACGAAGGTGACAATGATGGTAGGACGGTGCGACGAGAATGAGTTTTCTCTTAGGTGGGTGCGACGAGAATGCGTTTTCTCTTCTAAACACACTTGGATTGGCTTTGTGGGCTGAAACTTGGTATAATTGGCCAATTGGGCTGAATTATTGTTTGGGCTTCAACTACGGGTTGAGTTATGTGGGTTTCAACTATGGGCTGTGCTATGTGAGTTGGAATTGGGCTGTTGGGTTGGGGTTAAAAAGATCTGTCTCACGAAAGAGGATTTATGAAATGGTTCCACATGAGTTTTTGCGTAAGGTTAAATGTCGAAAACAATCATAATTGTACTTCATCTACAATTTTAACTAAGTTTTTGTATATTAGTAAATATTAAATGAAATTTCATATTTTTTCACAATTTTAACCAACAAATAGTTTTTGAACATGGTTACACTAATACTGAAGTGTAAAGTCGTCAATGAAGAAACTATTATAAAAAATATTGTAATTGAAAATAGTCAAAATAGTTAAAATGAAAGAACACATTTTTCAGAAAACCATCTGTTAATTTAAATTGTAAAAGATACAAAAGCTCATACTATGTTGGCTAAAACATAAAAATTTGGTTAAATTACAAATTAAGTAAATTTTGTGATTTTTTTGATAATTAACATTTTAATGTATGAGTTGAAAAATTGGACTACGTTTGTTTAAGATTTCATGAGTTAGATTTTGGGATTGAAAATTTTCAAATCCTTATTTAAAGTTTCTATCAAACAAAGAGTATAACATTTATTCAAATATTATCCTCTTTTACAAAAAAAATAAAATAAAAATTATAATTAACCTACGCTTTAACCAATTAACACACAAGTTTCGACACTCTTAACTTTCTACTATTACTATCATTCAATCATTATCATTAAATCAACTAGTTATACAATATTATTTCTATGCATTTTTTCTAGCAATATTTACCCTACTATTTATACCCTATAAAATCTTCAAACGGACATAATAACCAAATTTTACTTCAAAAACATAATACAATACTAATCATACGCTGCAAAATCTTCAAACAAACATAATAAATCGATTTTATTTCAAAAACCCAATACACTACTAATCATATGCTATAAAATCTTCAAACAAACACAATAACCTGATTTTATTTTAAAACTCCAAAATTTCAAAATCTAATTTTTCCGGTCTATTTAAAACCAAAACAAACATGTCTATGTGTTCCTTTTCCTCAAACACTCAACCGTGACCTGCAAACATGTGAGGGTGATGACGTGGCAGCACAAAAAATCATAAAACTCTCATGGCTACAAAAATATCAGGGAAATCAAAATAGGGCAACCTTAAAAAACCATATTTAAAAATAATATTATTAAAATTGTAAAAATATATAAAAAAGAAATGAGAAAAAGTTACAGTGGCAACAGCCCAAGTTGCTTGGAAACTCGATAGGTCAGAAAAACCAAATGAATAAATACTCATCAGCCGCCTCTTTAACCCTTCCTCTGTTTCACACTTCCCTTCTTTCTTTATTATTTCTCTAACAATTATGTAAAGTTTCAATCTTGTTTATGCCCTGCTTCTCTTTGTATTGAAATAGCTGTTTGATTTTGTGGGTTCCTGGTGAACACCATTTTTAGGTACTTATTCTCATTCTTTGACTTTTTTGCTTTCTATGAAATGTTAAAGCTTGCGCCTTTTAGCAGCTCTTGAGTTTTAATGGTGAGTTGCACTTGCTCTGAGGTGTTCTTATGACGTTCTGTGATGTTCTATAATGTGGTTTTTTTTTTGTTTCTTAGATTTTTACTTTTCTTGGAAGATTGGTTTCTTATTGTTTTGGTTCATTGTGTATTAATGTTATGATATGTATGAGTTTTTTGAAGTAGAAGAATTTGTCTATTTTCTTAGAAGGGTGTTGAGATTTTTAATGTTTTTGGGATGAGGTTGTTCTTTGTTTTGGTTTGATTTGGTGGAGATTGTACCTTTGTGATAAATTTTGCATTCCCTTTGAGGTTTGGATGTACTTTTTGTGCAAATAATGATTTTGTTAAACATTTTCTGGCTTCTGAATCTAAATCTACTTAGTGAATTCTATTGCATGTTTTAGTACTGTCAAAGTGCCAAGTTTCTCAAAGCTTTGCCTTTTGCCTCTTCAACTGTTAAATTCTTAGGGTGGGATTTGAGCATTTAGTTTAATTTCCATTTAGTTTAGCTTAATGATTGTAGTTTGAAATTGTGAAGGTATATTTTGTTAGATATACTTAAGTTTGTTCTGATTGATTAGAAACGCAACTTATGCATCATTTCTCATATAGTCATATGTCTATTGCATAGATGTGAATCTTTGTTCAACTCGGCGATATTTGTTCATGCTGCACTTATATTCTCTTTTATATTTGTTACCCATAATGGCATGTATAAATGTACAAAGCCTTCTCCTTTTCTGCTAATACAAGAATTTGACATATGAATACTACTCGTTCAACATAAAAGATTGTATTTCTAGGGTTGGTTATGAAAGTAGTAGCAGATACAACTTGACTGTTGCTCCTTTTCCTTTATTGCTCTCACCTTACCTTTTCTTCTACTGATTGTCAAAAGTGTGTCCTCAGTTAGTAGAGATCGTGTAGTTATTCTCTTCATGGTAGATTATGATGCATTTCTATTTATATTTGTTACTTGGTAGGATAAAATGCCACTAATTCTTATTTATGTGTATTTTGATATTGTCTATGTCCTCATCCTTCTCTTTTGACCACTGATTCTACAGAGGATGTTACGATCAAAGCATCTTGGCACTCTATCCCAGTCTGCCAGATCCTTTTTCCTGAATGGACCACGATGTAGTGCAGGTGATGGAAGTTCATGCACTTGCTCCTCAGAGGACGAGAGTTGTGTCTCTAGAAGACCTCTGAGATCAAATGTGCAACAATTTCAGTTGAAATTATTATCAAAATCTTCTGTAGAAGTAGCCTCACCGGCTTCTGTTGATTCTGTAAAAGAATTGAATGCTAAAAAGCCAGAGAATGGTTCTTTGTCACAAGGAATAGCTGCAACCCACACATTGAACAGAACACACTCTATTAGTTATGCAGATGATGTTGATGCAAAGGATATGATTCATTCATCGCCTCCTTTAGCAGACCAGTTTGTGAAGGCAGGTATGGCAGCAGTGGGTCTCCTATCTGACTTAGTTAGCTATAGAATCCCTATGACAGATGGGAGTGCGTTGCGATCCTCGTCCTCAAACTCTGTGATTGATCGTACAAAGCCAGCCTGTGGTATAAGATCCACTGATATCAAAACCTCTAGAAAAGAAAAGGTATCGGTAAAACCCTCTTCTGTAACCAATTTCTGGGTCGAACTTTACAGACGTTCCTGGTGGTGCAAAAGGCAGAGGTGATAGATCAGATTCTTTAAAAGGTGTAGCAAATGAGTCAAATAATGCATCTAAAAATTTTGTAGAAACTCGTGGACTTTCCTCAGAGGCCCGTGATAAGAAAAGGTCAATTCCTCAAAGATCAAAGGCTTATTCGAACCAGTTTCATTCCAAACACACAACAGTCAGAAGGGAAATTGAGTGATAACAATTCAGAAGGGTTTAGCAGAGCAATGAGACAGACAAAGGTAATTGCAGGGGCAGCTCCAATGGCTAGGAAATATATGAGTTGTAGTTCTGTTGTTGAAAGTGTCTCTCGCATTTTGCATCAGTTGAAGTGGTGCTCAGCTACCGAAGAGGCTCTTGGGAAGCTTAACTGCTCACTGGATGCCTACCAGGCTAACCAAATTCTCAAGCAGCTTCAAGATTATACGGTGGCTCTTGGGTTTTTCTACTGGTTGAAACGGAAACCAGGATTCAAGCATGATGGACATACTTATACCACCATGGTTGGAATCCTTGGTCGTGCAAGACAGTTTGGAGCCATCAACAAACTTCTCGATCAGATGGTCAATGATGGATGCGAGCCAAATATTGTTACCTATAATCGTCTTATTCACAGTTATGGCAGAGCTAATTATTTGAATGAAGCCATGAGTGTTTTCAATCAGATGCAGAAGGTAGGCTGCGAACCTGATCGTGTGACTTATTGTACACTTATTGACATCCATGCGAAATCCGGGTATCTTGATGTTGCGATTGATATGTATCAGAGGATGCAAGAAGCTGGGCTTTCACCCGATACTTTCACTTACAGTGTAATCATTAATTGCCTCGGGAAGGCTGGGCATTTGGCTGCGGCCCACAAGCTGTTTTGTGAGATGGTGAATCAAGGCTGTATCCCTAACCTGGTGACATATAACATAATGATTGCTCTACACGCAAAGGCTAGGAATTACCAGAGTTCTTTGCAGCTGTACCGTGACATGCAGAGTGCTGGATTTGAGCCTGATAAAGTCACTTACAGTATTGTCATGGAGGTTCTTGGCCACTGTGGCTATCTGGATGAAGCTGAGGCTGTTTTCGCAGAGATGAAAAGAAAGAATTGGATCCCCGATGAGCCCGTTTATGGTCTTCTTGTAGACTTGTGGGGTAAGGCTGGCAATGTGGAGAAGGCTTGGGAGTGGTATCGGTCCATGCTTAGTGCAGGTCTATGTCCTAATGTCCCCACTTGCAATTCCTTGCTTAGTGCTTTCCTCAGGGTACACCGTCTTGGTGATGCATACGACTTGCTTCAAAGTATGCTCCAATTAGGCCTAAACCCTTCTCTTCAGACTTACACCCTGCTTCTTAGTTGTTGTACAGATGCCCAAACACCATTCGACATGTCATTCTGTTGTGAGCTCATGACTGTAACTAGGCACCCAGCCCACACATTCTTGCTTTCAATGCCCACTCCAGGCCCCGATGGGCAGAACGTTCGTGACCATGTGAGCAACTTTCTTGATATGATGCATAGTGAAGATAGGGAAAGTAAACGGGGACTTGTGGATGCAGTGATTGATTTCTTCCACAAAACGGGCCTTAAAGAGGAAGCTGGCTCGGTGTGGGAGGTGGCGGCACAGAAGAACGTCTACCCCGATGCAGTGAGGCAGAAGAGTTCCTGCTATTGGCTTATAAACCTACACGTAATGTCCGATGGAACTGCAGTGACAGCTCTATCAAGAACCCTTGCTTGGTTTCGCAGAGAAATGCTTGTCTCAGGGATCTGCCCGACTCGTATAGATATTGTAACAGGTTGGGGCAGGCGGAGCCGGGTCACTGGAGCCTCTCTAGTGAGACAAGCCGTACAAGACCTGCTAAACATGTTCCGTTTTCCATTCTTTACAGAGAACGGCAACACAGGGTGTTTTGTTGGGTGTGGGGAGCCTCTCAACCGATGGTTGCTTCAGTCCTACGTGGAACGGATGCATTTGCTCTAGTTAAAAGTTGAGGATTCGTGTTATAGCCAGTTTTGTTCATCGGAGAGGAAGGAACATGGATATCCTCTGGGGTCCTACCATATCTATTTAACTCAAGTGTGATGGTGTTTCAATTTGATATCATTTTTTAAAAATCTGATTGCATCTTGAAGTGCAATTTAATTTTGTTTTTTGTTTTTGTTTCCGACGTCGTTTTAGACAAAATGCACAAATCATAATTTAGACCTGATTTTGATAAAGGTAAATACATCACTAAGAAGAGTTAGTCTCCTGTGCAATTGGTGCACATACAATTCGGGTTGGGTCCGGGACGACCCGGATCAGCACACTTTTTTTTTTTTTGAATTTTATTTTTTAGCTTCAGGTTGTTACCTTTATGTTATATGTATGTGACCTTTATGTTATATAAGTGTGACTTGTGTGTATAAATATAACGACCTTTATATACTCTTAACTTAGAAAAAAATGAAGGATTTTAGCAAAATTTGTATATATTTACGTTTATGTAATATTAGCTGCACATATATCCATCCTTAAAATCCACTGAATTTTGAAAATTTCCATTTTTTTTTTCAAAGTTATGGATTATAAAGGTCATAATATTTGTATATAAAGGTTACAACAATACAACATAAATGTCTAAAGCGAAAAAACCTGAAAATCTTCATTTTTTCCTAAGTTACTGAACACAAAGGTCATAACATTTATATGTAAAGGTCACGCTTATATAACTTATAGGTTACATCCTTACAACATAAATGTAACAGCCTGAAGCGAAAAAAAAAAGAAAAAAAAAAGGAAAAACCAGGTGCGCGGATCCGGGTCGGGTCGCCCCAATTGCACCAATTCAAATCCATGCACCTGGTGTACAACAACATTTGCGCAATAAGAAACAATTAATTTTGTGAAAATGATTCAAAATATTGCAGGGCAATTTTTTTATTTTATTTTAACCCTATATTAAAAATAAGTCATGTCTTTTGAGTTTCACTGGAAAATTATCGACAAGAAAAATTTTAATTGTACATTTAGAAACTCCTAAATTTAGAGTTACAATTGAATAAAAAAAAATATTATAGATTGCAAATTGTAAAATGACCATACTTCAATTGATTTTTACATATACCGTAGTTGTAACCTTTCAACTTTAAATAGGTTTTCAATCTTCTATTTTTCTTGCAATTTTTGCTCCACGCACTTCTACCCTTAATACTTTTGTCCCTTAAACTTTTACTTTAGATTTACAAGAAAGATGAAATTAAGGAGACAAAAACTAGGAAATAAAGTGGATAAAGACTAGAGTAAAAAATGGAGGGTCAATTGTAATAAATATTACAATCTTATTTAAAATTTTAACTGCAATCTTAGATGATTATAAAAATAACATGATCTTATATACATATATATATATATATGTATAATCTTGATCATCAATCAATATTTGAAAACTTTTCTCGTTGACGTATTTAGTTTTAATCAGAATAATATCGTAAAAACTCGTATGAGACTATTTCACGAATCTCATTTCGTCTCAAAATTAAGATTAAGATGCATATAAAACCCAAAAGCAATAGACCCAATATCCAAAACAATTGAGCCCAAAGTGTGAATCACATTCCTTCTCTCTTGGTTGGAGATGAGACACTGGATAATTTGGAGAAAGGAAGATGGGAATGTGATGACGTGGAAGATAAGAGAACAAAGATTAAAGACGGCGGCACCACTGCTCGTGGTGGTGGTGAACTAGAGATGTGGTTGTTTGTTTGGAGGATTATAAATGAAAACTAAGAGAAAAGAGGCGACATGAAAAAAAAATCTATAAATATTTCTTTTATAACTATAAGTATTGAGTTTTATAATTATAAGTATGAATTTTATTGTATTGTAAATTCCGAAATTAAACTTAAGTATGTCTCTTATAGTTATGAGTATGATTTTTTTGTATTTCATTTTTCTATCAAATTTTTATTAAATGTTCTTCATGCAAGTTGTAACTCTTTAAGTTAGTAATTCACCACGACAATACAACTTAGAAAAGGATATTTATCAAAGTGAAGTGCTCGCCTCATTTAAATATGTGTTTAAAATCTATAATAATGTCTTTTACAGTTATATGTATGTATGTTTGTATTTGATTTTCCCATCGGATTTTGGTTTGATGTTCTTTATAAAAGTTGTATCTCTTTACGTTAGTCATTCAATACCAAAATAAATGAATAGATAAAACTATACTTTCTAAAAGTGAAGTGCTCACTGAATTTAAGTATGTAATTTAAACCTAGATAAGTATAAGTTTGTTGTATTTGATCCTTTTCATTTTATTTTTATTTTCTCAGTGAATTTAATTATAAGTATGTCATCAATTGAAGAGGGAAAGAGAATGTGAGAACTTAATGGAGACATAGAAAGGGGAGGTGGAGAGAATTGAGAAACCTATCAATGTTAGGCAATGAAGATTTTATGGAGAAATTTATTGGTGATCCAATGAGAAAGGTAAACGGGATGGTAGAATTGTTTAGTTCCAAAAATGTTCTTTGAAGGCATTTTAGAAAACTGATTATCTTGAATGAATGAAATTGTAGTGTTGTTGTATTATTAGATTTCCTCAATTTTTCATCAAACTATTTATTTATGCCAAGTGATGTAACCACATGACAGATAGGAGCAGTTGATTCTGGCTAGCATTTTATTTTAGTGTTTTTCCTATCAAAGTTGCTTATATGATATTATAATTAATATACAACTAATCACCATGGAGTTGTGTCAAGTTTGTTTGGAAGAAGTGCAACAGTTAGTTTTTCTTTTCTTTCCTTATTGATTAAAATTTACACAACACAAGTATAAATCCTAGGTGGCATAATTTGAAATTAGTTAAAGACAATTATTGTTGTAAATAAATTTGGTTTTCAACATTTATTTAGTTATTTGAAAGAATAATTATTTTATAATTCTCTCTTTCATGCTTTAGTTATATTAAATAGTATCAAATAATATTTTACATTATAGAAAATGACATGTTGATGTGAGTAAAGGATAGAAAGAAAGGGAATGTGGGCAAGAAGCAGGGCATAATGGGGAGAGAGGAAGGTCAAGGGAAGAAAAGGGTTGAAGATGATATGGCAGAGATGCGGAAATATACGCCTGAGGTGGAAGTCAGAGCTGACATGTCTGATAGAGGTCGAGCTGACAAATAACGTGGAAAAGTATGTCGGAGGGTGATTTGTCTCAACTCCGATCCTTCACTTTTCCGATGCCGTTCGAAATTCTCCGACGCCAAACTGGAATTCTCCGACGATGATTGGAATTCTCCGATTAAGAAAACCTGCAAAACAAAGAACACCGGGGGTTTTTCCCGGTGAAGGGACTCCGACGCTCAAGTCAGTAATCTCACAAAAGTGTTGCTCTCGATTTTGAATGCTTAGTATATAAATTAGGATTGTGATTGTGTGTGCAAATTAGAAAACCAAAAGATATATATATACTCCCTGAGAGAAACGTGATTTCCTAGGAGTGGGATGTGGCAGTTGAGATTTTCTCCTAAAAACCTGGGAAGTGGCGAGATTCTCGCAATCGTGGGAGTTATCTCAAATTTGAATTAGTTCGCTCATATCAGCTCGGCGTCCCACATCTCAGTTCGACATTAGGGGTTACGAGTTGGATCAGTTCGATTGACATGCCAGATATATTTGTTCGCTTGAACGAACTCATTATTTCCTAATTTGTTCGCGTCGATCGTCCTTCAACTCCGGGTCGGGTTTTCGAGGTAGTTTGAATGTGGTCAGTTCGACCACATCAGTGTACTCCCCCCTTTCAGAGTGCGAACTGTAATCGCACAGTTCGAGCTGTTGTCAATCTATGAAGCTTCTTCAAGAAGCATCACGTCCCATCCATCATTCGTCTGCGACGTTTCCTCCATCCCGAGGCGCCCTTTCGTCGTTGCCGTTCGATCGAACTATATCTGACGGCTAAGATCGCATTTGTCAGTACGTTAATCCCTAGGCGCCGATTGATTTTCACCGTCAGATCGAACTGAATCCTACGGATAAGATCAAAGCTGTTATCTCTGTTGGATCGAACTGCATCCGACGGGCGAGATTATCTCCGTCCTTTTAAACGCGTCTTTTCGTATCCACCGTTGGATCGAACTGTATCCAACGGTCGGATGTGCGACGTTTCGCCTTCACCGTTGGATCGAACTGCTCCAGACGGCTGAGATCTTGTGACTTTTCAGTTTTCCCCCCAAAATCAAGGATTTTCGCCTATATATACCCCTTTCTCATTTTCGCAAAACCTCTTCTGCAAAAACTCACTTCTCTTTCCTTAAGCAAGAATACTCCTCTTTGAGATTTTCCAAGTTTCAAACACAAAAAACCCAGGTACTCTTCCTTCTTTCTCATTTCATATTCCTCTTCAAAATGTCTTCCCCTTTCTTGATCCATTTGAGGGATGAGAGTGAATCTGAGGAAGGTTTTGAGGGATTTCCCTTGCGAACTGCCTCAGATTCGCCAGTCCCGACGGCTTCCTGTTCTGGTCGTCAAATCCTTTCCTCCTCTTCCCCTCCTAAGCGATCTCGCAAAAAATCTGTTCAAGATGTTTTCTCTGCCACAAAAGCCACTCTTACACACACCATACTCCTTAGCTCGCTTATTACAGCGGCGAGCTATTCTATAGTAATTCCCGGCCCCGATGATCGACCACATCGGGCTCCCTCCGGGTGCTACACGTGGTTTTTGCGACACGTGAGCGTAGGTTTAATTCCTCCCATCCATCATTTTCTCCTGGAGGTTGGTTCGGCCTTCGGGGTATGCCCTAACCAGTTGCACCCGAACTCCATAAGCTACATCGTAGCATTTTATATGGTGTGCAAATGGATGGGGGTTGAACCGACCTCCGAACAATTTCGTTCTTGCTTCGTACTCAAGCACACCAATCCATTCCGCTTCTATTTAAGCCCCCGAAGCGGACAAAAGCGTGCCCAATTTTTGTCCCCAGGAGATGAAAAAATCAGCTCCTGGGAAAAATATTATTTTTTCGTCCGTGCTCCAAATAATAGAACCTTTAGATCTCTCTCCTGGGTTGAGAGTTCGAACCGAAATGAGCCTGCTCCTCCGAGGGACTTCGAACTTGGGGCCTTAGCAAGGCTATTTCGGGAGGGAATGTTCGACATAGTTCGCATGAGTTCATGCGAACAATTGTTGGCGTTCTGGGGATTTTACCCGAACACACCAGTTCCTCATAAATTCAACTTAGGTTGCTTAATCTTTCTTTCATATCCTGTTGTCTTTTTCCAAATGTATCGAACTGCGAATATTAACTGACTGTTTTGCTGTTACAGATAAAGAGATGAACAAATTCTTCATCGTAGACCCGGCTGTTCCTCAGCCCCAGAAGCTTACTTTTTCGGCGGCGGATGATGCGGTGAACAGCCGGCAGGCGGCGGCCTTCCGGGAGAAGGAAGAAAAACGCTTGAGCGAGCTGGTGCCGCAGGTCAATCTGGACGTGGCCGAGGATGCCTGTATTCGCCCCTCCAGTTCACCACCAGCAGTTCGTGCTCAAACGACCGAAGAGATTCCTCTTCGGCGAAAGAAAAAGGCGCCCTCCAGCTCCAGCTCACAGAAAAAGGCACCCTTCAAGAAACAGCGAACGGAGGAAGGCACCTCATCCGAGGTTCGGCGAGCTGAGGCCGTGCCCGAACAAGCGGGGGCAATAGTTCCAAGCAAGGGGGCTGCAACAAAGGAGGAAGACCACGAACTAAAAGAGTTCAAGGCGAACATCTCTAAGATGTCGAGCGCGGTCAAGTACTTCGAGGCCATGGGCGTAAAGGCCTTCCGCCGCCGAGATAGGTTGAGGAGCACTCTCCAGGAAAAGCAGACCTTGGAGAGTGATTTGAGTGATCATGCCGGCAAAGCCGAAAATCTGTCTGCTCAGTTGGAAGAGAGGGAAGTGGAGTTAGCGGTTGCTCGCTCCGAAGTGGCCAAAAAGGAGGAGCTGTTATTGGCTAAGGAGCAGTTCGCCGTGGAGCAACAAACTGGCTTTCGGATGCGCGAGCTGAGATTCGAAGTTTGCAAGAGAAACTCAAAGAGGCAGAGAGCTCTCGAGCTGAATTCGGTGAAGTCATGTATCGAAATGGCTTTTACCAGTTCGCTCAGAGCCCTGAGACGGAGCTGATATCGGAGTCCTTCCGAGAGAGGCTCGTAGCTCGTCTTTGGGACTCCGTCCTCTTTTTGTCCAAGGCGGCTCCTATGGCAATAACTTACTTCAAAGAAGGAGTTCGGCTGTGCCAGGAGCGGGTTGGAGAGGCGGTTCAGTTCAACGTGAACGAACTAGCGCAGCAGGTGATGCAGACTCACTCCATTCCACCTGGATGGCGGGGAAACCCGGAAGACGATGTCGATGCTAAGTGGTGGTCGGGCTGCTTAGAAGAGGCTATAAAGGAAGTCCTTCCAGACGACCAGCTCGATCTTCCTGGTCCAAGTTCGTCACTTCCTGCTCCAGCCGCAACTCCTCGAAGTCCAACTCCTCCTCTTCCCGAAGACATGTTCGAAACCCTCGAGCCAGTCGATGCCCAACTTACTCCTTCTCCCGATCGTACATAGATTTTTCCATACTTGTACTTTTTGCTTTTAAAAAACTTTGTAATCGTTTTGTAATGAATCAACTTTTTTGCTTATCGAATATAGTTCGCCTATCTTCACGTTTTCTTAGTTTATGCAATTACTAACATTCGAATGAATATCTACTAAGTAATGAATCAAATACTTAATCAAATACTTACTTAGTGAATCGTGAAAGAGTTCCCTTTACTTCGCTCAATCCTTAAGTTCCCTTTACCTCGCTTTACTTTGTCTAGTCATCAAGTTCAATGGAACTTCTTCCATTTGCGACAAACATTGAGTTCGCTTAATCAGTAAGTTCCGAGGGAACTTCTTCAGTATGCTCGATTCATGAGTTCCGAGGGAACTTTAACATGCTTAATCATTAAGTTCCGAAGGAACTTCTCGTACTTAATCATTGAGTTCCGAGGGAACTACTTCGCGCTTCATCGTTGAGTTCCGAGGGAACTGCTTCGTTCTTGATCGTTGAGTTCCGATGGAACTGCTTCGTGCTTAATCGTTGAGTTCTGAGGGAACTATTTCGTGCTTAATCGTTGAGTTCCGAGGGAACTGTAAGTTCGTAATCGTTGAGTTCCGAGGGAACTGTAAGTTCGTAATCGTTGAGTTCCGGGGGAACTGTGAGTTCGTAACTGTGAGTTCGTAATCGTTGAGTTCCGAGGGAACTGTAAGTTCGTTCCACAATATGATTGTGTTTTTGTAAGAGTTAAGCAAAATCAACATAAAAAGACTCGAAGATGTAACGTGGTTCGGTCAAATCGACCTACGTCCACGGAGCAGAAAAATATCTATTATTCATAAAAACAACAACTTAAAAAAGCAACATACTGGGGTTTGAGATTTCAAGTGTAAAATTTCTTCAAGTGGTTGATGTGCCAAGGTCTTGGCAGTTCCTTTCCATGTTCATCGGCGAGCTCGTATGATCCACCTGGTAAGACTTTTGTAACAGTGTATGGTCCTTCCCAAATGGCATCAAGCTTTCCGATCTCCAACAAGGCATCCGATTGCCTTAGAACCAAATCCCCTACTTGAAACTCTCTTTTTCGAACTTTTCTGTTGAAAGCTGCTTGAATACGCCTCTTGTATAACTCATGGCGAACTCTGGCTTCATCTCGAATTTCCTCCAGAAATAACAAATCTGTTCGAATTAATTCTTCATTCTGCTGTGGATCAAAATTAGTGATTCGTAGAGCTTCTCCCTGAATTTCAGCTGGGACTACCGCTTCCATGCCAAATGCCAAACTGAAAGGAGTTTCTCCCGTAGTCGATCTAGGTGAAGTTCGATATGCCCATAAAACGGATGGCAGTTCGTCCACCCAGTTCGACTTCTCAAATTCCAGCCGTTTTTTGATTCCATCTAGAATTATTCGATTAACCACTTCGACTTGTCCATTCGCTTGAGGATGAGCTACTGGGGTAAACACCTGTAAAATTTTCATCTCTTTACACCATCCTGTAATCTTTTTGCCTCTGAATTGTGCTCCGTTATCTGACACTAAAATTCTGGGTAAGCCGAATCTGCAACAAATACTCTTCCATATAAAGTGGATCATATCTGGTTCGGCGATCTTAACCAAAGGTTCGGCTTCAACCCACTTAGTGAAGTAATCCACAGCTACTACCAAGAATTGCTTATTTCCTCTGGTTTTAACAAGTGGACCAACTATATCAATTCCCCATCTGGCAAAAGGGCAAGACGAACATACCGTAAGCATATCTGTTGCTGGCGTGCGAATTCGCCAACCATGTTTCTGACAGGCATTGCATTTCCGAACTAGTTCTTCGGCGTCATTCTTCATCGTTGGCCAGTAGAAACCAGCTCGTGCGACCTTGCGAGCCAATGCTCGAGCCCCCGCATGTTCGGCACATCCTCCTTCGTGCGCTTCCTTTAAAACCTTAAGCCCCTCCTCTTTGGATAAACATCTAGCATCTGTTGGTAGGAAAGTTTTTCGATACAACGCCCCATCTAACATGTAGTAGAACCGAGCTTGTTTTTCCAATTTCTCGAGATCTTTTGCTAATCCATCTCTGATTCCTCCTAGAAATTTCAAGAAAGGAGTTCTCCAGTCTTGTTCGGCCAAGTCAATATTCAGCACTTCATTTTCCTTTCCTACCCCCATGACTGTAATACTTCTCTTCGAACAGTCCTGCAGCGAACTCCCTATTTTAGCCAGATAATCTGCCCTCTGATTTTCACTCCGAGGTATTTGCTCGATCTGTAGTTTTTCAAATCGTTTCTCCATCTCTCGTATTTGTTGTACATAAGAAATCATACGATCTTCTTTAATTTCACATTGGTTTTTGAGTTGTTGTGTGACCAATTGTGAATCCGACTTAACTGTCAGATCGCGAGCTCCAGCCTGCTCGGCTATTTTCAAACCCTGCAAAAAAGCTTCATATTCTGCTTCATTGTTAGATGCTTTAAATTGAAATTTTATAGCGAACTCTAACTCATCTTTCTCGGGGCTAATCAGCAATATCCCTGCTCCTGCGCCCTGGCGGGACGAGGACCCATCGACAAAAACTTCCCATTCTTTCTTATCCTGTAGCCTGGTTGTTTCCTGAATGAAATCAGCCAAGGCTTGACCTTTTATAGCAGTTCGTGGTTCATACTTCAAATCGAACTGTCCCAGCTCGATCGTCCACTTGACTAATCTCCCGGATGCATCCGGTTTGCCCAACACTATACTCAGCGGATGGTTCGTTCGCACCGTGATCTCATAACCCAAAAAATATGGCCTCAGTCTCCTGGCCGTGGTGACTAAGGCATAAGCAACCTTTTCTACTTCAGTATAGCGAACTTCTGCCCCATGCAGAACTTTACTAACAAAGTACACGGGGAATTGATCCCTTCTTTCCTCTCGAACAAGAACCGAACTGACTGATTCTTCTCCAACTGCCAAGTAAACAACCATCATACTTCCCTTCACAGGCTGTTTTAATAAAGGGAGTGTGAGGAGAAATGCCTTCAATTCTTCGAACGCTTTCTGGCATTCGTCATCCCAACTAAACCGACCACTCTTCCTTAGAATTTTGAAAAAAGGCAAACCCCTGTCCGCCAACCTGGATATAAACCTACTTAAGGCAACAATGCGGCCTGTTAGTGTCTGCACTTCTTTAATGGTTCGAGGAGGCGTCATTTCTTGTATAGCTCGAACTTTGCTGGGGTTTACCTCGATCCCCCTGTTCGTCACCATATACCCCAAAAATTTCCCTGCTCGCACACCGAATGAACACTTGGCTGGATTCAATCGCATCCCATGTTTTCGGATTGTGGCCATCGTTTCCCTCAAGTCATCTGCATGGGTGTTCGCCTGTATGCTTTTTACTAGCATATCATCAACATATGCTTCCATATTGCGGCCCAGTTGGTGTTTAAACACTTCGTTCACCATTCGTTGGTAGGTAGCTCCTGCATTTTTCAGTCCGAATGACATAACAGTATAGCAATATGTACCTGATGATGTGATAAAGGCCATATTGGGTTTATCCTCTGGGTGCAACATGATTTGATGGTATCCTTGGGCTGCATCCATCATGCTCAATAGTTCGCATCCGGCAGTAGAATCCACCAGTTTGTCGATCCGCGGAAGAGGATAATGGTCTTTGGGGCATGCTTTATTCAAATCTCGGAAGTCGATACACATCCGCCACTTATTTCCTGGCTTCGGGACTAACACAACGTTTGCCAACCATCGAGGATACTGGATCTCCTCAATGTGTCCAATTTCGAGCAACTTCTCAATCTCTTCCTTGATGATTTTATTCTGTTGTTCCCCGAAATGCCTTAGCTTCTGCTTAACTGGTCGAACATCAGGCTTGATATTCAGCTTATGAATAACTACTTCCGGGTTTATACCCTTCATATCTTCCGGTCTCCAGGCGAACAAATCCACATTGTCTTTAAGAGCAGCCACAATTTCCCCTCTAGTTCGTTCTGACAATTGACTTCCGAGACGAACTGAATGTCCAGGTAGCTCCGGGATTAACTCCACACTCATTAGTTCACCTTCTGCGAACTCCACTGTGCTTGTATTACCATCTTTTTTCAGACTTTTATCCCTTCCGCGATCGCTATCATCTCTCTGTTCGCTATGGCGCTTGCGAGATTCGGATTGTCGAACTGCAGCGACATAACAACGCCGAGCAGTTTGTTGATCGCCATGAACAACTCCAACTCCAACTATTCTCCCTTCCTCATTCTCAACTGGAAACTTCATCATCAAATGGGCAGGTGAGATAACGGCAGCATATGAACTCAAGGAAGGTCGACCCAAAATCACGTTATATTGAGAAGGCGCATCCACTATAAGGAAGGTCGTCGTTTTGTTCTGCCTCCACTCTTCGTCTCCTAAGACCATAGGCAATTGAATTTTGCCATACACCGTTACAGACTCCCCTGCAAAACCATAAAGTGAAGTTTCTACAGGCTTTACCTCTACCGTAGATCTCATCTTTCTGAAACAGTCCATGAACATGATGTCCACCGAACTGCCAGTATCCACAAACACCCGTTCAACGTTAAAACCCCCTATCTCCGCAACGATCACCATAGCATCGAACTGAGGGCTCTGAATAGCAACTCGATCGCGAACTCCGAACTCAATTGCAACCTCTTCGAAAATAGAATGAACTGTATTCTGTTCGCGCTTAACAGAGTTGAGTCTCACCTTACGAGCTCTATTAGAATCTCCATCTGTCGGCCCACCCATGATCATGTGAATAGTAGGCCTTTCTTCTTGTTCGGGTCTAGCTCGCGCCGGGGGTGGTGGTGGTGGAGGTAATTCCTGTTGTTCCTGCCTTCTATCTTGTCTGGGCTCTCTTCGATCATTCCGATGCTCGCGGTTTGATCGGTTCTGACGAACAAAACGGGCTAACTTGTTCTCCCTGATTAGCCTTTCCAGTTCATCTCGCAAATGTAAACATTCATCAGTTCCATGCCCATATTCATTATGAAATCGACACAATTTACCGTTGCCGAAGGTGGCTGGTTTCTTCGGATTAGGACTCCAGGTCGACGGCCACTTCAACTGGGGCAAGTTCCATATCTCCATCAATACCTGTCCAGGGGGCATAGTCATGGGCGTATACTGTTCGTACCTCCGCCCTGTCTTATTTTCCCTTAAAGGGGGTGGAGCAAATCTTGCTCGCTGCTCGCCCCCATCTCTCCTCCTGGCTGCTTCATTATCATGTTGCGTTCGGCTCAGACGACTTGAAGTTTCTCCTTTCTTCATTCGAACTGCCTCCTCCAAGTTGATGTACTTGGTAGACCTTTGTAACAGTTCGTCAAAATTGTTGGGGGTCTTCTTAACCAGTGAAGTATGGAGATCCCCCTCTTTCAACCCTTGGATGAAAGCATTTACAACTAAATCGTCTGAAGCTTCAGGAGCTTCTAAAGTAGCAGCAGTAAACCTTTTAACATAGTTCCGTAGGGTTTCATCCGCTTTCTGCCTCACACCGAACAACGTCTGGGTAGATCGTCTCTGCTTTCTAGAACTGGCGAACTGATGTAAAAACAACTCTGATAGTTGTTCGAAATTATGAATTGTCCCATCATTCAGCTGACTGAACCATGTCTGAGCAGCCTTGGTAAGGGTAGTGGCGAACACCCTGCACTTAATACCATCTGAGTACCGATGCAGTAGAGCAGTATTATCGAATCGACATAGATGATCCCATGGATCCGTAGCACCATCATATTCGAAATTCACCGGTCGAAAAGAGGCAGGCAACTCGTCTTCCATCACCTCCTCAGAGAAAGGATTACCTCTGGAACTCCGAGGAATACGTCGAACAGTTCGCTGAACTTCCCGTAGCTCCTTTCGTAAACCATCTACTCTCTCGGATAGTTCGTCATGTCCTCTTTTTTGGCCACGAGGGTGACCAGATTGGCTTTCCTGTTCATCCATCCGAGATCTGTCGCCCTCTTGTTCCCTTCCAACAGGTATGTCAGTGTTATCCTGTTGTGAATCCACCTTCTGCTTGCCCAAGGCTTTTTGAACAGCAGTCTCTATTAAAGCCGAGAGTTCCTCCGGCGTCAATGTGACAGTGCCGGGAGGATTTGCCGGCGCGAAATTCCGATCCTCGTTTTGTTGCACGGACGGTGCTCCTTCATCCAACCTTCTTCTTGATCCTCTGGTATTCACCATATTTGTAATCTTCTATGTCTTAAATGCTCAAAGTTCAAAAAATCGTTCCCACAGACGGCGCCAATTGATTTGTCTCGACTCCGATCCTTCACTTTTCCGATGCCGTTCGAAATTCTCCGACGCCAAACTGGAATTCTCCGACGATGATTGGAATTCTCCGATTAAGAAAACCTGCAAAACAAAGAACACCGGGGGTTTTTCCCGGTGAAGGGACTCCGACGCTCAAGTCAGTAATCTCACAAAAGTGTTGCACTCGATTTTGAATGCTTAGTATATAAATTAGGATTGTGATTGTGTGTGCAAATTAGAAAACCAAAAGATATATATATACTCCCTGAGAGAAACGTGATTTCCTAGGAGTGGGATGTGGCAGTTGAGATTTTCTCCTAAAAACCTGGGAAGTGGCGAGATTCTCGCAATCGTGGGAGTTATCTCAAATTTGAATTAGTTCGCTCATATCAGCTCGGCGTCCCACATCTCAGTTCGACATTAGGGGTTACGAGTTGGATCAGTTCGATTGACATGCCAGATATATTTGTTCGCTTGAACGAACTCATTATTTCCTAATTTGTTCGCGTCGATCGTCCTTCAACTCCGGGTCGGGTTTTCGAGGTAGTTTGAATGTGGTCAGTTCGACCACATCAGAGGGGAAGACAGAGCTGACGTGTCCCATAGAGGCTGAGTTGGTAGATGATGAGAAGGAGCATGCCCAAAACATAAAAAAAAACTCATGAAGCCCATAAGAAGAAGAAAGGGATAGAAAGACATAAAAACTTCTTTACCCTAAATAAAAGGTATAAAAGGAAGGAGGAAAGGAGTAGTGCCCAAGCAATCCACAATCCAAAGAGCAGCTTAAAGAAAGCTAACCTAGAATTCACTATCACATTTCTATTTCTTCGATCATTTTAATTCATAGTTTGTTATACGTGTAAAATCATCAAATAAAATATGACTTATTACAAATTTTCCATATAACGTATATGAGGATCATAAACATTGTTGGAAGTACATTCAAAACTCCAAAATAATAGAAGTGCCTCAAAATAATATATGGAATTGTAAAAAAAAAAATACAGACATTTTAAGAAAAAAATATTTTGTAAGTACGACAATATCATGGATGCAAGATTAGAGAGAGAGAACTTTTTTCTGGAACTATGGAATATCATTATAATAGAATTTATTTTTAAACTCGGTAATTTTGGACTTTAATAAATTAAACCCCACTTCTCAATAATTGCAATTCTATTAATTAAAAAAAATTAGTATTCTTGAATCTTTAAACTTCAATTTTTGTTTTTAAGTTACAACTTTTTCTACTTTTTTTTTTCTTGGTAATTAGTGAAATGAGTAATAAATTCTTAATACTTTATATTTATTGCCATAACTTTCCATGATCGATGCCAATTTTATTAAATTGATTTATATCAAATGTTTTTTTTTTTTCCCACGTAACAATAAAAATATGCATAGATTATAAAATAAGCTATAAAAAGTGAAAATATATAAAATTATCCTAGCGCAGGGACATTCACTATTGAAATTAAAAGAGATTTTGAAAATTAAAGCATACTTAACAATCTTAATCTTTATTATAATAAAATAATAAATTAACTCATATATTACGTTTTATGTGTCTATTAATGTTGACTGAGCTATTAATTGTGAACTGGGGTCGTCGGATGTATTGTCTTGATTCGGGTTGGACATGAGTTATAAATTGAACCATAAGTTGGACTGAGTTGTTATTGTGATAGTTTGAAACTGAACCTAAGTTTTGAGCTTCGATTATGGGTCAAATAGATTGATCTCAAGAAGGAGGATTCGTGAGAGGTCTCAAGAATTGCTATTGTCATAGTTTGAGTCGGACATGAAATTTGGATTGGACATAGGTTTTAGGCTTCGATTATGGGTCAAATAGATTCGTTTTCACGAGGGAGGATGCGTGTGAGGTCTTAAAAGAGACTAACTATAAATATGTAATGTGTATGTACATACTATATATGTATTCATCTCCAGTACTTCTGTATACTCACCGTCGATCGTCTCTCTCTCTCTCTCTCTCTCTCTCTCTCTCGCGCAGTATAACTGCTATTGTACAGGCACAGCTCCAATATTATGTATCTATAGAATCAGTAGGCGTAGCAATAAAATTGATGCATGAAATTGAGTAGCTACCGGAAAATCTGAAATGGGGCATAAGAAGCGGAACATGGTTCCTCGCTCCAAACCCTGCCAGCCGTCACCGCCGGCGGAGGTAGAAGCCGCTTCGACCACCGGAGTTCCCGAAGCCGACGTTGGTGGTGGTGCTTCAAGCCTCGACCATTCCGCAGAACTCATTACGAAGAAACCTGCAAAACCCGAGGCGATGGATACGGAAAGCAATAATAATGCCGTGGATTCTGCATCCTCTGCTTCGATTAAGCTTGAATGTGAAAGGGCGCTGACGGCGTTGCGCCGAGGGAACCACACCAAAGCCCTAAGATTGTTGAAGGATTTGTGCTCGAAACATGCTAATTCCCCCCACTCGGCCTTGATTCACCGCGTTCAGGGGACTGTTTGTATGAAGGTGGCTTCGATTATCGACGACGCCAATGCGAAACAGCGGCATTTGAAGAATGCAATTGAGAGTGCTAGGACGGCGGTGAGTTTATCCCCTAGTTCTATTGAATTCGCCCATTTCTATGCTAATTTGTTATATGAGGCCGCGAATGAGGCTAAGGAGTATGAGGAAGTGGTACACGAGTGTGAGAGGGCTTTGGCAATAGTAAACCCTGTGGACCCTGCCAAGGAGAGTTTGCAAGATGAGAAAGAGCAGAAGATTTCTACAGCCGATGCTCGAATTTGCAATGTTCAAAACGAGCTACGTGCATTGATCCAGAAGTCAAATATTGCATCTATTTCGACTTGGATGAAAAATCTGGGCAATGGGGACGAAAAGTTTCGGTTGATTCCCATCAGGCGGGCTCCAGAGGATCCAATGGAGTTAGGATTAGTTCAAGCAAGAAGGCCAAATGAGATTAAGAAGGCGACCAAAACGCCTGAGGAGCGAAGGAAGGAAATTGAGGTGAGGGTGGCTGCTGCTCGGCTTTTGCAGCAGAAGTCAGACTTTCCTCATTTAGGTAATGATGGGGATAACAATAATAGTAATGGCAAGGATTCAGGCCTGAGAGTAGGGGAAAGGAGGAAAACTGGGAATGTGAGGAAGTCGGTGTCTTCAGATGAAAAGAGGGATTTGGTGAAATCATATTGGAACTCTATAAGTTCAGATGAGAAGAAAGATTTGCTTACCATTAAGGTTTTGGATCTAAGAGCACATTTTAGTTCATCAAAAGATGGGTCATTGTGTGAGGTGCTTAATGAAGCTTTATCTTTTGGTGAAGCAAATAAAGTATGGACATTTTGGAGCTGCTGTCGCTGTAACGGGAATTTTGCTGATGCTGAATTGTTTATGCACCATGTTGTGCAAGAGCATATGGGAAGTTTGTTGCCCAAAATGCAGCTAGTTCTACCTGAAAGTGTGGATAATGAATGGGCTGAAATGCTTCTCAACCATTCTTGGAAACCTTTGGACTTAAAAGAAACAATTAAAATGCTCGAAAAACAGTCGAAATCTGATAAACCTGATTTACTTGATGAATCATGCTGTAGACATAGCGCAGATGATTCAAAGGAATGCTTTGTTGACACTTACTGTGATGAATATGGATGGGATTCATCACCTGAAAAGAAGAAACCTGGTAAGAATTGCAATGGTATTGTGCAGGATAACAGGGAGTTTGAAGGTGTTGAGAGGATGGAATGTGATGGAAATCAAACGACTAAGGGAACTTCACTCAATGTAAACTGGCCTTTGTTTGATGACCCTGAGCGCGCAAAGCTTCTAGAAGTAATTCATGCCAATTTCCGGGTACTTGTTAAACACAACTGTCTGGCATCAAGTCACCTTAGCAAGGTTATACAATTTGCAGTGGAGGAATTGCAGGTTATGGCTTGTGGTTCTCAACTAAACCCTTACCTGGACAGGACACCTATGTGTATTTGCTTTCTGGGTGCTCCTGAGCTTCAGAAGATCCTGAACTTCTTGATAGAGATTTCTCACTCTTGTGGACTAAATAGATATTCTGAGAAAAGTAACATCGAAGATGATTCAAAGAGTGTGGTAAAGGATGATGACATTATGGAGAAGATAATTTTAAGCCAGGATGGTTCATTTTTGGTGTTCGATGAGCATTTCCTTCCATGTAAGATCCCTTGTTCATCATGTGATGCTTCTGGTAATGATGTTCCCAGTGCATCTACTGCATCCCATATCAGCTATGAGAATGGTGTTATACTTGATTCAGATGCATTATTATCCTGGATATATACAGGTGCCCCCACTGGTGAACAATTGGCATCCTGGAAAGGTATTAGAGCTGAAAAAATTCAGGAAGGTCTGGAAATCCTCCAGTTGCTTGAGAAGGAATCTTATCATCTGCAGGGCTTGTGTGAAAGAAAATGTGAGCATTTGAGTTATGAGGAGGCTTTGCAAGCTGTGGAGGATTTGTGTTTGGAAGAGGGAAAAAAGAGAGAACATGTAGTGGGGTTTCTTCATCAAAGTTATGATTATGTACTTAAGAAAAGGCAGGAAGAGTTGCTCATTGAAACTGACTGCAAAGCTCCAACAATCCGCGATAAATATGAGTTAGAAGCTATAACAAATGTTCTCAAAGATGCAGAGTCCATAAACATCAATCAGTTTGGTTTTGAAGAAACTTATACTGGCACTACATCTCATCCCAGTGACCTCGAATCTGGCGAAGAAAATGACTGGAGGACAAAGGAATATCTTCATCAGGTGGATTCTTGCGTAGAAGCTGCAATTCAAAGACAGAAAGAACAAGTTTCTACTGAGGTTTGGCACCTTAGTTTGCTTTTCTATTGCTTATTCTCTTAGCTAATTTATCTCAGTTTTTTTTTTTTTTTCTCTTTTTTAATCAATGATTCAGATAAGCAAATTAGATGCAAGAATCATGAGAATAGTTTCAGGAATGCAGCAACTGGAACTTAGGCTTCAGCCTGCATCTTTCCATGATTTCAGATCAATCTTAATCCCTCTAGTGAAATCATTTGTACGGGTCAGTAACTTGTGAAGCACATTTTGAAGGAAAGACCTTTGACTATTTTAATCCTTTTGTAGATGAGCAAGATTTTTCTTAATTCTGTAATTTTTTCAGGTATGCTTGGAGGGTCTAGCAGAAAAAGATGCTACAAAAAAATCTGATGCTGCAAGGGAGGCATTTTTGGCCGAACTTGCTCGGGATTCCAAAAAGGGTGGTGCAGGAGTTCATAGTTTAAAGCATGTGAATGAGAGGTCAAAGGACAGGAAAAAGTGTAGGGAGAACCACAAAACCAAGGATCCGAAGGTTGAACTTTGGCATCAAATCAATGGTCTTTATTCACCTCAAATAAGAAATGTAGGGTGCTGAACAATTCTTAATTATCCTCTTATTGTTTCTGCAGGCTATTTATAGTGATGGGTTGCATGATCTGACTCCTACAGAGATGTATGTCTCTCTTTCCCACGTAAAGCAATTCATATTTTCTTTAAAGTACTTAATCAGAAATTCATCACTTGATGCATGTCTAATGTTTATCTTGCTTTAGAATCCTTCCAAATGCTTATGAGGAGGAAGGTCTAGGTTTTGGAATTGCTGTTCCTTGTCCTGATGATGCCTTACTAGTAGAGAAAGAAGATTACCTACGCAGAATTGAACTTGAAGCCGAAGAGAAAAAGCTTGAAGAAACTCTGGAATATCAAAGGCGCATAGAAAATGAGGCCAAATTGAAGCATCTGGCTGAGCAGAATAAAAGACTGTTGAATACAACAAGTGAAAAAACAGAAAAAATAGAGTTGCTGGATGCTTACTGGATGAATGGTGATCATAAAAAATATGCCAATGGGCAATGGACTGCTATGAAGGTAAGCTTGCCATCTAAAGGTCCCCTGTCTGAAATTTTATTGACATTCTATTTTGGTTAATAAGTACTGGAAGAAGACTGCCGTGTTTAAGTTCCAACGATAGTTCTGTTTCCAGTAGAAAAACAAATGTGAAATGGTTCATGCATGTTTGTTATATGCAACAGCTAACTAATGATAAACACTAACTCTACAGAACCGTAGATAAGATTTTCACCTCATGTAAAAGTTAGGGTGGGACTAAAGGCACCACACTCATTCTAAGGGCACCACACTCATTAGTAAAATTTGTTATGGGTTAGTGAAATGAGTGTGGTGCCCTTAGAAATGAGTGTGGTGCCTTTAGTCCCACCCAAAAGTTATTTAATAAATTATCGCATCATTTTGCTGTAGGATTCCATGATGCATAAGGATGAATCAGCCAACTCATTGGAGGTTGTTCCGAACAACACTGCAAATGGAGCTGCGCTGAGAACTGGTAGCCATCTTATTGATATTTAGAGAGCTCTCTATTTATTTATTGATCTTTTCAGTATTGTTTGGGCTGACTTAGTTTTATGGATGCTATCGCTTTATCCTTTTTCCAGGCTTACTAAATGAAGGTATTCCACAAGATAATGATTTTTCAACTGAACATCGTTCAGGAAGGAGAGGTAGACGGAGAAAGGGTCCAATTAAATTGGGAGGTGGAAACTATCTTGCATTGAAGCCTGACATGGAAAACAGTGATCATTGTCAACCTAGATCTGCAAAAAAATCCCATGTGGATGGTGGTGGTATGTAGGTTTTAGCAAAAATATTCTCTGCTATATTTTGATTGTGCTTTTGTTTTATTTTGTGAAGTTATATCGATGGTTAACCTGGTCTTATCTGTGGGGTACTGCAGCTTGATTTATAGGGTTCATTAATTGGTATTCTTGAAGGTTTAAAATCTCAATATTGATAGGAAAATTGCTAGTTTGGTTTTATAGGAAGTATCAAAAGATTACCGATATCTGTAAAAATTCAAAAATAAATGATGGAAATTTATTCTAATTTTGAAAATTCAAAAGATTTTAGGGATTAATATTACAACCTATTATACCTATAACATGAAATCTCAACAAAATAATATGTTTGTAATAAACATTTGTATAATAATCTATATATATATATATATATATTTAGTCTTGGATTATGGCATGTTCAAAGTTACTTGATACTATACGACTAGCACTAAAATGATGAACTGTGAGGTTCAAATATATTGTTTGCAGTCAAAACCACTAAAAACTGTCCATCAAATGACAAATTAAAGTTTATATTATTTTTTAAAGTATCTTGATTTGTTGTGCTATACCATCCATATTTCATGATTTATATCCAATTTTGCAGCTGATATTGATATCAAATATTTTGCAATATTTCTCTAGTATTTGGGAAATAATATTTTAACCCCTAATATCCATATCGCAACTACCCAAAAAAAGATACATCACATATATGTTGGAAAATTTTCATTCGTGACATTCATTTTACATTTGCAAGTTATTTACCTTTTAATGCTTTTGACTCAAAAGGTTGACCTAGATTGTGCTTTTTAGAGTGCCCATTAGATGGAGTATTGAAAGATAAACCTATATGTTGAACTCTTGTGATACCATTTGTGTTAGTTTAAAACATGTACGTTCAACTAATCATCTTTGTTTTAGTTTAAAACATGTAAGTTCTTTCACTGTGTTTTCTCCTTTTCTGGTATAATTGTGTGGTGATGGATGCTCCTTCTGCTATGATATATCTTAATTAAATGTCATATAGCTACTATGTAATTACAAGCACATATATTCATACCTATGACATAAGTAACATCTATACTGCATCTAAATAATTTAAAATATCCTTCTACCACAAATGATATTCTATACCTTTATCTACTATAACAAAAATAGTATTTAAATACAAGTTCACATGTGTGTCGTGCAAATTTATTACTAATAAATGCCGAAAGTAATGATATATATGTGTCTTCACAATTGTTTTTACATGATGACTGAATTTCTGAAACATATTGGTAATATTGCTACAATTTTCCCATTTTCTCCTGTGATTGTTATGGCCTTGAGAGACTAAATTAGCTCAAAAGGGGTCCTATGTAATTGGTGTACAGTTTCTCACTTTACATGCATTGTAACTGCACTGAATATTAACCTGGATGATTGAATTAGTAGGTGCTACTTTAGGACCTCTAATATCTTCCATTTCATGAAAAAATCCGTTGACTGTTGTAATTGCAAGCAGATGAATCATCAGTTTATTACATACTTTATCTTCCTTATTTCTGGTTTACATTCCTTTAATAAGAATTGAGCAACACATTCTGGAGTGAGAATAAAATATGGCAGTATTAGACAAGATTGTTGCTACTTATCTTGTTAATATTGAATGTTCTTATAATGTGAAAGAATTTTGATAACAGCTGTTATTATAATGCTTTCTAGGGAAATACATCTATCTCAAGTTTTGCCTGTATTATTTGATACATTTTAGAACACTGTTTTGTATGCTTATTTACGCACCAATATATTATTGCTGTTAATGCAATTGATTTTCTCCGGGAATCAAATAAGTGGTGTTTTGGCAGTTACCCTGGAACCTGTTATTGCAGAGATATCTCTGCTGTATTGGTTTATTTCTATTATTTGTGCTGTTACATTGTAGCCAATGTTTTATGCTTCTGAAGAAGTTGGTCATTTTGTACTATGGTTGAAATTTTGCAGATAAAGGGGATAAAACACTAAGTGAGCGTCAGGCAGAGGAGGATGACGAAGAAAGGTTTCAAGCCTGATCTCAAGAAAGCCGTACGCCAAAGCATTGGTATCTGTCCTATTTACAGTTTCCTGTTTATCTTCTTTATATGTGTGCTTCTACTGTTACTGAATGTGTAAGCCAAACTGGTCCCAATTTTACGGCTTCTAATTCCTTTCTAGGTTATTCCAAAATAGGGCTCCATTTCATTAAATAATAATAATAAACAATAATAATAATTATAATAGTTTCATGTAAATACTTTCCGCCACCGACATTTCCCCTTATTTAATAAAGCGCATGTGATCATATTCTCTTACCATGGAGACCTCAAATTTGAATCTGGGAAATTTAGACAGTGGGTTATAACCACTTTCAATTCTCCAAATACCAAGTTGTCCTCTTATTTCAGAGATACTTGGGGGATGTTGATCCATTTATTTCCGCAGTCTTGCTCATAGATTTACTTAGTCCAATATTTCGACTGGGATACTCCACATGCATCAGGCGTTCATTATCACTGATATTAAGCAATGCCAGAGGATTATGTTTCAGAAACTAGCAACTCATGTGTTTCATGTGATGTAATTATGACAGATGGTGAAAATGGAAGAGATACATATGGAGCAGGGCTAAAAAATGAAGGTGGTGAATATAATTGTTTTCTCAATGTCATAATACAGGTTTGTATTATTTATTAAAAGCTTGATGTTATTTATTTATTGTTTCATAATACTTCCTTTGCTCATTTGTTTAGACCTTGGGCTGAGATATTTATTCTTCCTTTTCATTTAGTCCTTGTGGCACCTAAGGCAGTTTCGAGGTGAATTTTTGGGGAAATCATCATCAGAACATGCCCATGTTGGTGAACCTTGTGTTATATGTGCATTGTATGATATCTTTATTGCTCTGAGCATGGCAGCTATGAATAACGGGAGAGAGCCTGTTGCCCCTACCTCTTTGAGAGTCGCTCTGAGTAACTTGTATCCGGATAGTAATTTCTTCCAAGAGGTAACTACCAGTATGCTATGGTGGTGGTTTACTTATTTATGTTTTTGGTTTTGATACAATGTATATATACAGTTTTTCCTCAATGCCACTATGAGGGCTTCACTCGTTCGTATTTGACCAAATTGTGGTGAACCTGCAGGGTCAGATGAATGATGCTTCTGAAGTGCTGGGGGTATTATTTAATTGTCTCCACAGATCATTTACCCCTGCATCTATTGCATCTGATACTGTATTAGTAGATGGCAACTGCACTGGCCCCTGTATCGTGCATTCAATTTTTGGAATGGACATAATAGAGAGAATGAACTGTTACAACTGTGGATTGGAGTCCAGATTTTTGAAATACACATCTTTCTTTCATAACATAAATGCCAGTGCTCTCAGAACAACGAAGGTATGCCTTTTTCTATCGAAATCTCTACTTTAATGCTAATATAGTTCTTGTTTGCTAAAGTTAGAAATATATTTATGAATCTGTGTTATTGACTGGATGGTTTATCCTGCAATGCCATTCATTAATATGTAGGTTGTGTACCCAGAGAAGTCCTTTGATGAGCTCTTGAACCTAGTTGAAATGAATTACCAGTTAGCTTGTGATCCAGAGGCCGGTGGCTGTGGAAAGCTCAACTATATTCCCCATATTCTTTCAACTCCACCTCATGTTTTCACAACAGGTGACTTTCATGTTGTTACTTAACTATTGTTGTTTTGTTTTGTTTTCTTTTTTCTTTTGTTTTTCAAATTGTTCTATACCATGCGTGCCTATAGGTAGGCTCTCTTTCTAGATGCTAATACATTTTCTGTGCCTTGTAGTCCTGGGTTGGCAGACTACAAGTGAATATGTTGAGGATATAACGGCAACATTAGCAACATTATCCACTGAGATTGATATCAGTGTCCTTTATCGTGGTCTTGATCCCAAAAATAGATATCGTCTGGTTTCAGTGGTATGTATGCATTGTTAAAGCTTACACAAAACTCAAGTTTATTTATTCTGCATCATGAGATCCCATGAAATGTTACAGATATTCTGTCGCATGGAATTCAGATGCTATAAAAGCCATGAATTACTTTTATTTGGAAACCAAAAATGGCCTCGTAAATCTGAATAACGAAAAGTCATACTGAGGTCACCAATTCGTAACTTGTTATTAAGAGTTTATCTGGTTTTTATAATGGTTTTTCTCAACCGTAAATTAAAACTTAATGGCTTATAAATGTCAAGAAGGCACTGCTTTCCAGTGAATGGGCTGATTCTGTTTTGTGGCTGGCTTTAGCACATATCACAATTCAACTCCCCTACCTTTTCATGTTTGCTCTTGATATAGTGGTGTACAAAATTGTCAGTATTAAATATAACTGAGACTTGTTGAGAAGAAGCACTACACGGGATCTATTCCTTTACCTGGATGATATTAGATCTCTCATGAAAGAATCGAGTACTTAGCACATTTATTCTCTTATGAAAGGAGCCTAATGTTCTCCATTTTTGTCTAGTTTTAGCCTGCATGTGATCTTCTAGAAAAGTTCAATTATCTTCCTTTAGTCAGTCCTGTATGCTTTCTTTTTGTAGCCTTTTCTCTGTCAATCAATTACTATATTTGGATGGTGTTTACTATTTTTGGTTCCTCTCGCATCCTGTTCTCATTTTTTTCATCCAAAGATCTTGCTCTTTCTATCCGAAACCATTTTCTAGAGCCATCATTGAAGTGTGTTTGTTTACCAAATTTGTATAGTGCAAAGCAATGAATTTCTTATACTTTTGGCTATGTATGTATGTTATACTGTCATTTCTTGTTGCTGACCTGTGATAAACAATTATATTATTTGACTTTTGAGTATGGCTTGAAGTATATTGTTGACCTTTTTGTTTTTTATCTTTTGAACCTGTCACTGTTAGGTTTGCTATTATGGGCAGCATTACCATTGTTTTGCCTACAGTCATGATCATGAAAAGTGGATTATGTATGATGACAAAAATGTGAAGGTATAATTTCTTGACCGTAGCTTGATATTTTGTATGTCTTTCTTTAGCGTGTACTTCATCTATGTTTATTGACTAGGTAATCGGCGGCTGGGATGATGTTCTTACAATGTGTGAAAGAGGTCATCTCCAACCCCAAGTCCTCTTTTTTGAAGCTGTAAACTAGATTTGAGACAATGATGAAAAATGAGGCTAGACATCACTTTGTCCTGGATCTGGTGATGGATTCCAATCTCTTCGTCTTGGTGGTCTCTGTGACAATTGAACGTGTGAAATTATAATGTTGATATGAAGCCTGAACTGTATCATAAAGCTAAGAGATCTGTTATATAGTGAAGAAAAGTGAGGTCAGTATCATGGACGGAAGTCTGAGAATTGAGTCATAATTTTGGCAAAAAGAAGTAAGTTTGGTACGCCTGGAACGAAACTGCTAACAAGGATGCTATCTTCATCTAGTTATGTTGTAATTCTGATATCTTCCCTTCTCGTTTGGGTTGAAATTAGAGAAATTAAGAACCTCATGGTCTAGTGGAGTGTAGTTGAGCTCGGGATTGATTCTGAATGGCCACTATCACCATCCATTGATGTACAAATTTTGTGCACAAGATATACATCCCTATACGTAGATTCACATATCAATTTCTCGTCAATACACTAAAGATATGTATAGATCAGACCCTGACCCTAGGAGAACACGGCCTTTTCGGTTTTCTTTTGGGAAAATTTTTGGAGCTAGGTACCAATGTCAATTGTTGTTATATGCTATACGACTAAGATGTAGCCAGGGATTAATGATAAAGATACCATGATTTTGGTGTTACTTATGCTTTCATAATTTGTTCCTACCTGCTTTTGCCTTTGTTTCTGTTGGGCATAATCATCGTTAACTATGCAATAGTTGTGTGTCTTTTGAGAAATGCAAGAGTTGATGAATGCTTTCTTGCTATTTCCTTGAGAAATCTAAGGACAGCTTCCTCGTTACAATGATATTGATATAGATATAGGTTTCCATGAAGAAGATGGCTCCGTACGATGTTTATTATTCTTTTGAGAGAGAGAGAGAGAGAGAGAGAGAGAGAGAGAGAGAGAGAGAGAGATTTTAATTTAGATTATGTAATTTGTTTTACAAATTTTAACATCTTCAGATGCAAACCTTTGTTTTATCCTCCTTTCTTATCAATATAAAAATCGTTGTGAATAGCAATAATGAAGGGATGAAAAATAATTTAAAACTTGGTTGTTGAGTTTTTCATTTATTGAAAAATTGAAATTTAAGGAACATTTTATTATGAAACCAACGTAGATTAGTAATGTAATGTATAGCGATTAATAGTTTGAGTTTCATTTGTTATTACTGACTTGCATCCATAATCTTAATTTGTTTCGAAACTCACTAGTTTATATGAATTTATTTGATAAAAGAAGTTGATACATAAATGGGAGTTATAGAAGCCCAATTATAGAATAAAATCCAAGAAAGAATGATAGATGGATCCCATGCATGAGTTGTGTGCATTTATAAAGAAAGTGATTAACAACTTGAGATGAAAGTAGAAGATGAACAACATTCTACACCAAATTTTATGGCAGCTCTTTCTACTCTAACAATCAAACAATTATAAGTGATATAATTGTGGATATCAGCAGCTTCACATCCAAACTTGCAAAGCCCTTCAATTAACATAGAATATGTGGATTCCTTTCCAAGATTTTGATTCCTTCCTTCACATAACCTTTTTTTTTTTTTTTTTTGCAGAGAGTATTGTTCTTGTGTAGTAGTTATGTAAATCTAGATCCTTGTAATTGGACGCTCACGGGTCGGGTTGGATCCGACCCTGATTCACGCCCATTTTATTTATTTATTTATGCGGTAACTTTTATGTTATACGAGTATAACCTTTATGTTATATGAGTATAACATTTTTTGTACAAATATCATAACTTTTAAGTTAATATACTTAGACTTTTTTCAATACAAAATATAAGATAATTTAACTGAAAACTTGTATGTTATGATAATATAACTTTTATGTTATGTTGATGTAACTTTTATATCTAAATATCATAACTTTTATGTACTTAAAGAATAATATTAAAGTTATGTTAATATAACATAGATGTTAATATTATTATGCGTAAATGTTACATTATTACAACTTAAAGTCTTAAAAGGTATTATAACCTTAAAATTATATACTTATAATTTTTCAATCATGTAATATAGTTGAAAACTTTTATATTGTTATAACTTAACATTTATATTATATAAATATAACGTTTATGTATAACTATCATAACCTTTGAAAAATATGAAGATTATATTATTATAATACAAAAATTAAATTATATAGCGTAAATGTTAAGTTATTATAACATAAAGGTTTAAAAGGTAATATATATTTATATTACTCTATAAAATATTAAACTATCAGGATATAAAGGTTATGTGAACATAACATAAAAGGTTATGTGAACATGACGAAAAGGTTAAGTAAGCATAACTAAAGGTTAGACGAAATAACTAAAAGATCATGAAGCAAAATTAGGGTTTGAACGTGATTTGGGGGTCGTGCAGCGCGTTTTGAGCGTGTAAATCACCTTACGGGTTATATGACCTGAACCCATGCACTTGATGTATAGAAATAATTATGTTTCACAGAAACTGTCAAGATTTGACCTTGCAATCCACCAAGAACCGAACAAACAAGCTCCCAAGAAGCCTGAAAACACTAAATTGGAATCTAGCTCAATGCAATCCAATCAATTGAACCAACAAGAAAACAAACAGCACACAAGGGCTTTACGTGGTTCGGCATAAGCCTACTCCCGGGAACAATGGGGTGGGGATTTATCTTATTCAGTGAAACCAATAAAACGATTACAAATACAAAACACTCAAACTAAGCACTCTCAGCTGCTTTCTCTCTTTGTTTTCTCTCTCTACACTTTACAAGATGATGTCTCTTCTATCTCTAATGAAAGCCCTATATATAAGCTAAACAATGCAAAAAGAATTACAAAGAATGAATGAGAAACGAGTGAGATAAGCCCAGTTGAATGAGCCTCGCAAATCTGATCTGCGTTCTTGAACTAGCCGTTACCCAGCCCATGATCCAAGATAACTGATTTACCCGACGCCACTTGTCATCATCTCATTCACCGAAGGATTGAAACCCCAACTGCCATTCCAAGATGAAATGCGATTTCATAAGTGAAACCACGATTCTTCTCAACCAATCATAATTGAGCTCGCCATTTACACTATTGCGTTTCTTTAAGTGAATAGCACTTTTAGCTCAAAACCTCAAATGCGGTTTTCTTCTCTTTTAGAACACTGTAAACCACAACGCTTTTCCCAACTGTTGTTAAAGGCTCGTTGCTAAACCTTTAACAAACATGCATGAAATCACTCAGCCTATCTTCACAAATCTCCACCTTAGGCTGAGCAAGCTTCATGCTCAAAACATTGTACCTTAAGTTATGTTGGTGGAGGGCTTTCCCCTCAGCCCAATCAAGTCCATACAAAGTTGAAATTTTGCAGGAGGAACACTCTTGGTTAGAGCATCTGCAGGATTCAGGATTCACTTCAGTGGGAATCTTCTTCACATTAATCACATGCTTCTCCACCAAATCTCTGATAAAGAATAGTCTGACATCTATGTACTTTGTAGCTCTTAATGTTTTGCCAAGTGAATTGCACTGGAGTTGTCACAGTTGACAGTCACACTATCTTGCTTTAAACCAAACTCTTCAAGTAAACCTCTTAACCACATTGCCTCCTTTACTGCATCAGTGAGAGCAACAAATTCTGATTCTGTAGATGATAGTGCCACCACGGATTGTTGAGCAGACCTCCAGCTCATTGCAGTGCCAAATAGGGTAAACACATAGCCAGTAGTAGACTTCCTTGTGTCCATGTTTGATGCATAATCAGCATCAACATACCCTACTACTGGATCATCTGTACATCTCTTTCCACTAAAGATCAAACCCTTATTCAGAGAGCCACTTATGTATCTGAGTAAATACTTCATAGCATTCCAATGTTCCTTGCCTGGATTAGCCATATATCTACTCACCAAACTCATACCTTGAGCAAGATCTGGCCTACAACAGACCATTACATACATGATGCTTCCTACAGCATTGGCATAGGGGATCTTTCTCATCTCATCTGCATTCTTCTAATTCTGTGGACACTGAGTCTTGCTGAGCTTCAACTGAGGTTGTACTGGTATGGAAGAAGCCTTGGCCTGATTCATTTGATATCTTATAAGAACCTTCTTAAGATACTTAATCTGATTCATCTCAATAGAACCCTTCTCATCCTTTCTTACAATTTCCATTCCCAGCATCTTTCTGGCTAGACCAAGGTCCTTAATCTCAAACTCTGATTTCAATCTGTCTTTGATCTGATCAATTCCTGCATTCTCAGTGCTTGCTATCAACATGTCATCTACATACAATAGCAAGTAGGTATGACAGTCTCTAGAATGCTTGAAATACACACAGTGGTCAAATTTGCTTCTGTGAAACTTGATCTCATGCATAAACTTATCAAACCTCAAATACCACTGTCTTGGACTTTGCTTCAAGCCATAGAGAGACTTCTTTAACATGCAGGCCTTTTCCTTTTTGTTTTCCACCTGCAATCCCTCTGGAATTCTCATATAGATGGTTTCTTTCAAATCACCATGTAGGAAAGCAGTGGTAACATCCATTTGATGTAAGAACATGCCAAACTGAGCTACCATAGCAAGGAGAACCCTTATGGAGCTGTGTTTGATCACTGGAGAGAATATCTCATTGTAATCCACACCTTCCTTCTATGTAAAGCCTTTGGCTACTAGCCTTGCTTTGAATCTGATCTCACCTCCTGGAGTGGCCTTTGATTTCTTCCTGAAGATCCACTTACAACCTACCAGCCTTTTGTTCTTAGGTTTGCAGACAATGTTCCAAGTGGAGTTCTTCTTCAGAGAATTCAATTCATCCTGTATAGCAATCAGCCACTTATCCTTTTGCTTGCAGGTGACAACTTCCCTATAATCTCTTGGTTCTTCAGAGTCCAGGTCCTGTGCTGTAAGCAAAGTAAATAACACATTATCTGCATAACCAAATCTCTCAGGAGGTTTGATGTTTCTCCTTACCCTGTCTCTTACTAAGAGATAGTTCCCCACATCATTTCTTTCTTCAGCAGCTTGATCATTCTCAGATTCTAAATCTGTCTGTGTTTCATCCTGATGATTTGGTTGATCCTCTTGATTTAGATCATGCCCTTGAGTAGTCTCCACCTCAAGCTGTGGCTGTGTTGCTTCTGAAGGTGAGGGTTGATGTGAATCATCTTATTTTAGAGGCATCTTAGTTTCATCAAAGGTGACATCCCTACTAATGAGACACTTTTGATATTCATTCTCATAACACCATAATCTGTAGCCTTTAGTTCCTTTAGGATAGCCTAGGAACACACACTTTAAAGCTCTAGCTTCAAGTTTATTTTGCTTTATGTGTGCATAAGCTTGGCTGCCAAAGATCCTAAGCTCAGAGTAATTTGCTGGATGTCCTCCCCATACTTCCTCAGGAGTCTTGAACTGTAGTGCTGTTGAAGGGCTTCTATTGACTAAGTATACAACTGTGGTGACTGCTTCCCCTCAAAAGCACTTTGATAGACCAGAGCTTAACAACATACATCTTACTTTGTTTAGGAGTGTTTGATTCATCCTCTCTGCCAAGCCATTTTGCTGAGGAGTGGATGGCACAGTCCTATGCCTCTTGATCCCCCTTTCTTTGCAATAAGAGTTGAATTGGTCTGAGGTATACTCTAGACCATTGTCAGTCCTGAAACACTTTAGCTTCTTGCCAGTGGTGTTCTCTACTTCTGCTAGTCATTCCTTGAACTTCTGAAATGCCTCATCCTTGGATCTTAGAATCACAACCCAAACTTTCCTTGAGAAGTCATCAATGAAGGACATGAAGTACCTTCCTCCATTTCTTGTTTGAGTAGGAGCTGGTCCCCATAGGTCTGAATGAACATAATCAAGAATACCCTTTGTAGTGTGTGTGCCAGTTCTGAAACTCAACCTCTTAGACTTTCCCAAAATGCAGTACTCACAGGTTTCTAGAGTAGTGATCTTATCATTACCAAAGACTCTTTGCTTCTGAAGTTCCAACAGTCCCCTTTCACTGATATGACCCAACCTCCTGTGCCACAACTCTGTTTGATCCATCTCTTTAACTGAATGAGCATGGTCCACTGCATTATACCCTTCCAAGTAATAGAGTTCATTCCTTTTGCTACCCTTCATGACCACCATTGATCCCCTTGTGATCTTCATCTGTCCTTTCTCAGATTTAAAGGTGTAGTCTTGAAAGTCTAGCATACGAAGGGAGATCAAATTCCTCTTCAAATCAGGAACATATCTGACATTTGATAGGATTCTTACAACTTCATCATGCATTCTGAGAGGAATTGAACCAACACCGACCACTCTGCAGGTTTGATTATTGCCCAACATAACCAGTCCTTCATCCCTCATGTTCAGCTGATCAAACCACTCCTTAATAGGGCTCATATGGAATGAGCAGCCTGAGTCTAATACCCATTCTTTCTCAGTCCCCTTGGTAGTGACTGTCAATACATCTGCAAACTCATAACCTGAATTAGGAGTAGAAGGCTCAGAGGGTTGGCTCACCTGATTTACCTGTTCTGAGATTGATTTCCTTAACTTTGCTTGAGCTTCTTGAACTTCAAACAGTCCTCTTGAAGTGCCCTGGCTTGTGACAGTGAAAACACATTTGCTGCTCAATGTCTTCTTTATGTTCTTGTGTCTGATTTGCTTCCTTCTTAGGCTGAGATTTACCACATTTCTTGAATTGCTTCTTATGGTTATGTTTTACCATCAAGCCTTCTTCTGAGTTTCTTGTCTTGATATCATTTGCCTTTGACAATTCCTTAGTTCTCAGAGTAGTCATAACATCATCAAGGGTGAGGGCTAATTGTCTACCATAAAGCAATGAATCACATAAGTTTTCAAAAGATTTTGGTAAAGAGCCTAGAAGCATTAGAGCCTTATCCTCTTCTATCAGAGATACCTCAACATCTTCAAGATCATCCAAGATTTTACAAAACTCTTCAATTTGATCAGCTACAGGTTTATCTTCAACCATCTTATATGAATATAGTCTTTTCTTCATATAAAGCCTATTGGCTAAAAATTTCACCTGATATAGAGAAGCTAACCTTTCCCACACTGCTTGTGCTGTGATTTCCTTGGACACCTCCCTCAAGACTTTGTTTCCCAGACAGAGAATCAACGTGCTATGTGTCTTTTCCATGATTTGTAGTTTGTCTTCTTCCTTCATGGATTCAGGAAATGCTTGTGCTCCCTGCAAGGCCAATCCTAGCCTTTGCTGCACAAGTAGAGCTTGAACTTTGATGCGCCAAAGACCGAAGTGCCCATTTCCATTGAACTTCTCCATATCAAAACGTGTAGTAGACATCCTTGGAGATTGTGACTTCCCACAGATAGCGCCACTTGTTAAGACTTGACCTTGCAATCCACCAAGAACCGAACAAACAAGCTCCCAAGAAGCCTGAAAACACTAAATTGGAATCTAGCTCAATGAAATCCAATAAATCGAACCAACAAGAAAACAAACAGCACACGAGGGCTTTACGTGGTTCGGCGTAAGCCTACTCCCGGGAACAATGGGATGGGGATTTATCTTATTCAGTGAAACCAATAAAACGATTACAAATACAAAACACTCAAACTAAGCACTCTCAGCTGCTTTCTCTCTTTGTTTTCTCTCTCTACACTTTACAAGATGATGTCTCTTCTATCTCTAATGAAAGCCCTATATATAGGCTAAACAATGCAAAAAGAATTACAACGAATGAATGAGAAACGAGTGAGATAAGCCCAGTTGAATGAGCCTTGCAAATCTAATCTACGTTCTTGAACTAGCCATTGCCCAGCCCATGATCCAAGATAACTGATTTACCCGACACCACTTGTCATCATCTCATTTACCGAAGGATTGAAACCCCAACTACCATTCCAAGATGAAATGTGATTTCATAAGTGAAACCACGATTCTTCTCAACCAATCACAATTGAGCTCGCCATTTACACTATTGCGTTTCTTTAAGTGAAATAGCACTTTTAGCTCAAAACCTCAAATGCGATTTTCTTCTCTTTTAGAACACTGTAAACCACAACGCTTTTCCCAAATGTTGTTAAAGGCCCGTTGCTAAACCTTTAACAAACATGCATGAAATCACTCAGCCTATCTTCACAGAAACCTTTAATCAGAAGGTTATAAGTGAAAGAAACCTTCAATTCCTTGCACAGCCAATGTATAAGTGTGCTCAATATCACAAAAAGAGTGTTCAATGAGCTATTGGGTCGAGGTTGGTTCTGATGGATGCGTTTTGTAAGCAGGGCCAATTTGTTGATGCAAAAAAGTAATGGATGAGATGGTGGAGAATGGTGTATGGCCGAATGAGATTACATACATTAGTATGAACAAGGATGCAAATATTGTAAATATCGTGGATATGGATATTGCGATATGGATATTGGGTACTAATGTTTTTTTCTTCTTCTGGGAATCCCAGATATATCGTAAAATACTGATACCGATATCGATATTAGTTCAACGTAGTATAAATTAGATGGAAATCGGGAAATATTGTGGATATATGACAAAATATCACATATATATCAAATTTTGCGATTTTGATTCAAAACATTGAAATATGTGATTTTTTTTCCCTTTGTAGTTAATATTTTGTTTGAGAGTGAAATGTATATATTCTCTCCTGACATCAATCTTTCATATCCATATTTATAGCCATGTTTTGTGGCTTTTTGAAATTTCAATTGCTTCAAGTCTTTAAACAATAATACTCCATTAGTGACACTTGTGTGTCCAAGGGGCACGCCCAAATTAATCATCATATGATGTTAAATATATACTCTACAGGTATCATGTATATACTCTTCAAATATCACATGTATACTCTTATATGCGTATGATACCTGTAGAGTAGTATATTTATAACACCAAAAAACATAACACCTATAGAGTATATATATAACACCTGAAGAGCATGTATATAACACCTAAATCCGTGCCCCTGTGTACCCCAGGGGTATATAAGTTTTTGTCATACTACATTTACTTTTTTCTTCTTTCCAATTTTTTTTATATGATATATTTTTCTATATAATAGGATAAATACAAATGAACATTCTATCATGCATTTTAAATTTCTAAGGTATGATATTCGTATCTCTCTCCCAAGTCCCAACATTTTTGATTAAATTAATTTCAATTATTTACTTTCTAGATTATGACTATTTTAATGTATCTAATTTATTCATTGTTTTTGGATGGAGGGCAATGACATTGGAGAGGAAATACTTACACCACTATATATATCAAACATACTCAATAGTCATTACGAAGAAATACAAATTGGCATGTAAATTTAATCTTTATTTTTTCATTTTAATTGATAAAAATAGCAATTTAGTAGTATATTGTAAATTGATATGCTTAATTGTGCTAATTATGTATATGTTAGGTGAAGCTTTATTAGTTAACTTTTAAAAGTTAGTTATAAAATAATAATTTTACATTTAATTATGTTAAGGTGAAGCATTGATATGTAAAATGTTATGTCATAAATGTGTATTCGAATATATGAATTGTTAAAAGAAGTGGTGTTGGAGGTTGGGAAGAAGAATGTCGTACAAATTGTTACGGATAATGGCTCGACTTTTGTTAAAGCAGGAAAAAAACTAATGAGTTAGTATAATTTGTATTGGACATCATGTTCCGCCCACTGTATCGGCTTAATATTCCAGGATATTGGAAAAAAGGGAGAGTGTTGCGAAGGTAATTTCAAAGGCTGGTCATTTAACCAACTATAATTATAATCATGGTTGGTTACTTGCACTAATGAGAGAGATATGTTAAGGCGATATTGTACGACCAAGAGCTACACGTTTTGCAACAAATTATATCGCCTTGGACAATCTTCTAAAGAAAAAGTCTAGCTTGAAGCTGTTGTTTACGAGTGATGAATGGGGAATAAGTGATTAAGTAAAACAGATTTGGGTAGAAAGTTAGAAAGACAGGTTCTTGATCACACATTCTGGGATGGTACATGTTAATTTTTTTATCAGCCCCTATATCAAGTTCTTCGAGTATTGGACACTGAAGTCATTCCTATTATGCCCATATAGTATGACTTGGTTCGTGTTATGAAAGAAAATGTTGAACAGTTAAAAGAATCACGATGGATGCTGAAATAATTGAATCTAGGTGGGATCGTACACTTTATCATCCATTACATGCGGCGTGTAACAATTGTCATTTACATGAATTCAAAGCACTTTTATAATAATTACATGATACTCTAACAAAAAAAATCTTTTATTAATTTTGTAGCTTATTACTTCAATTCTCGATTCCAATATCATTCAAGAGTTGGTGATGATCCCATGTTAACTCAAGCGGTTCATGAAATTTTTAACAAGTTGGACCCAAACTCTAATGGTGTAGCTCAATTTGGAAATGAGATGATATATATAATATTTATTTATTTGTTATATAAAAATATACTTGGTTTAAGGTTAAAAAATTAGAGCATAAAATGTTAATAAATGTGTAGATTACATATTTTCGTGACGGGAGAAAAAGAATTTGTTATCGTGCTGCCATTGCTTGTCGAAGTGCAATGGTCCCTTGTAAGTTTTATTAGTTAAATTTTTTTTGAGATGAGTTGATTTCATAATTCAAATATTATGAAAAAGTGGATCCTCTTCATCATCATTTTCTTATGCAGTTATATCTAATATATCTAGATATTCATACTCTGCAATCTTATCGTTGTCAGCTTCTATATCTCGAATCCTTAACTTCATATTGTAATAACAAAAGACAAGTTGTAACTTCATATTAGCACCTAATATCCATATCCACGATATTTTGCAATATTTTCATCCTTGTTCATACCAATATATGTAATCTCATTCAGCCAAACACCATTCTCCACCATCTCATCCTATTACTTTAGTTGCACCAGCAAATTGGCCCTGCTTACAAAACCCATCCATCATAACCCAACATACCCATCCCTCGCATTTCATCCACACCTTAACATCACCCTCTACCTCATTCTTCTTACACATAGCTTTTAATAATATATTGCAAGTAAGTAAACTGAAAGCTTTTAATAATATTTGCAAGTAAGTAAATAATTATAGGCAAAATATTTTGTGCCCTCGGGTGCATGTGCAATCGGTCAACGTGCCCTCACACGCCTATTGGGCACGCTCAAACCCATCAAAATTCACTCCAGATAGTGTTATCTTCATGTTATGAGGTCACACTAACATAACATAAAGGCCAGTCTAACATAATATGAAGGTATGATACATTATTTTTTACATTCATGTTATGTTAGTGTGACCTTCATGTTATGTTAGTGTGACATTCATGTTATGTTAGTCTGACCATCGTGTTATTTTAGTTCAATGGTTTTGAACTAATGGTATGAAATCTGGAAATGAAGGTCACACTAACATAACACAAAGGTAACACTAACATAACACGAAGATCACACTAACATAACATGAAAGTAACGACCAAAACACGCGAAAAATAAAAAAGTGTGGGCTGGGCCGGCTCGCGTCGGCCAGCGCGCGGCCCAATCAGATCCGTGCAACTGGTGTACAGGAGACTCACTCATAATTATGAGATCCGTGCAACTGGGCCGCGCCCGGGCTGGGCTGGCCCGCCTAGGCCGCGCCTCTTTACTTTTTTGCATTGGTCGTTACCCTCATGTTATGTTAGTGTTACCTTCGTGTTATGTTAGGGTTACCTTCGGGTTATGTTAATGTGACCCCATCTCCAGATTTCATACCCTTAGTTTAAAACCACTGAACTAAAATAACACGAAGGTAACACTTATATAACATGAAGGTAACACTAACATAACATGAATGTAACATTAACATAATATGAAGGTAAAAAATAATGTTAATCATACATTCATGTTATGTTAGAGTGACTCTCACGTTATGTTAGTGTTACCTTCATGAAGGTAACACTAATATAACATGAAGGTAACCCTAACATAACGTGAGAGTATGACTGTCTGGAGCGAATCTTGTTATGTTGGGTGACACTAACATAACATGAAGGTAACACTAACATAACATGAAGGTAACACTAACATAACGTGAGGATATGACTGCCTAGAACGAATCTTGGTGGGTTTGAGCGCACTCACCAGGTGCGTGGGAGCGCGTGAGAATGTGTCTGGGCCGTGAAAACACACGTTAGAGACGCATGGAGTGGATCGACCCAAATGCATGGATCCACCGGTTGCACAAAATATTTTGCCTATAATTAAATCTAATTTGGAGGGTTAAAGAGTTATGATTGATTTGAGAATGGTCCTCCACGTCATTAATGCATGGTGCAATAGTGCAATCAACTTTTAGTCACGGTCCCCTAAAAAATGAAACCAATTTAGTGTTTCTTTCTTTCTTTCTTTGTTTTTTTTTTTTTTTTTAAATTTAGAATTGAGTATTAATTTATGAGGCATATTCTTCAAAGTCAATAACTTCTCTATATTTAGGTGCCTCTGTTAACATTCACTTTCAATGTAAAAATAAGGGTATGTGAGACATGGGACAAAGAAGAATTAGCCTATTTGACACCTACTATTCATATTTAACTTGTTTATTTAATAAGGATTAGAGATGGGGTGATGGATGAATTGGGTATTGATGATGACCAAAAGTAAATAAATAGTAATAGAATAGGTATTGTGTGAGACCGTCTCACGAATCTTTTTTCGTGAGACGGGTCAAACCATAACTCACACTTAGCAATTCATATTAAATTTTGTGAATATTGATTCAATTCATGGATAATAAGGATTCGTCTCACGAAAGCTATCCGTGAGACCGTCTCACATGAGTTTTTGTAATAGTAATATATATATATATATATATATATATATATAAAAGCAGGATATCCTACCAAAAATAACTGCAATAAATTATCTACCTATTAAATAATTACTATTTTAAGAAACCTATTAATTGCTTTCATATTGTATTTATTGTAAGAAACTCAATACAAATAAATAAATACAAATAAACCTATTTATTGTATTTTAAGAAACTCAATACAAATAAAAATATAAATAAATAAACCTATTTATTGTATTTTAAGAAATTCAATACAAATAAATAAATATTTAATTTAAGAAATCAGTTATGATACTCAATTTAGTATTTATTGTATAGAAATTTCAAATAAAATAAATAAATAAATGAAATAAGGGATTATATATTTATTATCTCTCATCTTATTTTTAAGTACTTATTTTAAAGGGTAAATTACAAAAAATAACTTCACCTATCGACTTTTTTCAAATTGAAACCTAATCTTTTTTTTCAGATTGCCACCCAATCTTTCTGTGGTTTTGTCGATTGCAAATTTTCCGGCGAAATGGAGATTAATTTGTTCACTTTGCAACCTAAACTTTGTTTTTTTTTTTTTTATCTAATTGCAACCTGAACTTTGTGTTTTTATCAGATTGCAACCAAGAATAAAAATTTCGATTTTGGTGGAAATATATGTAACTTAAATTCACGGAAATATTGTGAAAATATCTATATCGATGGAAATATGGGTACATATATTTATTGTTATTTTTCCTATATTTACCAATATATTCCTATATTTTCTCGATATTTATTGATATTTCATCGATTTTTTACCGATATTACATATATTTCATCAATTTTGACAAACATTTCCTTGATATTTATTTTATGAATATCGATCACACTTATATAACATAAATGTCACACTCATATATATAACATAAAGGTATCAGTGTGAAGCGGAAAAAAAATCATGATTTGCGATTGGACAAAAAAATTAAAGTTTGGGTTGCAATTGGATTAAGAGAAAAAGTTTGGGTTGCAAAGTGAAAAAAATTAATTCATTTGCAGGAAAAATGACCGGAAATTTTGCAATCGGCAAAACCACAGAAAGACTAGGTGGCAATCTTAAAAAAAAAAAACAGATTAGGTTGCAATTTTTAAAAAGTCGATAGATGAGGTTGTTATTTGTAGTTTACCCTATTGTAAATCAATTTTAAATATATAATATATAAAATCAATCATTATTTAATGATCTTAAATTTAATATTCATTTAAAATTTATCAAACTGAAATATGGAAATGTATGTGTGTGGGCTTCAATGATTTTTCATTTTTAAACGTTTTTATGATACATAGTATTAATTTATTGTAAATTGATATTAAAATGTAGAAATAAAAAAATATTATAGGTGTACCTAATAGATTACACATATAAAACATATCAAATAGATTAAAATTATTATTGCAAGTTAACCAACTTATTCATTTGAAATTATACAAATGTTTTATTTTATCTTTCTTATTTTATATGTATTTGTTGTCAAATTTTATTTATATTTATATTTTAATTAATTGAGGTGACATAAGGGATTGGACAGAGGTAATTTTTCTGGTTTTTCACAAATTAAAATTTCATCATTCTTAGTCCCTGATATATTGACTTATCAATCTTATAATTATTATTCATTATTTTTTATTCAAAATGTGTAGATTAAGTTCAATTTTGAATTGTTTCATTTAATAGATAGCAAGAGAGATTTTCATGTATTTGATAAGCTGATATAATTTTTTATTTGATTTATAATAAATGAGTTATATGTGACGTTGAACCAAAAAAATTTATTAAAATATGTGTGTATTTATAGTTATAAATGCCAATAAAATATACATTTATTTATCTCAATACTTAAATCATAACGTTTCTAATACATATATAACTTATTTTTAGATATTAATTAAATTTATTTTTTAAAATTTCACTACCCATGTAATGTTCTAACACAAATATTTTTATTTGTTTGTTTAATCCATAAATTAATATATTACTTTATATATTTTAAATTTCTAATATTTTCGAATATAATTATTTATAATGACATAAATTTAAAGTTAAAATACCTAGTTTTATACTAATGCAATTTAAAAAAGTATCAATATATTTTTGTTAAAATAATAATCATTACATTTTATATGTTATTTTTTTTAATAATTATATATAACATATTTTGCAACGCACGAGTACACTACTGGTATATTTAAAAGTTGAAAAACTATTTTTGATATTTAGTGAAATAAATATTTATAGTGGTGTGGGGTCCATTCCAAGTTGAGACAAATTAATATCCATCATGAAAATTAAAAAAAAATAAGAGAAAAAAAAGGAAGGAAAAAACAACTAAATTATTGGTTTTCTAGTTTCCAAATTGAATTTTTTTTTGTCGGATTGTAATCAGAGTTATTTAAATTTATCAAATTGTAATTTTCAACCTAATTTTCAGCAAAATATGAGCACGTGACTTGCACTTTGAAAACATTAGTATTCTTGCTATTAAGACGATCCTCATATAAAGTGTATTATGGGTTCACATTTTTGTGGGAAAACTGTTCAAAAGTTGTCATTTGATAAATTTTGATAGTTCAGGTTGTAATTTGATTAAAAAAAAAAAGAACCGAAAAAACCGGTGGTTCAAGTTATTTTTTGCATTTAATCCTTTTTTTATTATTAGTTCAATTGTGTAATTACATATATCTCATACATTTTTTTTTAAACACATGTACTGCAAAAATCTGAACATTTGATATTTGAATGGGGTTAAATGCGCGAAACCCCTTGTGTTTACGAAATGTTGTGTCAGACCCCCCTGTGATAAGGAAACTGCATGGAGAACATGTGGAAGTTCACAAACTCGGCACACGTCCCACGTAATTTAACAGGAGTTAACGCCGTTAAATTTTAACACCGTAATTCCCGTTATATCCCTGATATACATTGGGGCTAAAACATAATTTCAGTAAACCTTGGGGTTCAACTTATAATTTTCAGAAAAATAGGTGTTAACCCTAATTTTTATAAAAACTTGGAATTTGCATAATAGTCCCTAAACCATATCAAATTATCAGCCCAAGACCTTCACCCCCAACACTTACAAACCCGTTTCTTCTCCCCCATTCCCCGGTTCGATCTGCTTCGACAAGGAGAGGGGCCGCCGCGCTGCTTCGGATCTGGTTCTGTCGCGGCCGCCCCGCTGGTCCGACTTCGGACTCATCTTCCTCCTTCTCCATCGCCTGCTTCCTCGGCCTCCTGAAACACCTCCATGGCAGTTTTCTATTACACCTCCCGAAACACCGCCGCATCGCCGCGCTTAGCTGCGGATGAATCCTCTATTTTGAAGAAGAACCATGAATCCTCTGTTTTCCGCCATGGAATTGTGTTTGTTGTTGTTGTTTCTGGAAATAGATCTGCCATGGAGAACTAGTGTCTCTCTCTCTCGGTCTGGCCGGCGCAGTGGTTGAGCCGGCAGTATCTGTTTTAGCTGTCGCTTCTCGTGGCGATGCAGTGTGTGGGTTTCTCTTCGTGTGTATGTGTGTGTGTTTGTGGGTGTGTTGTTGGTTGGTTGGAGTTTGTTCGACTTATGTCCTACGCGCCGTTCGGGGACGCTGTGTGCCTCGACGACGACGTGTGGTGGCAGTAGTGGTAGTGAAATTGGCAGAGAATTAATGAAGAAGATGATGTAATTATTAAAATTAGAGGTATAATCCTAAAATACCACAAAAACTATAACACTTAACAAAATTAACACTCAATATAAGATATTGACTATTTTACTACAAAATATAACAACATACATTTTTCTACCACAAAATTTATTGCAAAGACTAAGATACCCTTATGACACAGTTTTTGCAATTAATACATTTTGATATATCTAAACCCATTTTGCTATTTCCAAATTTTATTTTTCCAAAAATTTCCAATAAAATCCACATGATTATTTGACCCGATCCAAATCTGAAAAACGGTATATAGGCTGGAAACCTTGCTAGTTGTATGCTGGAACTATTTACTGACACAAGACAGTCTTGATCTTGATCTGTTTATAAATTCTAGACAGACTTGATAGGTGTAACAACGCCACGTATCGCCTCGGAAAAGATCCTTGAAAATGGTATCAGAGCCTGGTTTTATTAAGAACTAAATTCATATTTATTATTTATCTGTAATTCACAATTGGTGAGGATAATCATTCGAGAATAGAATGGATCTGGGCGAATGTCCAAGATGTATATTCTACAGGAGATATCGTCAAATTTTGACGATGTATGCTCAAGAGCATCGAGATCAGGTGACATATTGGCACAACCAATATGCCGAAAAAGAGGAAGCAGGTGTCGACGAGGAAACTTTGAGGCAGTGTGACAGGCAAGCCTCATATCACATGGGTTACCTCACGGTAAACGAGATGTTATATTGCGATCTGATGAATCATCAGGAAGCAGCCCATCAAACCCATGTCTGATGGAGCATCCGAGTGAAAGGAGATACTTCCAGATACCTCTAAGATTTCTTCAGATCTTAGAGAAATCCAGAAGACGGTGCAGAGTTATGGCAACCGCCATAATCACTTACCTATACAAGTTCATCAGATCCAGAGCCAAATGGAGACGATGATAAAACATCAAAAAAGACTCTTGAAATCATTCATGATATTCAAAAAAAGAGTCAAGAATCTGGAGAACTGACCAAGTTCATCCGGAGAAAAGAGACGTATAAATTTCGGAACAGTTCCCTATTTACACCTAGATGGGAAACCAACTGAAGTTGTACGACCAATGACCGATGATGAAAAGCTCATTGTCATCATCAGAGAAAAATCCGTTACAAACAAGTAATGGATTTCGAGAGGATAAATCTGCAGGATCTACATGACCTAACCGAATCCTTTGCAGGATTGGTTATTGTGGATCTAAAGATGAACGCAGGAAAAAAATCTGCCTTGGTCACCTGTGATCAACAGCAGAGACCACCAGTCAATCCCAACGTAGTAGAAAGTTTCGGATCACATCAGGTGGACGAACAGATGCCACACGCAGGGGATTTCATCAGAGGAAGGGATCCTATCGCCGTTATAGGAACTCGACCACGTTCCAAAAGGCCGAATCTTTTCAACACGCCTTATGGAAAATCACAGCTAGACCCGATACATCTGTATGGGTTAATGCTAAATCTGGACATCCCAGATTTCAAGAACCGTGAAATCCTTATCGATGATTGGGCATCGGCTATGAGGATTGCAGCAGGAACCCTTGATCTTATGAAAGAAGGATTCATCTTACTACTCGAGATGAGTCTGGAAGGATCCGTAAAGATCGTTTGGGATATGACGGCACAAGAGATGAAAAACAACGTCACTACTGGTGAGTCATTGAAAGGTATTGTCGATAATATGACCAAATTATTCAAAATCTATTTTATCGGCATAAGCTACTTTGAGAGGATTGAAGAAGAAAAAAGAAAAAGATATAATCAAGCCCTCTACAGCCTCAAGTTGCATGATATTTGTCATATTGACGAATACATAAAGTTATTCACCGAGTACCGATGGAAGTCCAAGGTGGATGACAAAGAAGCTTCGCAATTGTTCTTTGCAAAGATACCAAGTCCTTGGAGAGAAATGTTGATCAGGGAATACAAGAGTGCAGATGACCTAGATATGGTGGCTAGAAGGATGTCTTTCCTAAAAGCCAAGTTATCAGAATGGTGTCATGAAGCGACACTCTACAAGAACTACAAGAGACTAAGAGGAATCAATAAAATGGTTCCCTTATGTTGCGAAGAAAATGACATTCCAACAGTCGTTGGAGGTCAACCACTGAGGCATAAGAGGCAGAAATAACGAATCCATCCATACCACCGTGGAAGCAACACCAAGAGAGGCAATCGTCGGTCTTTATAGAGACCAAGAAGAGTTTGGTCAAAACAAAAGGCTCGAAGCTACAAATTTGGGCAAAGACCAACGCCTAATAGGAGAAGAGTTTTTACAAGCTCTGGTCCAGGAAGTTCCAGCAGAACCCCAGGAAGGAGAACTTTCAGACGAGCTCACACCAGAGTCAATGAAAGTTTTAAAGACTGTAATTGTTGGACGTGCGGAGCAAGAGGGCATATCTCAACAGACTGTCCAGAAAACCAGAGATGAGGTATTAGACAGTTCGAGGCAACACCCGAACTTGAAGAAGCTATCTACTATCAAGATCTCATATAGGTGTATCAATTTGAGGATCTACCCTCAGATGAAAGCATCTACGAAGAAGAGATCTATTCTGAGGATGGAAGTGAATCCAGCTCAGAATCAGAATGAAGAAGAAATTCTTCAAACAACGGTGAGAGAGGATATATCAGGATACCTCTCCCACACTACAGTGTCTCATAAGACTCTAATGAGGATTATGAAAGAAGATTCAAAGCTCCAGATGTACGATCGTTTCACCATTGGAGCTATGGAAAAGACATTGGATAAGATTGGTTTTCGTAGCAGAAAACACCAGATTATCCACAGAGTAACTACCGGAGAATTCGTCATCCCGATGGAATTCACTGGTAACTCGATCGAGATGCAATTGATCCCATACCAAGAGATACAGGAGATCAAAAGTAGAGTCAAAAGAGAAGTTGCAAATACACTCTCATGGATTCACATCGGAGCCATAAGAGTGGTTATTAAAGCAACCTTCAAAGAAGGAGTAGATTCGCCACTCAACCTTGCAATATGTGATAAGCGAATCTCAAATCTCAAGGATTCATACCTTGGGGCTGTTACAGGAAATTTGTGTGCAGGAAAATTGGCATTCAATGTCTATCCAAGGATTGCATACAATCTAGGAGATCGAGATTTCAACCGAGTCTTAACCCTTCATCAAGATTTCAAACGAAATGATTTGATGAAAGAAGGGAATAGACCCTACTCGATCACATACAAGATTTCCTATGCTCTTTCGAATACACATCACTCAGATGTATTCTTGAGAAAGGAATTCATCGAAGTTCCGAGGATCTTTGAGGACTTCGCCAGGGTGGTTCTACCAAAACTCATACAATCTCCAACCATAAAGGAGATCGACATGAGGATCCAAGATCAACCCATCTTCAACAAGAGCCAAAGTCTCAGACTTGAGCCAAGGCGGATGTCTTTCCAACAAGACAGACTAATGAGCAGCAGCCGTTGGGAAGAAAAGAGACCGAACACAATTCAGCAAGTCCCAGATGTTTTTAAAACACAAGGAGAGCTGAAGTGCCTGGAAGGATGGAGAGGAGTTGAAGTAATATTTGACATTACTCAAGGGAAAAATACACTCCCATGTAATGCTCTATATTACCTCCAACAACTAATAGTCGGAGAATTTCAAGGAACCCTAAAGATGGGTGAAATGGAATTGACTATTAGAGGAGTTGCAGGAAGAATCTCAGATCAGTTGATACCTGGGATCGAGTTTCTTGAGGATCATAAACCTTGGGAAAGATTACAAGATGGAATGGAGTTCACTGTGGTCAATAAAAGATACGAAATCAGATGACCACTAGTCCATTCTCCATATACATTTCTATCGGAATGATAAATGAGGAATACAAGGCCGAGTATTTCGCCGCCTACATTGATTCAGGTGCCGGAATATGTACTGCAAAGCAGGAGGTTTTCCCTAAAGAAATTGGAGAGGATCTACCAGCAATCGCAGGAAGGGATTTCTCTAAAAGGATTCTTATCCTTAACCGAGGAATCAAGCAAGCAGAAATAATGATCGGAGGAGCAAGCGGTACACCATGGTACAAAGTCAAGACGTCACCAATCTATTTCCATGATACAGGCGCAGATGTATTGCTAGGTAACAATTTCCTACAAACATTCAAGCGCTTTACATAGGAAAATGAGGCAAGAAGACTTATTTTCACAACACTATGTGATCATAAGATTATTGTCCAAAGATTACAAGAGGCATTCTACAGAAAAATGCCAATCACTTTTCGCAGCAAGCGTGGTGATGATGAAGCCAAACTTCGAAATCCAAAAATGGCGGATAAAAGGAAATTTGGCGATGCACTATTATCCTACCGACAGTATGGTCCGACCAAGATAAAGACCAACAAGAGATGGGATAATCACTTGTATTCATTCAGGATACAAGGAGAAGAAGAAGTCCCTCCAATAGTTATTACAGAAGTAATAAGCCTATTGGAGAATTCGTCGAGTGAAATTTCCATTGATGAACAGATCTCACTCGAGGATATCAAGAAGAAGATCCAAAGTAATTACAATGAAAATCCTTTTGTATGGTGGAACAAGAACGAGCTCAAAACATCCCTGAAAGTTAAACCCGAAAAGGAACAAGAGTTCGTAAGATTCAAGCCAATCCTTATGAACCAAGCGGATCGTGAAGATATGCAGAAGATACTTAAGGAACATCTGGACCTTAAGCTGATCTCACCAGGAGTTTCTCCATACAGCAGCCCGAGATTCCTTGTTAGGAATCATTGAGAAATCAAGCGAGGAAAGCCAAGACTGGTTATTAATTACAAAGGAATTAATGACATTTTGGAGTTCGATGGATACTACATCCCGAGTAGAGAACACCTAGTCAACAGCATCAAAGGTGCCAAGGTATTCTCTAAATTCGATTGTAAGTCTGGATTCTACCAGATTATGATGGAGGAAGAAAGCAAGAAGTTTACAGCTTTCTCCACACCACAAGGACATTATATCTGGAACGTAATGCCCATGAGATTGACAAACGCTCCTCAGATATATCAGAGAAAGATGGATAATCTTTTCAAAGATTATTTCAGCTTCATGTTCGTGTACATCGATGATATACTCATCGCATCCAAGAACGTGAAAGAACATCTCAAACATTTGAAGATATTTTCAGATGTTTGTCATAAGGAAGGATTAGTGCTTTCTGAGAAGAATGCAGTAATTGCTACAAGACAGATCGAATTCCTTGGAGTTGAGATTGATGAATCTGGAATCATCCTGCAAAGTCATATTGTAGAAAAGATTCAGGGATTTCCAGATACCCTTAAAGACAAGAAACAACTTCAAAGTTTTCTCGGAGTTGTTAACTTCACCGGTATGTTCATAAACAATCTGGCGCACTACAGGAAGGTGTTTAGCCCATTATTGAAAAAAGATGTAATATTCAAATGGGAGGATGAACACCAAGAAGGGATTAAGCAACTTAGGGAGGTTTGTCAACAACTTCCAAAACTTGCTATACCCCAAGACGAGGATGAACTGGTACTCTACACAGACGCCAGTGATTATTGGTGGGCAGCAGTCCTTATGAAAGCCACACCAAATGGAGAAATGCCATGCAGATACTGTAGCGGTTTATTTGCAGACAGTGAAGCAAAATGGCATATCAACGAGAAAGAATTCTTTGCAGTTAAGAAGACTTTCAAAAAATGGTCTTTATTTTTACTAGCCAAGAAATTCATCCTAAAGATTGATAATTCTAGTGTCAAAGCTTTTCTGAAAAACAAAATTGAATCTAAACCAGAAAAAGTTAGGATACAAAGATGGCAGGCTGAATGTCAATATTATGATTACGATATTGTCATTGTGAAATCTCATGAAAATGTTATTGCAGATTTCCTAACACGAGATGGAAGGACACGTCGCTGACGAGGTCCTCAAACGAGTCAGACATCTCAAGAAGAACCTGGAGAGCCTACAATGAGGTTTTGATGCTTTAGGCATCAATGCAGAAGTCGCCCAGCGACTTCAATAAGCTGATCAGAGATCCGTTTCTGGTCTAATACGAGCATGTCAGGATGCACATGGACAATTGTTCACGGTGCTATAAGGACCTATCCTCCAGGTTGTATCTCCAACGATGCAAAAGAAGGAAACAAGAGAGCGGGCCTCTAACCCGACTGTTATGGATTCAAATATCATAACCAAGAGTTCTGCAGATGATGCATTCCTTGAGGATGCACCAACTGGAACAAATATTGAAGCTCCGGTATCAAAATCCAAGTCTTCAAGTCAACCCAGCACCTCTGGGGTTAAAGAGGGAGAGTTGAATCTTAGGCCACAAACTGACAAAACTAAGGTTCAAACTGACGAGAATTTAGTTTCCCCTATGCAGGTTTACCAGAAGCAATGGGAGAAGCTGATCACCAGGATGGGTATCCATCCAAAGAGAACAATCATTAATATCTCTGGAAAATACCCAAGAGTTTGGATGAAACCAGGAAGCAATCCAAACGAAGTACAGGAATGGTATAACTTTGGAGCTCTGGCTTCAATCTATACCATCTCACCAGGGTTCCCAAAAATTTCAAAACATCCGAAATGGATTGGGACAGCAGTGCACGAGATTTGGGCCAATAATCCACATTTGGCCAGGGGGGATATTTTGGGATTGTATTTTTTTAGTGCAGTTCCAGAACCAGCCAAGAAAGGTTTCCATGAAGCCTTTCATTTCATCAAGTTGAGGAGACCCGACGGAAACGCCTTGAAAAACATCAAGATGGCTGTATCGGAGGATACTCCAATTCTGGTAGGAGCATTCACAGAAGACGAAGCTTCTACCCGACGAGCATGAGGACTATGAGTTTGTCTTACGGAAATGGACAAGGTCAAGTATCCATTCAAGTTCTTTCATAATTCGGCAAATGGATCTTTCCTGCTGAATTCCATGACAGGAACAACGACGAGCTTTGCAGAGGACCTTTTTAAAACAAAAAGAAGGATCCTTTAGGAAAATAAGCTTCCAGCAAGCAAAGAGACTTACCGGAAATTCTGCAACATGGCGCATATTGGTCGATGGATAGATCATGTCTGCCAAGCATGTCCGGAGCAGAAAGAACCAGAGTTCGGGAAAGGGTTTCGACCCAAACTCGATCGACGAGAGAGAGGGGCAGACAAGGACAAAGGGCCTGCCCAAAAGAAAAGTTATCCGCGGGGACCACGAAGGCCGAATTTCTAAGATTCCCCGACAGAGATAAGATGGGTTGAGTCACGCCCCACAAACATCGCATGCGAAAAAGTCACGGGAGGAAAAAGCAGATTCCTCGACAATTTCACATGGGATGAGTCACGAGAAGAAAAGTTGGCAATCACACACTCAGTGGTTGATCCACTCAGAAAAGGTGGACAGCTGGTTTAAGCAGGTTTGGAATCCGCACTTCAAGTCCGGATTTCTATCTATAAATAAGGCAAGCAGAAGGAAGCTAAGGACATCAACCATTCTCCATAGTTTTCTTCAAATAAAATCATCTCTGTAATAGTTTAAGTTTTCTGAGTTTTAGTTTTTAGTTTATGTATAAACGAGTTACAGCCATCTCAATGAGAGGCTGATCTAGTATTCTCCTCCCAAAAGGAGTTTACAGATTATGTAATAAATATATTTAGTTCTTAATAAAAGAGAGACTTTTGCTTCAACGTGTTTCCGTTCGATCTGTTTACCCATTGGAAGGATCACCTTTTACACCTGATGTAGGAAACGAACCAAGGTTGTGCTAGGCAGTTGCTGAAGGAGCTGGATAACTTGCAAACCAACTTCCCTGAGGGTGAAGTTGAACAGTGAGGAGCTGTTCGTAAAACGGTTTGGGGGCAGTAATTTTCCAGCTGGTGGTGTTGCAAACCACCTCACCCGGTGCTGTTCTGGTCGAAGAAAGGTATGAATTCCAACGGGTTAATTTATTTTACGGAAGCATGTTGGGCCTGATAATTTATCGAATTAAATGAGGATTTTGGTATAATAATCATATGGTGTGGAAGATGGAAAATTTTGGTTACAAATATAATTTGGAAGTTTGTGAAATTTGGAAGATTGTGAAAATGTCAAAAGGAATAATAGTGTTTGTGGTAGTTGAATATAATATTTTATATTTTGTGGTAGAAAAGTATGTATTGTTATATTGAGTGTTAGAAAAGATTAAGTGTTATAGATATTGTGGTAAAGGTGGATATTCACTCTTAAAATTATAACAATTTTTAAATATTTTTTTTCAATTATTAAAATTATTACAATTTTTTTTTTATCATTTTTCTCAATTATTAAAATTAAAATAAATAATTGTACTTGGATGATTAAAATTTCATGGGATTTTGATGCAATTATAATTATTCAAAATATATAAACATATATAATGCAAAAGGGGGGTTAATTTTGTTTTTTCACAATCAAATAATGGTCATGAATCAAGAAAATTCGCACTTCAGGCACTAGTAATACACTCCCGTGAAGTTTAACGGTTTTGGGTATTTCACGTTGGATTTATGATCTTCCACATGTTCTCCATTCAATTTCGTTATCATAGAAGGGTCCGACGTAATATTTCATAAACACAAGGGGGTTTCGTGCATTTAACCCTATTTGAATGAAACACTTGAATGTTCGTCAAAATCACTGGATTAAATATATGAATTTAAGAAGATATTTAAATTTCGTAGTAGTCATAGCTACTGGTATTTGAATGAATAACTCATTTGAATTCATCACTATTATTTTAAACAACGTGAATGAATCTTAAATCCACACTGACTTAATAGATTTAAAAGACATTCATTTCAAATGGATCTTTATCGTTATTCATTTAAATGTTATTTTCTCATGGTAAAAACTAAAAACATTTGTCTTAATTAACTTTTGCTTTATGACATTTTTTTCAGCTTTTCTAGATCACGTGTGTATATATATAGTATAAACTAGTATATATGTTAAATTAATATTATTAAAAAGCTAATATAAAAATGTAATATATTTTGAATAAAAAATAATAATGTTATATACACATGTTAGATCAAAAATGTTAATTATCGAAACTTATTTTCATATTCACATGGCTTAAAAAATATTTGTATCCTCAATTTGTACGTAATACATATACGTACATTAACAATATTTTTAAATTAAAATTAAAGTAGAATTAAAATGTTTAAAATACACAATATATATATATATATATATATATATTGTTTAGTTTTTTTTTTTTTATTAATTTAGATTAACATAAATTAACATCTCATTTTCTATTAATATTCAATATATGTATATTAATATTAACATATATTGTCATCAAAACATTACTAATAACATATACTAATTTGCAATCAATAAACTTTTTCATGAATTTACTAATATTTATTTTTCTTAAAACTATACTTGTATACTCACATTACCTACAAAATATATGTATATAATATTCTTATCCATTATATGCATGATTTAATTGTTTTCATAATATATAATGATTATATTTATTTACATATAATTTTACTATATACATTTACCCTAACCTTCTAAATTAAATTAAACATTAACATTTAGCAAACATTAAAATGAAGACCTCATCATACGATTAAGGGAATTAGGTGAACTCATAGGTTACAAATTGCTAGCAATTATCATTAAAAGAATTAATTGAATTAAATTATTAATTAAAGACATGTATAAATTTAAAAAATTGAATGAAAAATTGGAATAACCATAGAGTGACATGTGTCCTCTAGTGGTTATTCCTTTAGTATATATGAAAGATCAGATATAGGTATAGCATTTGGGAAATGGGAGGATCTTTCTGCAAAAACCCAGAGTTGAGAGGCATATCTGAAAATACAAGCAAATAAACATATTTTTAAGAATACTATAAAGGTATTAATGATATGATTTAAGGCTCCGTTTGGATTGAGTGATTTGAAATCCAAAATGAGTGGATTTCAAATCCTCTCAAGTTGGAGTGGATTTGAAATCCACCAAAATGACTCCAAAATTAGCTCAAAAATAAAAACCATGGATTTCAAATATACGTCCATCCAAACACTACCGGTGGATTTGCTACCATCAAGGACAAAAATATCGGTTTCGGTGCATGTATCGGTACCTTAAATTTACTAAAATATCAGTGCATATATCAGTTTCGGTGGAAATATCGGTAATTTTGAAAAAAATCACGAAAATATTGTAAAAAATTAGAAAAAATATATGGTGATTTACATAATGTTATAACTAACATTCATACATAAATTGAAGTTAAGATTTCAAATAAAAAGATATAATTACAAATGAGAGATAAACTAATATATAGAGTGATAATATGAGAAATTTTGTACAAAGTTTATTTATGAACTAAAAATAGCATGAACTCCTATGAGGTTCAAATGAATGAAATGACATGTCATCTTGATTTAAACAATATTTATACCAACTCACCATTTTAGACCAATTTTGGGTGTAATCATAAACATGTCATTCATATGCTCCTCTATCTCTTCCAACCGCATGTCCATGGATCGAATAATGCTCATTAACCCAATATGGTTTACTAGGTTGAGACATGTTTGAACCATGTGACATTTGAGTTTGTGGATAATGAAATTCATGTAAACTAGTCCACCAATCGGATGTGCTATGTCTGCCTTGAGGTTGAGGATATGATGGTTGGTATGGAGGATCATTGCTCATATTCATTGAGTCAAATGTCATAGACATTGATTCAATGTCATAGACATTGATTCAATGTCAGTGTTTGACCCCTCACTTTCGTTCCAAACATGTCTTCTTCCATAATTCTTTCCAATAGCACCAATCCCTGCACCTCCCGCTCGTGATCAAGATCTTGTGTTGCATGTGTGAAATCACGTTCAACTGTGAGTGGACTTAAAGGCACCTGATCTGAAAAATTATAATTTTCTTGATTACCACCACCACCACCACCATCACCACCACCACCAACATTGCTTCCACTGTCTATTGAGGTATCCGCAAATGATCCTGAAAAATGCATAAAAAAATGCATTTGGCCGACACATAAACGGACCGATATTTCGGAGAAAACCATCATTTTATGCCAACATCTCACCGAAACCGAAACGCGAACGGAAATAGACTGATATATCGGCGACATTTTGACGAAAAAAACACCCAATTTTTATATCGAACATAGAATTTGAGCGAAATTTCGACGATATTTTGCCGAAATTTCACGATTTTTTCATTCATGGCTACCATAGATTTCAAATCTCTCCTCAAATCCACCCATCCAAATGGACACTAAAGGTATTTGACATGTTCTGGAAGCAGTTTGATTATACATGCAAACATATAACATTGTGGTATTTGAGTTTAAGGCAAAGCTTGTAGTTAAAATGTCGTTTTTCAAATTTAATGTGTTTATCTAGAGTTATGTTCAATCTCAATAATTTTTGGGTCGTGTTGCAAAAAATTGATATATGACATTTTATGCTTTAGTATAATTAACTCGTCAGTGTGTTACCAATATACTCTAAATGTATGAGACATATGCTCTAAAGGTGTTGCAGATTATGTGCTTGAATGATATATATATATATAAGTAATACCTTTTTGGTATAACGAAAATATTTTAAATGTATTACTGATATGCTTTAAAGGTATTAAATATATGCTCCAAATGTATCATGTTTAGTTTTGAGAGTATCCTATTTTTTGTTTTGTGTCATCTTATGAAAGTTTTTCGATGTGGTGATTGAGCTAAGAGCAAAGCTTGAGCTTAAATGTCATTCTTCCAATATGAAATATCAACTCAATTTAATGTTGTCCTTGTTCCATCCCATCCAGCTACAAAAGGATGATGGTAGAGGATTAAAGATCATTTTCAAAAGAACAAGAAGATAGAAGAAATTAGTTCAAATTCAACAACATCAAAGGAGGTTGTTCTAAAACAACGAGTGTTATATTATTTTAATAGAATTCTAAAATTGTATCTCCACAATAATATTAAGTTTATGAAATCGATACTCTTAAGTATTATACTTTTTAACTATATAGCTTTTAACAAATTTTAATACATTTATATTTCTAAGTATTTAATACCTATTAATAATATTACTTCTAATTGCATTTAATTTATACATTCATGTATTACATATAGCAAAAACCTTCATGTATATATATACATACACACACAAGTATACAACACGTGTGTCGCACGTGAATGGTGAATTTTTTAAATCAAAAATATTAAATTACTATTAAGACATTAAAATAATAATCTTTTATAAGGATATATAATCTATATTAAATTAGAATCCTAATTATATAATTGTCCTATCCATAATAGAATTTTATATGATTTTGTTAGAATCTAATGTAAAATTATTTAAATGCAAAAAATCTTAAATTACTATTATAACCTTAAGTATAATCTTTAATAAGGATATATTAGGTAATTCATATTTTGTAAGAAATATCTATACTTTTATATAGGTAACCTATATAAAAGTATGAATATTTCTTACAAAATATGGATTGCGTAATATATCCTAACTAAAGATTTTATTTAAGGTTATAATAGTAATTTTAAATAATTTTACATTAGAATTCTAAACCAAAACCATAAGAGTTCTATTATGAATAGAAATCTAATGTACTATACATTTTTTTGAATTTATTTTAATTTAACATAGATTGTACATCCTTATAAAAAATTATTATTTAAGGTATAATAGTTTTGATTTAAAAAAATGATCATATACGTGCGACGCACGTGCTGATACCCATATATATACATATCTATTACTTATATAAAAGTATGAATATTTCTTACAAAATATGGATTGCCTAATATATCCTTATTAAATATTTTATTTAAGGTTATAATAGTAATTTATGATTTTCATATTTAAATAATCTTACAAAAGAATTCTAAACCAAAATCATATAGAGTTATATTATGAGTAGGACTCTAATTTACCATACTTTTTTTTTTTTGAATTGAATTTAATTTAATATAAATTGTTTATCCTTATAAAAATTTATTATTTAAGGTTAATAGTATTATAATATTTTTGATTTAAATAATTCATCATCCACATGTGACGCATGTGCTGATACTCGTATATATATATATATATATATATATACACACACACACACACAATGTGCTCATATAATATTTTAAAGATAAATGTGTAATACCTTAAAGGTAAATATGTATACCTTATAGTATAAGTATGAATACATGATTTGATTGAATTGATTAACTAAAATCCCCCAACATTGCAATATAACATTTTTTTCAACCAATTCCCCAAAGATTGAAACAAAAATATTGTTTTCAATCGAAGTCCCAAAATTAAAACGGAAAAACCATTGTTCAAGTATGAAAATATATCTCTTCTCAACTCCTTTCTTCCATGGCCTATATAACTTTTGGATGACCATTTTTCTCTTCTTGAACTCCATAGATTTTTTACCGCTTCTTGTTTCTTTGTATGTGCTAGTTGCAGCATAAATTTCTTCAAGTCATTCTTCTTTAACAACATAATTGTTGCAAAAAACTCATATTTGAGGATCATCTTATAGTGATCTGAAAAAAAGAAAAACATAACAAAATCACAACATGATGTCAATACAAAAATAATAAAACATATGATACCTTAAGTGAATACATTTAATACCTCAAGAATACTTATGCAATACCTTAAGCATCTAAATATCAAAACAAACCTAAATAACATAAAAAGTAAATATATGAGTAGAATCATATTAACATAAACATAACCTTTTCATTGAGCATAAGAAAAGATAACAAATAACTTTTAACACATATAACTAGAATATTTATATAATTACATATAATATCTTTCAATGGTAATATATATGCTACCTTAAGTTCAAATATATGTTACCTTAATAGTTTTCATCTGATATCTTAAACTATTATAATTATATGCATACGACACACATCTGAAATTACCATATGATACCTTAAATACATACATGGAATACCTAATACTATTTTTGTGATACCTTATAAAAACGGTATAAAAAGTAGAACACATTTAGCATATCATGACAGAAAATATCTGTCAACAACATAAACCACCACCTTCTTCTATATTTTCTTCTTACTAAAAAATTACACAAACTTAAAAAAACCTAAAAAATCAAATCTCTGATGTCATTCGTTTTCAATTTTAGATTATTTAAATAGAATCATCAAAATAAATGTATTTAAACCCCAAATTTCGGTTTAGCAAAACTCCACTATTAACGAACAAAATTCATTTTCAAAAATTCATATATAGATTGTGTGATATGAGTTGACATGTCCTACCAGATTTTACAAGATTCCTTTCTACTCATACTCTTACAAACTCATATATGAATTGCATATTATGAATTCTAGTCAAATTCCATCGGACGGTGTTTCTTAAATCATACTCATATACATATCCTTTGACAACAATTTGATATTTGAATCTACGACGTATAAGGATGTATATCTTGTGCACAATTTTTGTACATCAATGAATGGTGATAGAATCAATCCCACTCCACCAGACCATGAGGTTCTTTATCTCTCTAGTTTCAACCCAAACGAGAAGAGAAGAGAAGAGAAGAGAAGATATCAAAATTACAACATAACTAGATGAATATAGCATCCTTGTTAGCAATTTCGTTCTACTTCTTTAGATGAAGATAACTATTTGTACCAAACTTACTTCTTTTCTCCAAAATTATGACTCAACTCTCTGTCTTCTGTCCATGATATCGACCCCCCTTCTCTTCAATATATAACAGATATCTTCGCTTTATGATACAGGTCAGGCTTCATATCAACGTTATAATTGTCACAAACCACAGAGACGAAGAGATTGGAATCCATCACCAGATCCAGGACTAAGTGATGTCTAGCATCATTTTTCATCATTGTCTCAACTCTAGTTTACAGCTTCAAACAAGAGGACTTGGGGTTGGAGATGACCTCTTTCACACATTGTAAGAACATCATCCCAGCCGCCGATTACCTAGTCAAGAAACATAGATGAAGTACATGCTAAAGAAAGAGATACAAAATATCCAAGCTCTGGTCAAGAAATTATACCTTCACATTTTTGTCATCATACATAATCCACTTTTCATGATCACGACTGTAGGCAAAACAATGGTAATGCTGCCCATAATAGCAAACCTAACAATGACAGGTTCAAAAGATTCAAAACAAAAGGATCAACAATATACTTCAAGCCAAACTCAAGTCATTTAATAAAATTGTTTATCTCAGGTCAGCAAAGAGATATGACAGCATAACATACATACATAACTAAAAGTATGGCAATTCATTGCTTTGCACTATAAAAATTTGATAAACAAACATCCTTCCATGATGACTAGAAAATGGTTACGGATAGAAGAGCAAGATCTTTGGATGAAAAAAATGAGAACAGAATGCGAGAGGAACGCAAAACCCAAAAATAATAAACACCATCCAAATATAGTAATTCATTGACAGAGAAAAGGCCACAAAAAGGAAGCATACAGGACTGACAGAAGGAAGATAATTGAAATTTTCTAGAAGATCGCATGCAGGCTACAACTAGACAAAAATGAAGCACATTAAGTGTGCTAAATACTCAATTCTTTTCTTGAAGAGAAATCTAATATCACCCAGGTAGAGTAATAGATCTTGTTTAATGCTTCTTGTCAACAAGTCTCAGTTATATTTAATACTGACAATTTTGTAGACCACTATATCTAGAGCAAACATGAAAAAGGTTGTGGAGTTGAATTGTGATGTGTGCTAAAGCCAGCCACAAAACAGAATCAGCCCATTCACTGGAAAGCAGTGCGTTCTTGACATTTAGAAGCCATTAAGTTTTAATTTAAAGGTCGAGAAAAACCACTATACAAACCTGATAAACTCTTAATGACAAGTTTAAGAATTGGTGACCTCAGTATGACTTTTCATTATTCAGATATTTGTGGCCATTTTAGGTAAAAGTAATTCATGGCTTTTATACCATTTGAATTCCATGCGACAGAATATCAGTGACATTTCATGGAATCTCATGATGCACAATAAGTAAGCTACTCTACTTTATCAAAAGGTTAATATATGGACAGTATGTTAGTAAACTTGAGTTTTGAGTAAGCTTTAGCAATACATACATACCACTGAAACCAGACGATATCTATTTTTGGGATCAAGACCACGATAAAGGACACTGATATCAATCTCAGTGGATAACGCTGCTAATGTTGCCGTTATATCTTCAACACTCTCACTTGTATTCTGCCAACCCAGGACTACAAGTACAGAAAATGTATTAGCATCTAGAAAGAGAGCCCACCTATGGGCACACATACAGGGTACGTTTGTTTGCCCTTATTAGGAATGATAGTTACCATATCAACAAGATTAACTTGCTTGGTTGAAAAATAGAAACCTATGATATAAAAAGGGCCCAGTATTATATCACTCAACCTTGTGATATGGCTACCCATGAGAATGAATGGATAGCTTATCACATGTATTCAAGGCAATTCATAATCACATGGATACAATCAAGCCTAATCAATAATTTGAAGCAAACGCACCCACAGAGTACATAACAATTTGGAAAAAAAAAAAAAAAGAACAATACTTAAAATAACAATATGAAATTCACCTGTTGTGAAAACATGAGGTGGAGTTGAAAGAATATGGGACATATAGTTGAGCTTTCCACAGCCACCGGCCTCTGGATCACAAGCTAACTGGTAATTCATTTCAACTAGGTTCAAGAGCTCATCAAAGGACTTCTCTGGGTACACAACCTAAATAGTAACGAATGGCATTGCAAGGATTAACCATCTAGTCAATAACACAAATTCATAAATATATTTCTAATTTTAGCAACCTAGCACTATATTAGCATTAATGTAGAGACTTTGATAGAAAAAGGCATACCTTCATTGTTCTGAGAGCACTGGCGTTTATGTTATGAAAGAAAGATGTGTACTTCAAAAATCTGGACTCCAACCCACAGTTGTAACAGTTCATTCTCTCAATTATGTCCATTCCAAAAATTGAATGCATGATACAGGGGCCAGTGCAGTTGCCATCTACTAATTCAGTATCAGATGCAACAGATGCAGGGGTAAATGATCTGTGGAGACAATTAAATATTACCCCCAGCACTTCAGAAGCATCATTCATCTGACCCTGCAGGTTCACCACGAGTTAGTCATATAAGAAAGAGTGTAAGTCCTCATAGTGGCATTGAGAAAAAACTGTTAAATATATACTGTACCAAAACTAAAAAAAAAAAGAAAAAAGATAGCCATAGCAGTACTGGCAGTTACCTCTTGGAAGAAATTACTATCCGGATACAAGTTGCTTAGAGCGACTCTCAAAGAGGTAGGGGCAACAGCCTCTCTCCTGTTATTCGTAGCTGCCATGCTCAGAGCAATAAAGATATCGTACAAGGCACATATAACACAAGGTTCACCAACATGAGCATGTTCTGATGATGATTTCCCCAAAAATTCACCTCGAAACCGCCTTAGGTGCCACAAGGACTAAATGAAAAGGAAGAATAAATATCTCAGCCCAAGTTCTAAACAAATGGGCACATGAAGTGGTATGAAACAATCAATAAACAACATCAAGCTTTTAATAAATAATACAAACCTGTATTATGACATTGAGAAAACAATTATATTCACCTCCTTCATTTTGTAGCCCTGCCCCATATGTATCCCTTCCCTTTTCACCATCTGTCATAATTACATCACATGAAACACATGAGTTGCTAGTTTCTGGAAGGTAATCATCTGGTATTGCTTAATTTCAATGATAAATGAATGCCTGATGCATGTGGAGTATCCCAGCCTAGATATTGGGCTAAAGTAAATCTATGAGCAATACAGCGGAAATAAATGGATCGACATCCCCCAAGTATCTCTGAAATAAGAGGACAACTTGGTATTTGGAGAATTGAAAGTGGTTATAGATTCAAATTTGAGGTTTCCATGGTAAGAGAATATGATCATGGGTCAAACTATACACACCCCATCCATTACTAATACACCCCAATTACTAAACACACCCATAATTAAATCAAATTCTTCTTATAATTTATAAACACACCCCACAACATTAAAATTATACCATTTACCAAATAAAATAACAATAAAAACAATTTAATTATTTTACACATCCCCAACATCCTTCCCTCTCCCACATCAATTGAGACACCCTAGTTTCTTCCCCCAATTCATCATCCCTACCAAAACTCAAGCTTCTATCATCCAATTTCTTTAGTTTGTACAGTGTAGGATCGAACAAGGTTTGATGAATTCAATCAATCACAATTGAAACTTACTATGGATCCTAATGAACAACATGAAGCTCCAAGTGTAGTTGAATTTTTTTAAAAACATTTTTCATATGCTTAATATGTCACAATGTGAGTGAAATTATATGAAAATGACATATAAACCATGTTTAGGTTGTAGGTTTGTGGATTTTATGGGCTAAGTTGAAAATTTGTTGAAAATTGCATCACGCTCGAGTTTGCGAACCAGGTTATGTTCGGCTCTGGTTCGCCAAACGCCCCTTACAATGTTCGGCAGTAGGCCGAACGCTCTTCACACTGTTCAGCAGTAGGCTGAACGCTCTTCACAGTGTTCGGCAATATGCCGAACGCTCTTCACACTGTTAGACGGTAGGCCGCACACTCTTCAATATGTTTGGCCAGTACTGGCCGAACACTCTTCAATGCGTTCGGCCTGTACTGGCCGAACATTTGTCACGATTTTGCGTTTTTCAACGATTTTTACAAGAAAATAAATCAGTAATGAGAAAATTTACAACTTCCACGCTCCATATCTCGTGTTCTTTCTTCCTTTTCTGATGATTTTGACTAAGTGTGTGAGTTTACAAAGATTTGTTTGAAGGTTTGTTAATGGAGTAAGAATTTTTTAGTGTGGTGGTGAAGAAGATGGGTGTAATATGGGGTGTGTATAGTAGTTATAGAGTGTGGATGTGTATAAAATGTGTTGTTTATATTTTTATTATTTTTATTAAAATGATTAATAAATAACAAGGATAGATTGGTCTTTATATAAATAATTTCATTTTTTATTATTTTAATGAAGTGTGTTTAGTAATGTGTGGGGTGTGTATAGTTTGACCCTATGATCACATGCGCTTTATTAAATAAGGGAAAATGTCAGTGGCGGAAAGTATTTACATGAAATTATTGTAATTATTATTGTTGTTGTTGTTATTATTATTATTATTTAATGAAATGGAGCCCTATTTTGGAATATCCTAAAAAGGTATTAGGAGCCGTAAAATTGGGACCAGTTTGACTTGCGCATTCAGTAACAGTAGAAGCACACATATAAAGAAGATAAACAGGAAATTGTAAATAAGACAGATACCAATGCTTTGGCGTACAGCTTTCTCAAGGTCGGCTTGAAACCTTTCTTCGTCATCCTCCTCTGCCCGACGCTCACTTAGTGTTTTATCCCCTTTATCTGCAGGATTTCAACCATAGTACAAAATGATCAACTTCTTCAGCAGCATAAAACATGGGCTACAATGTATATCTTACTAAAAACAGCACAAATTATAGAAATAGACCAATACAGCAGAGCATCTCTGCAATAACAGGTTCCAGGGTAACTGCCGAAATACCACATATTTGATTCCCGGAGAAAATCAATTGCATTAACAGCAATAATATATTGGTGCGTAAATAAAAGCACACAAAACAGGTCTCCAAATGTATCAAATAATACAGGCAAGAAAATAATATCGCAATATATGCAAACTTGAGATGGATGTCTTTGCCTAGAAAGCATTATAATAGCAGCTGTTATTACAATTCTTTCACATTATAAGAACATTCAATATTAACAAGAAAATATCAACATCTTGGCTAATACTGCCCTATTTTATTCTCACTTCAGAATGCATTGCTCAATTCTATGAGGAAGATAAAGGAAAGTGTACCAGAAATAAGGAAGATAAAGTATGCAATATACTATGATTCATGTGCTTGCAACTGTAACTGTCAACAGACAAATCTTCATGAAATGATATTAAAGTATCTAAAGCAGGCATACTAATTCAGTCATCCAGGTTAATACTCAGTGCAGTTACAATGTTGAACATATAAAGTGAGAAAATATACACCAATTACATAGGACCCCTTTTGAGCTAATAAAGTATCTCAACCAAGATCATAACTATCAAAGGAGAAAAAAGGAAAATTATAGCAATATTGCCAACATGTTTCAGAAATTCCGTCATCAATCATCATGTAAAAACAATTGTGAAGACTCAATGTGGACAAAGAACAAGTCTAAGACATTCAATTTTATTTATCTTCCAGATCCATTCCATGAAATATAGATATTTGAACCTCACAGTTCATCATTTTAGTACTAGTCGTATAGTATTAAATAATTTTCAACATGACATAATCTGAGACAATTTATATATATAGATTATTATATAAATATTTATTATGAACATATTATTTTGTAAAGATTTGATGTTATAAGTATAATAGACTAATAGTTTGTCACATTAATCCCTAAAATCTCATGTTCAATTTCAAAATATTAATAAAATTTCCATCATTTATTTTGAATATTTACAGACATCGATAATCTATTGATACTTACTATAAAACCAAACTTGCAATATTCCAATCAATATTGAGATTTTAAACCTTCAAGATACCAATTAACTAACCCTATAAATCAAGCTGCAGTACCCACAAATAAGACTAGGTCAACCAATTATATGACTCCACAGAAATAAAACAAAAGCACAATCAAATCATAGCAGACTATTTTCGCTAAAACCTACATACCACCACCATCCACATGGGATTTTTTTGCAGATCTAGTTTGACCAAGATCACTGCTTTCCATGTCAGGCTTCAATGCTAGATAGTTTCCACCTCCCAATTTGATTGGACCCTTTCTCCGTCTACCTCTCCGTCCTGAACGATGTTCAGTGAAAAAACCATCATCCTGTGGAATACCTTCATTTGGTAAGCCTGGAAAAAGGATAAAGTGATAGCATCCATAAAACTAAGTCAGCCCAAACTATACTGAAAAGATCAATCAATAAATAGAGTGCTTTCTAAATATCAATAAGATGGCTACCAGTTCTCAGCGCATCTCCATTTGCAGTGTTGTCCGGAACAACCTCCAAAGAGCTGGCTGATTCATCCTTATGCATCATGGAATCCTACAGCAAAATGATGTGACAATTTACTAAATAACTTCTACATGAGGTGAAAATCTCATCTACAGTTCTGTAGAGTTAATGTTTATCATTATTTAGCTGTTGAATATATTGCTCCTGGAAACAAACATGCATGAACCATTTCACATTAGTCTTGCTACTGGAAACAGAACTATTGTTGGAAATTAAAAACGGCAGTCTTCGTCCAGTACTTATTAAGCAAATAGAATGTTAATAAAATTTTAGACAGGGGGCCATTAGATGGCAAGCTTACCGTCATAGCAGTCCATTGCCCATTGGCATATTTTTCATGATCACCATTCATCCAATAAGCATCCAGCAACTCTATTGTTTCTGTTTTTTCACTAGTTACATTCCAAAGTCTTCTATTCTGCTCAGCCAGATGCTTCAATTTGGCCTCATTTTCTATGCGCCTTTGATATTCCAAAGTTTCTTCAAGCTTTTTCTCTTCGGCTTCAAGTTCAATTCTGCGTAGGTAATCTTCTTTCTCTACTTGTAAGGCATCATCAGGACAAGGAACAGCAATTCCAAAACCTGGACCTTCCTCCTCATGAACATTTGGAAGGATTCTAAAGCAGGATACACATTAGACATGCATCAAGTGATGAATTTCTGATAAAGTACTTTAAAGAAAATATGCTGAATAATGCATTAATTGCTTTACATGGGAAAAAGAGACATACATCTCTGTAGGAGTCAGATCATGCAACTCATCACTGTTAGTAGCCTGCAGAAGCAATATAAGAGGTTAATTAAGAATCGTTCAGCACCCTACATTTCTTATTTGAGGTGAATACAGACCATTGTTTGATGCCAAGGTTCAACCTTCAGATCCTTGGTTTTGCGGTTCTCTCTAGACTTTTTCCTGTCCTTTGACCTCTCATGCACATGCTTTAAACTATCAACTCCTGCACCGCCCTTTTTAGAATCCCGAGCAAGTTCGGCCAAAAATGCCTCCCTTGCAGCATCAGATTTTTTTGTAGCATCTTTTTCTGCTAGACCCTCCAAGCATACCTGCAAAAATTACAGAACTAAGAAAACTCTTGCTCATCTCCAAAAGGATTAAAATAGTTGAAGGTCTTTCCATCAAAACGTGCTTCACAAGATACTGACCCGTACAAATGATTTCACTAGAGGGATTAAGATTGATCTGAAATCATGGAAAGATGCAGGCTGAAGCCTAAGTTCCAGTTGCTGCATTCCTGAAACTATTCTCATGATTCTTGCATCTAATTTGCTTATCTGAATCATTGATATAATAAGAGGGAAAAAAAAAAAACTGAGATGAATCTGCGGAGAAAATAAGCAATAGAAAAGCAAACTAAGGTGCCAAACCTCGGTAGAAACTTGTTCTTTCTGTCTTTGTATTGCAGCTTCTATGCAAGAATCCACCTGATGAAGATATTCCTTTGTCCTCCAGTCATTTTCTTCACCAGATTCAAGGTCACTGGGATGAGATGTAATGCCAGTATAAGTTTCCTCAAAACCAAACTGATTGATGTTTAGGGACTCTGCATCCTTGAGCACATTTGTTATAGCTTCTAACTCATATTTATTGCGGATTGTTGGAATTTTGCAGTCAGTTTCAATGAGCAACTCTTCCTGCCTTTTCTTAAGAACATAATCATAACTTTGATGAAGAAACCCCACTACCTGTTCTCTCTTCTTTCCCTCCTCCAAACACAAATCCTCCACAGCTTGCAAAGCCTCCTCATAACTTAAATGCTCACATTTTCTTTCACATAAGCCCTGCAGATGATAAGATTCCTTCTCAAGCAACTGCAGGATTTCCAGACCTTCTTGAATTTTTTCAGCTCTAATACCTTTCCAGGATGCCAATTGTTCACCAGCTGGGGCACCTGTATATATCCAGGATAATAACGCATCTGAATCGAGTATAACACCATTCTCATAGCTGATATGGGATGCAGTAGATGCACTGGGAACATCATTACCAGGTGGATCACATGATGAACAAGGTATCTTACAGGGAAGAAAATGCTTATCGAGCACCAAAAATGAACCATCCTTGCTTAAAATTATCTTCTCCATAATGTCATCACCCTTTACCACATTCTTTGTATCATCTTCAATGTTACTTTTCTCAGAATATCTATTCAATCCACAAGAGTGAGAAATCTCTTGCAAGAAGTTTAGGATCTTCTGAAGCTCAGGAGCACCCAGAAAGCAAATACACATAGGCGTCCTGTCCAGGTAAGAGTTTAGTTGAGAACCACAAGCTACACCCTGCAATTCCTCCACTGCAAATTGTATAACCTTGCTAAGGTGACTTGATGCCAGACAGTTGTGTTTAACAAGTACCCGGAAATTGGCATGAATTATTTCAAGAAGCTTTGCACGCTCAGGGTCATCAAACAAAGGCCAGTTTACATTGAGTGAAGTTTCTTTACTAATTTGATCTCCATCACATTCCATCCACTCAACATCTTCAAACTCCCTGTTATCCTGCACATTGCCATTGCAATTTCTACCAAGCTTCTTCGTTTCAGGTGATGAATCCCATCCATATTCATCACAGTAAGTGTCAACAAAGCATTCCTTTGAATCATCTGCATTATGTCTACAGCATGAGTCTTCAAGTAAATCAGGTTTATCAGATTTCGACTGTTTTTCAAGCATTCTAATTGCTTCTTTTAAATCCAAAGGTTTCCAAGAATGGTTTAGAAGCATTTCAGCCCATTCATTATCCACACTTTCAGGTAGAATTAGCTGCATTTTGGGCAACAAACTTCCCATATGCTCTTGCACAACATGCTGCATAAACAATTCAGCATCAGCAAAATTCCTGTTACAGCGACAGCAGGTCCAAAATGTCCATACTTTATTTGCTTCACCAAAAGATAAAGCTTCATTAAGCACCTCACACAATGACCCATCTTTTGATGAACTAAAATGTGCTCTTAGATCCAAAACCTTAATGGTAAGCAAATCTTTCTTCTCATCTGAGCTTATAGAGTTCCAATATGATTTCACCAAATCCCTCTTCTCATCTGAAGACACCAACTTCCTCACATTCCCACTTTTCCTCCTTTCCCCTACTCTCAGGCCTGAATCCTTGCCATTACTATTACTGTTATCCCCATCATTACCTAAATGAGGAGAGTCTGACTTCTGCTGCAAAAGCCGAGCAGCAGCCACCCTCACCTCAATTTCCTTCCTTCGCTCCTCAGGCGTTTTGGTCGCCTTCTTAATCTCATTTGGCCTTCTTGCTTGAACTAATCCTAACTCCATTGGATCCTCTGGAGCCCTCCTGATGGGAATCAACCGATACTTTTCGTCCCCATTGCCCAGATTTTTCATCCAAGTCGAAATAGATGCAATATTTGACTTCTGGATCAATGCACGTAGCTCGTTTTGAACATTGCAAATTCGAGCATCGGCTGTAGAAATCTTCTGCTCTTTCTCATCTTGCAAACTCTCCTTGGCAGGGTCCACAGGGTTTACTATTGCCAAAGCCCTCTCACACTCGTGTACCACTTCCTCATACTCCTTAGCCTCATTCGCGGCCTCATATAACAAATTAGCATAGAAATGGGCGAATTCAATAGAACTAGGGGATAAACTCACCGCCGTCCTAGCACTCTCAATTGCATTCTTCAAATGCCGTTGTTTCGCATTGGCGTCGTCGATAATCGAAGCCACCTTCATACAAACAGTCCCCTGAACGCGGTGAATCAAGGCCGAGTGGGGGGAATTATCATGTTTCGAGCACAAATCCTTCAACAATCTTAGGGCTTTGGTGTGGTTCCCTCGGCGCAACGCCGTCAGCGCCCTTTCACATTCAAGCTTAATCGAAGCAGAGGATGCAGAATCCACGGCATTATTATTGCTTTCCGTATCCATCGCCTCGGGTTTTGCAGGTTTCTTCGTAATGAGTTCTGCGGAATGGTCGAGGCTTGAAGCACCACCACCAACGTCGGCTTCGGGAACTCCGGTGGTCGAAGCGGCTTCTACCTCCGCCGGCGGTGACGGCTGGCAGGGTTTGGAGCGAGGAACCATGTTCCGCTTCTTATGCCCCATTTCAGATTTTCCGGTAGCTACTCAATTGCATGCATCAATTCTGTTGCTACGCCTACTGAACCTATAGATACATAATTATGGAGCTGTGCCTGTACAATAGCCAGTTACACTGTGAGAGAGAGAGAGAGAGAGGCGATCGACGGCGAGGCGAGTATAGAGAAGTACATGGAGATGTATACATATATAATATATACATACACATTACACATATATATATACGCGCGTGTGCGTAAGCGCGGCTGGATTGTGTGTGTGAGAGAAGAACGCACCAACCCGATTGGGGTTTGGTGGGCCCCGGGGTTACCAAATTATAATGTATTAAATTCCAATCTAATCTTTTCGTATATCATTTTCTCATTATTTTCATATAATATATAGTTTATGTTTTTGGTTAAAAAAAACTCTTTATTAAACTGCAATTAAAACTTAATTAAATACGTGATAATGGAAGAAAGGATCTCGTATGATTATAATTGGAAATAAATTACATTTAATATCATCAATTTATGGTGTTTAAATTGCAACATGAATTTTTTTTTTACTAAACACCATAAATCCTTAATTTGAGTTGTTTCAATTCTAGATCTCAATATACCTTTAAAATTCTGCTAAGATATATTGGTGAATGTCAATCATCATAAATTTTCTTCTAATCATGGACGATGACTCAAATTTACACCTCAACAATTCGAGCTCGAAATGTGCAATCATAATTAATATTTGTGTTCACTAAACATTGGTATATATGAATTTAATTTTTTTTTTCCTTTTGTGGGCTTTTATTTTAAATAATACGCTTAAACTTGATTTTAGATTATAAGTTCACTTTATTGGGTATAGGCCATATAAATTTGGTCTATATATAATTTGGCATGTGCTTAGAATATTACACATATAACTTTGGTTTAAACCATATACATATTAGTAAATTACAATACATAATTAACTTGAATCAACTTTTATGTAACTTTTTACGTTTTTTTTTTTGTCATATAAATTAGTATACTGCCTAATTAAACTGTGTTATTAACACTCTTTTACCTTGTACTATATTGATTTTCGAATGAAAAGTCTATTTCATAATTAAAAGTAAGTTTTATGCGATATGTATCACAGTTCATTTTATGTGAGACAGATAAACCGACAATTCATACTTCACAATTCACATATAAATTTGTGGAATTGAGTTGAGTTGGTGGGTAAAAAAGATTGATCTCATAAAAATTATTCATAAGATTGTCTCAAACAAGTTTTTGTGATTGATAAATTTTAGAAGGGACACATGCCATTTTTACCCTATTTGTTATATATAGGGATAAAAATAACTCTCATTGTAATAGATGGACAAATCTAACCAAAAAACTATATTTTAGATATTGTCAAATCAATGTACTTAATGGAATTTTTGTCAGTTTTTGGATTCAAATCATGGCAGAAATGAGCCACCTTTTCAGAAATGACCCACTTTTTCAGTTTTGACAGCCCTTTTGGTAAAAAAAAAAAAAAAAAACACACGCCAATAGGATTCGGATCACAATGAGCAAATGAACTAAAGTTCCAATGGGACAAACAAGATAAGTAAAATATTTTACGTATAACACCTAAAAATAGGGTTACACGAAAACTACACTGGGAGTTTTCGTGTAACCCTATGTTTTAGGCGTTACACGAAAACTCTTGAAATCAATGTTACACAAAAACACTTGAAATCAAGATTATATGAAAACTTTTCGTGTTATCCTATCCCAATTTGGAGTGTGTTATATTTATCCACTTTTCGTGTCTCTTTTACACGTGGAAGTTGAAAAAAACTCTATTTTCCAACCTTATATGACATCACCTTTTGTGTGTAAGCAATTGTTTGGACAGGTTCCCCACTTTTTGTGTGATTTTATCTCTCTTTACACGTGACATTACCCTTTTCTTATAATTGGACTTACACATATAAATTAGGGAACATGAATTTCAGTGTGTGTCAAATCATGACACATTTGAGAGTGAGTCTTGGGTGCCCCTGGGGCACGGATCCAAGATCCGTGCCCCCAACCCGACCCGGTCCAATCAATACACATATATATTTTTTTTTTCCTTTTTTCCCCTCTATTTTTCCTCTCCATGCCCTAATCTTGCCCTCTTCTCTCATTCTTCTCTACTGCTGCTCTTCCTCCACCTCTTTCTCCTTCTCTATCACCCTTCTCTCCGCCTTTCTCCCCTTCTTCTCTCTAATTCGCGATTGAAATCTGTAGAAATGAAGAACAACGCCGCTGTTTTTCCATCTCCATTGATTTTCTTGATGGCAGCAAAATCGCTATCAATCGTTCCTCGATAAACAGATCCTTTGATCCAGGAACTGGGACTGAAATCTTCCGTTGCAGCTTTAAGCTGCTCGAAAGTGTACACTTTCAGAGACAGTGCTATGTTGGAAATACTGTCTAGAAAATATTGTGAGTCGTCTTCGTCACCCTTTTTCAATGGTTTCTCCACAGATTCAAAAGCTCTGCGATGATGCAATTGGTTCAGCACCCTTCTTCTTCTGTTTACGGAAACACAGACAGAAAACCATGGCCCCGACAACTGATGCTAGAAGAAGCCCCCCAACGACGCCGAACACTGCATACATCCACATTTTGCTCGAGCCACGACTAGGTGGCGGAGGGACAGATTCCGATGGGCGGATTGATGGCGGCAGTGGAGGCTGAGGAGCTGTAACTTGAGAACTCGTTGGTGGGTCCTGAAGGGGAACCAGAAGAGTAGTGAATGGGTAAATGGTACTATCAGTATCAGACAGGCCATTGGCTGCAAGAGTCCTCCCTGTATCAACCTTAAACAGTGTACTTATCAATAAAACAAACTCACCCCAGGTTACTAAATAGCTCAACAGATACCTAACACCATCATCGCTTTGGATCTTAGTTGGACAGGCACACTGTTTGTATTGTCTTGGTGTCAAATGGATCTTCCCATATTTCTTCTTTCTTTTCTTTGGCAGATAATGATTTTTTGCATTCTTATCCTACACACTGAATCTTCCTGTTGACTACCTACTTCGCTTATTGTGCCATTCCTCTTTCTTTTTTTTACTGAATCTATGTTGCTGAATTGAGCAAGACCACAAATGAAACCTGGTCAAGTAAATTCAATTTTGGCACAATGTTTATGTGATAATAATTCATATGAATTCTGCAATTTGCAGAAAAAAAAGACGAAGAATATGATATAAATCACGGTTTTATTGTTTAGAAATATTAACTCATCATACATTAATGTTACCTGAAAATTGAGTATCAAATACCTTAAATGTGAGTATGAATGTGTAATACCATATAGAAAAATGTAATACCTTAAACATTTTATGTAATACCTGAAATATATTTTATGTAATACTTTAAGGATAAATATGTATACCTTAAAGTTTAAACAGTAATACCTTGAAGCTGAATATGTAATACCTTATACTCAAAAGCAGTAATACCTTAAAGGTGAGTATGCAATCATACTTAACGCAAATAGTATACCTCAATTATGTCCTTATGTAAAATACCTTAATAAGTCTTAAAAATTTGACCTTATGGCATACCTTCCGTTACCAGAATTGTAATACCTCACGATGGATCTTCTGCGAGCATATCAAGTTGGGCCATATTGTGCAACGGATTTCCTATGGTCAAAATGCACATTTGACTTTCAAAATAAGTATTTTTGATCCAAATTATAGCAAATAAGTTATATTTGTCCTTTAAATATAGGGAATTATTTTTTACCCACATTTTAAGAAAGATGTTATTTATGGATATTTGCTCATTTGAGAATTATGGTCAAATGTTATTGTTTCTAGAATGATCACCTATTTTGGCTCGAAGATCTTGATGTGTGACAAATATGTTGAGGAAAGTAACATCATAACAAACAGTATATAAAGAAGCATCATATAATTTGTAAATAATGAATTATTTTGATTTTCGTTAATTTTATCACGTAATTTTATAATATAAGTTTTAATGTAATATATTTCATTAGTTTCCGAATATTTATAAACCAATATTTTAAGTTAAAATTTTGAGGTGTCATAAAATTTGCAAGTTTATCATATTTAATTTGATTTTTAATAATTTAATGTAGTATGTTTCATTAGTTTCAAATTATTCTAAACCAATATTTAAGTTAAAATTTGTTTATTAAATCATAATAATGCCAATATATTGGAAATGAAAAAAAAAACGTATAATCTGTATATTATATTTCATTGCCAATACCAGTATTTGATTAACAATTTTGTTAAAATTTATTCAATTTATATATAAAAATTAAATTTATTCTGCAGTATAAATATTTTATTTTATAATGTACTATTTATTCGATATATATACATATAATCAGAGTTTATATATGTTATAATTATTATTCTAGATTTAGTTCCGTTGATCGCACGGGTGATAAAATAGTTTTATATGATATATATATATATATCTAAAATTCTAAAAAAAAAAAAAAAAGTTAGTATGGTCCAAAATTAATCATACTTAGTGAACTTCTCACAAGCCCATTTAATTGAACATTCTCAGTAGGGCCCAAGCCCACTTCCTATGGTCCAAGAAAAATTGCTTGCTTGCTGGAGAGATACCTGGGGGGGGGGGGGGGGGAGAGAGAGAGAGAGAGAGAGAGAGAGAGAGATCAGCCATTGAAAAGATGCCGGTGATGGAAAAGCTTAGAATGTTTGTGGCCCAAGAGCCTATCGTCGCCACTTCTTGCCTCATCGCCGGGATTGGTTAGTTTCTCTTCTTCTCTCTCTTGATTTTGATTTCTTCGAATAACTGCGCTTCAAATCGGGAATTGTGATCCCTCAATTTGAAATTGGCATATATTGTTTTCGAGGAGGGCTGGTAGTAGTTAATTTCGTTTTGGAAGCCCTAATTCTGACTGGAAATGAATGAAATCGGGAAAAGGGGGAATATTTATTACCAAATTACTATATCCGCATCCCATGAATTTCCTGATGTTGCATTTGGCAATGGAATCATGGCTTCTTTTAATCCCCACTAATTTAGCAAAAAACAACTAGAACTCGAATATCTGGCAGTATTTAGATGGCCATGTTGTATAGATGGCATGAAAATACTCAGAGTTTTGGTCCTTAGTATTAGCATGAATCTAAGAGGTAAGTAGTGAATCAATGCTTTTGGTGATTAAGGAGATAAGACGTTGCTAATTAACCGTCTGAGTCGAGCCAATGATGTTTTGCTCGGATGGAAGCAAATTATGTGCGGCCATTGGCCAATATCTTTTGTTTATGTGAAGATGACAATATATCCTTGTAAAGATAGTTAGTATTGGAACATTTGCAGGGCTCTTCCTTCCAGCAGTAGTAAGGCCTATGCTGGATTCTCTTGAAACATCGAAGCCGGTACCTCCACCTGCTTTAAATGATGTAAGTGATTTCATATCTGCAAAAATTTCTTGATCTTTTATCTGGTTTCTTTGTGAGTTCTCATAGATGTCTTCTGTTTCACCTGTGATGCTGGTAAATGTTCGTGTTTGTATGTTAAGCTTCTTAAGCATAGTGCCCCTTTTCAGATGGAGATAGGATGAGTATAGTCTATCGAGTTTCAGTGTTTTGGTGTTTATTTCTGTGCAATACCCTACCAAATTCTTTTCACGATAATCTACCATATTGATGCTGAGTTTTTGAACCCAGATATTTAATTCAAGTTGTGGGTTTTAAAGTTACGGGGATGCCTTATACCTTACTGTATAGTCACTAAGAAAGATAGTGAGATTCAAATTCAAAAGTTCGATTTCGTGATTTTCAATTTTTAAGATCTTGTTAGCATTGGCTTCATGCATAAATTGACAAAGCTAGAGTGCTAGAAAGTAGCAGCGTATGTGATGTTTCAGTTGGTTAGGAGCACTCTTGTAGCTGTCTTTTATATCTAAGCTCATTGAATACCCTTGTTCGTCTATACAAATGAATCAGGCCTGATTTTATGGTTTCTTTCAGGTAGTTGCTGGTGTGACTGGGAAGAAACAGGGTTGAAACGGGCTGGATGGCTTGCATTTTTCATCATTATGCTCAGAAACGGTAATAAATTTTCGAAATATGTGATCTCTTTGGAAGACCAGTATGTACTTGTAAGTGTACATGCAGGAAGGGATGTTTACATTAACTTTGATTTGCAGTCCATTTGAGTAAAGATGACACATTGCATTGGGCTTGCAAGATTTTTCATAGAAACAATTTGCAACTTTGGGTTTCTTTCTTCTTGTGATTATGTTAATCTAAGTCCAACTATGTTTTGTTTCTGTTACAAATTCAATTGCAGAAGGTTGAGATATAATGTACAGAAGTAGTAGTAATTTGATAAAACATTACTAACGAATAGTCTTCTCCATCTAGTGATACATATACATGTAAGTTAAATATCTTAATCGAACTCAAGCACACCCCTATTAGACGGTCTGGATACTCTATTCACACGTACGCTTCTTTCTTCGATTTTCTCCCACTTTTCCATGGTACACCTGAAATCAAACAGACAAAAATGAGTACCAGGATTGTTGATGGTAAAACAATTACATATCAATATTTAGACAAATGATATGTGAAAAGGTGATAATTTTAGGGTCATTACTTTGGTGAGCAAGATAAGAAAACAAGACATAAAAGCAGTGAGGCATGTTTTACCTACTCCTTGATTAATTTTGGAAAAATTCAACTGAAGCTTTTATTCATTTTCCAATTGCCCTAAAGGCTTCATATTAGCTTCTTTAACAATAAGGATATGAAACTATATATATATATATATATATATATTACTCGCCTATATATATATATATTACTCGCACAAGACCCACTCTTCTCATAATACCTAAATATTACTCCCTCTGTCCCGGTCTAATTTGCCTACTTTGACCGGGCACGGAGCCTAAGAAAATGCAGTTGACTTTGATTGGATGTGTTAACTTTATGCTTTTTCCACTTTAATTAGAATTTAATAGGGGAATTGGGATGACAATTTTGTAAAATGGCAGAAATGTAGGGGTAATGAGATAATTTTTATTTTGTCATTTATGAGTTGACAAATTAGAATGAGAAAAACAAAAATGATAAGTAGACAAATTAGGCCGGGACGGAGGAAATATATCCTATTATACAGTTTCCCTACCCAACTAAACATGTTATTAAATCATACATCTACAATGCATGTGGTTAAAATCAAAATCTCACCCCCCCCCCCCCACCTCACCTCACCTCACCATTCTTATAAGTATAACCAATTTTTCTTTAAACATCACATTCCTAAAATTGGTTATAACTCATATTTTGGAATCCACAATCCAATTCACTAATTTTATTATAAATAATTAAAACTTTTTATCCTAGAAATAGCAGCCAAAACCATAAAATTCTATTATTATTTATATTATTTTCCAACCAAATTAACACATTTTTACCATCAAACTAGCAGTGCACCCATCCGATGCACAAGATTAATTTTAAAAGACGTACATTATATTATTGTGTCCATAGTTTTATTAACAACATGATAAATGAACAAAATAAAAATGGATAATTAAAATAAAGTGGTTGATCAATTGCATTTTATGATAAATTGAGTGTAATGTTCACATTGTGTTTTACAAATTTTGAAATATTTATTTGTAAACTACATTCGTAAATTTATTGCTTTATTAAGATAGATATCACACATCAAAATCTTGAGTCATTTACAAATTTTAATATATTTCTTCGTGAACTACATTTGTCCCTCTATTGTCTTGAGTCATTTACAAAACTTTAAAATATTTCTTTGTAAACTACATTCGTGTTCTATTGTCATGGGTTTGTTTGATTTATCCACTACTTTATCACATATCAAAATCTTGAGTCCTATGGTTGGTGACCGTAGATTGCAGCATGTTTTAAACGACATTGTTGCTTTATTGTTTTGTGAATACTCTATCACATATGATATTAGAATTTTGAGTCACCACGTCAGATAACTTTAGAAAAGTTGATTATATATATGCGAAATAAATATATATGAGAATATGAATAAAGGTGGTTTAGAAAAGTTAATCATATAGATTTAAGTAGATATATGTGATCAGAACATGTATAAAGGTGGTTTAGATAAATTGATTATATAGATGAGAATAAAGATGTTCAAACGTGGTTTAGAAAAGTTAATCATATAGATTTAAGTAGATATATGTGATCAGAACATGTATAAAGGTGGTTTAGATAAATTGATTATATAGATGAGAATAAAGATGTTCAAACGGTTTGAACTGGGCGGTTCCGGTTCGAACCGCCGGTTCGGCGGTTCCGGATTGGTGGAACCGAAACCGAACCGGGAGGTGTCCGGTTCCGGTTTCGGTTTGGAACCACTGGTTCGACGATTTGTTTGTTTTTTTTTTTTGCACTTTTTCTTTTTAATTTTGATTTTGCAACTCCTTTGTTTTTTAATGTTTGTTTCGATGTAATTCATGATTGAAATAGAGTACAAAGAATCAAAGTGAACAAATGTTTTCATTATAAATTGGAAAATTATTACAAGTTATAATAGAACTCAATTTCTAAATTTCTAACCTAATGATTGAAATTCTTATGAATTTATAATCTAATTCTAATCTACTAGACTATTACAAACTAAATATATCTATTACAATTTACAAACTAAATATATCTATTACAATTACAAAAGTCTATCTAAAGACTAAAGAGAAGGGGAAAAAAATTGAAAGAGTTTGAGTTTCATTCTAAGTTTGGAAATGAAATTCAATTCCAAACTTATAATGAAATTGTCTGCGTATCCTTAATTCGAATCAAATTAAGGAATCAAAGCTCACGTAGTTCTCTTACCTCAACTTACCTACTTCAATCGTCAAGGTTGGTGACGGTGCTAGCGGAGGATGTTGTGTTTGAGTCGTAGCAATAAATATACTCGTCACCTTCTTCATCCACTAGAAGAAGGTCAAGATGGTGTTGACGTCTAGCGGCTTTACCCCAATCCTCAAGAAGCATGAGGTTTTGCACATTCTCCGCCGCCAAGTTTGATCATCTCGTACTCAACGTGTGTGACCCCCAATACTAAAGGCATGCTCAACCGAAACCATCGAGGCGGGTGTTGCAAACATTTTCTTAGCAATAATGGTTAGAATATAATACATGGTGGTCCTTCGTGACCACCACTTCAACAAATCACTTGAACTCTAAAAAACAATAGATTCAAAAGTAGCACTTAAATAAGAGTCTAACTCTTGGGTAGGGTTACCTCTAGATCGTTTTTGTGTCCTAATGTCATAAAAGTTGTAAAATTGACAAAAGCGTCCAACTCCAAAACTAGATGAAGATGAGGAAGACTCTACATTTTGATGTCCTAAATCATGACTACTACTAGAATCACCATGAATTGTTTTATATTCTCCATATAAATCATATAAAAGACATTTAGCTTTAGCAACTTCTTCCCTAGAATTAGACACATATTCAACCATATCATAGTCAGTAATTATACCATTTGGGAACAATCCATTATAATAGATAGTTGGCAAAAACTTGCGTACCCCCGGTGCACCGTACCCCCAAAGGTATTATTAGTTTGGTATTAGGTATATATCCATGAGGTATTATTGGTGTATTCATAAGGTATTAGTGGTATATTTTTGAAGGTATTAGTGGTATATTTTTGAAGGTATTAGTGGTACACTCATAAGGTATTAGTTGCATATTCATAAGGTATTACGTGCATAATTGAAATATATGTTTTAGTGAATGTATTATTCAAGGTATTACCTATTACATGTTAAGGTATTACTCATATTACTTAAAGGTATTACAATAAGTGTTTGGGGCACGGTGCCCCGGGCACGCAAGACCTACTCTAGATAGTTAATAATTCCTCTAATCCATCTTCCCTAATCCTAGGATCGAAATTCATCAAAAACCGGCGGTTCCGATTCAGTTCCGGTTTGGCCGGTTTCAAACGGTCAGATCATTTGAGCCGTTGATCTCCAACGGCTATTTTCGTTCGAATTTAGGTCGTACACGTGTCACCCTTAAAAATAAAAAAAATAAAAAAACTGTATAAACCGGCGGTTCAGCGGTTTGGAAAAACAGGAACCGAAACCGAACAGGTTCCCGGTGATTCCCGGTTCGGAACCAAAACCGGGTCAACGGTCCCGGAACCGTTGACCGTCGGTTCGAACCGGTCCGGTTCCGGTTTTTCGAACCGTTTGAACATCACTAGATGAGAAGTAGCTATATATTAGAAGTAGATGTTTATTAAGTGCGCTGATATTAAAAGGGAAGATTATGTAATTATTTTTCAGTTCTACTTAAAAAGTGAAGATCCATGTAACTATGTAATTATTTTTCAATTGTAATAAATATATTATAAAACTTTCAACTTTATTTTTATACAAAGAATTTTAATAAATATATTATAAAATTTTGAATTTTATTTTTATTTTATATTATGGGTATTTTGATTATTAATTAATGTAGTACATTGTCACGCCCCATTTTCGTATATGGAAATATGACTTATATAGCGGAAGCACAACTTATAAACAGGGCGTCCAGCCAAAAGATTAGATCATCGGAAAAACAGATGGTAAGCAAAATTCTGAGATGATAATTCTCGTACTTAGAAGGGTTCAACACGTACAACGGAAAAGTATGTTTGGTTCAAACGTGAAAGGATCCTTAATACAGAGTACCAAAAATAGGGTTCTGGAAAAGCCGACAAAGAAAATATACATAATTATAGATGCAAAAGTGTCAGGACAATTCAGCTCGTCCCTCCTTCATCCATAGTTTTCTGTAAAATAAAAACATATAAGGGGTGAGTGCCAAAAGTACACTCAGTGGGTCGACATGTACTGTGAAAGGAGGAACACGTTTTATCATAATCTTAACATACTTATACATAGTACACATTGCGGACTCCCGAGTAGTCCCTTACAATCCGTCTTGGATAGATATCCGAAGAAATCTATCCGGGCCCCAAGCCGACCCTATGGGTTTTTACACCCCTGTTGCTGGGTTTCCGAAGAATACCCCTATAGATGGATTTCCCGAAGAATACCCCTGTAGTTGGGTTTCCGAAGAATACCATACTTGGCGTAGAAAACGCATGCGCAGTTAAGTGTTTCACATAATGTTTCTCACATAACACATAGTACACGTTATCCACGTTCACGTAAGTTCATATAATTCACGACAATACAAATAGATAAAACAAATCATTTACCAAGTAACAATTTCTAAAGAAACCTCTCTTGTATGGGTATTATCCCAACCGTTCTTCATTTAAAACCAATCGCATTTGTATTCTTTGAAAACATAAATCCTTGAAAAATACATATTTTTCTAGATAAACAATCATCAAACGTTAACGATCAACCTGAGATCAATTTTGTTCAAAACGTTGTATATAAAGTCACATAATGCAACAATTTCATGTAGTAAATTACACAATTAAAAGCACATTTATTAGATAGGATTTTACCCCCACCTTGGTTATCAAAAGTTCTGTCGAAGTTCGTCGTTCCCTTCCTTACTCCTGTCCCTCGTCTGTATATCCTACAAAGTGTAATAACTTGACTTAGCATCTAATTTAACTATAGAAACGTGGAATAATCAGTAGAGTAAACCCTCGAAAAGAAAGATAATCGGTGATCCTAGGGTTAGGGCTTGTTTGAATTCAGAACGGTCGTCTATCATATTTTTCGTATTATTTTGGGTGTCATTCTTGCCTTTCTACACATAAAATATAAGGTTTTGGGGTCATAATATTATTTTTATAAGTTCTGGGGGATAAATCTGCAATATAAACTAACTTCAGGGGCTGAACACAAATTAATAGAATCTGCAGGGACTGAAATGCAATTAAGCAAAAGATAAAGGGCTGATCAATAATTAAGCAAAAATAGGAATTTTCAAAACAGTCCCTGGACTTAATCTAATTTTCATAAATTAGACCCCACCCCCAAAACCCCCTGCACAGCCGCCGATTACCCCCTGCCCATCGCCGCCGCCGCTGCTGCCGTCCGCCGGCAGCAGCACTCACACACCCGCCACAGCACGGCGCCGTCGCACACGGCAGTGCCACTCACGCCCACACACACAACCCGATTCATCCCCTTTCTCCGATTTTGCCGCCAGCCGCCGACCCCTTTCTCACCCCGCTGCCCCTGCAGCTGCCGGCGGTGAGCGCCAGCGTTTCCCCCTCCATTCTCACCAAGCACACGGCACCGCCCATCGCGGTGGTGCCTCCCTCTTTCTCCACCATTTCACAGCCACACTCACACACATAAACACTAAACACACACACACACACACACACACACCAGCACAACAGCATACACACACTCACAGCAGCGCCGCCGCCGACGACGCTGCACACCCTATCCACGCACGGCGCCGCCGCCCACGGTGGCGCCAACCTAGCAGCGGCGGCAGCAAGGTTCAGTAACGAGAGAGAGAGAGCTTGATAGATAGATAGATACAACAATTTTGGGATTTAAATTATAGCAAAAACAGGAAGAAAAGAGTGAGATTATTTTACCCTCTTCACACAAAAATTTCCCTGCAAAAACTTGATGAAATCGAAGTGAGGATCAAATTGAAAAACAAGAGATGGAATTGCAAAAATGAGGAAGAAGGGGTATCATCCCCTTTCCTGGACAAATGGAAGGAGAAACAGTACACGTGTTGAGCAGGAAGGTAGGGGAAGTGATGACAAGAGTTTTTCCCCAAAAATGGGCTAAAGAACATGGGCCATTGTTTGGGCTACATTAATGTTTGAATTGGGCCGAAAAATAACATTACTTTGGGCTAGCACTAAAATAATACCCATACATATTTAATGTACATGTATACATATAATCTATGTTTCTAATTTTTGGGGTGTTATAAACATATTCAATAAAAACTTTCGAATAATATTTGAGAATTTTATTACTATAAATTAGTTTTTAAGTGAGTATACTAAATAGGATTCATTCAACAATTTATTAAATATAGAATTAAATGATGATTAATTTAATATGTTATGAAATAAATAATATTGTTGAGGGTTGATATTTTATTGTTTTACTGTTTTATTTCGAGTTTACTAAAAAAGTTAAAATTATAGAATATGAATGATAATTTTTTTTAAAGAATTTATTGGGAATTGATTTAACATTAATTGAATTGACCAGTGATATTTAATGTTTTCACAACAAGAAAAAAGCTCATATATATGGTAATTAATCATTGTCGTAGCCTAGAAGCATACCTTGTCGTAGCTGGCGTTGTCGTGGGGTCAGGAATTTTTCACACATGACAACGAATATCAACTGTTGTCTTAGACAACTACGACAACGACAGGACAACGGTTTTTAACTGTTGTCGTAGATTGGTTGTTTCCAAATAACCGTTGTCCTTGCTATCTACAAGACTACAACAACACCCTGACAACGGGTTTTAACTGTTGTCGTAGATATCTATGACAATGGTTAATAACCGTTGTCGTATACCCTATGACAACACCTTGACAACGGTTTTTAACCTTTGTTGTTTACACATAAGACAACGGTTGTGAACCATTGTCTTGCCGTTGTCGTAGACACCACCACAACACTTTGACAACAATTTTTAACTATTGTTGTAGAGCCTTGGGACAACGGTTCCGCCATCGTCGTAGACAACCCAACTTCAGTCATTAACCGTTGTCGTAGATGATATGGTCGAACTGACCATATTCGAAATATCCCGAAAACCCGACCTGGAAGTGAAGACCAATCGGCGCGAACAGAATAAAGAAGTAAGAGAGAACGTGTGAGCGAACAAGGGTGTTCGCATACTGAGCGAACTGATCAGACTCACAGGCTAGAATGTCGAACTGTGAAGTAAAATGTCAAGCAAAGTCCAGACGAACTAATTCAAATTTGAGACAACTCCCACGATCGCGAGAATCTCGCCACCTTCCAAGTTTTTAGGAGAAATCCTAACTGCCACATCTCTTTTCCAAGAAACCACATCTCTTTCAGGGAGTATATATATATATATAACCTTTATCTTTCTATTTTTCACACACAATCACAATTATTTTCACATTGAGTATTAAGAAAAAGCGAGAGCAATATTTTTGGGAGATTACTGACTTGAGCGTCGGAGTCCCTTCACCGGGAAAAACCCCCGGTGTTCTTTGTTTTGCAGGTCTTTTCGATCGGAGAATTCCAGTCAACGCCGGAGAATTCCAATTGGCGTCGGAAAAGAAGAAGATTGAAGTTAGAACAAAATCAATTGGCGCCGTCTGTGGGAATTTATTTTCGTAACTTTGAGCATTTAAGACGTAGAGGAATTGTGAAAGTGGTGAATACCAGAGGATCCCGAAGGAGGTTGGATGAAAGAGCACCATCCGTGCGACAAAACGAAGACCAGAACTCTGCACCAGCTAATCCTCCCGGCACTGTCACGTTGACGCCGGAGGAACTCTCAGCTTTGATAGAGGCGGCTGTTCAAAAAGCTCTGGGCAAGCAGAAGGTTGATTCACAACAGGATAATACTGACATGTCTGTTGGAAGGGAACAAGAAGGCGACAGATCTCGGATGGATGAACAAGAAAGCCAGTCTGGTCATCCTCGAGGCCAGAAACGAGGGCATGACGAACTGTTTGAAAGAGTGGATGGTTTACGAAGGGAGCTGCGAGAAGTCCAGCGGACTGTTCGACGGATTCCTCGGAATTCCCGAGGGAATCCTTTTTCTGAGGAAGTGATGGAGGATGAGTTGCCAGCCTCCTTTCGGCCGGTGAATTTTGAATATGATGGTACTACAGACCCATGGGACCATCTATGTAGATTCGACAATACTGCTCTACTGCATCGGTATTCAGATGGTATTAAGTGTAGGGTGTTCGCCACTACCCTTACCAAGGCTGCTCAGACATGGTTCAGCCAGCTGAATGATGGGACAATTCATAATTTCGAACAACTGTCGGAATTGTTTTTGCATCAGTTCGCCAGTTTTAGAAGGCAGAGGCGATCTACCCAGACATTGTTCGGCGTAAGACAAAAAGCGGATGAGGCCTTGCGGAATTATGTTAAAAGATTTACAGCTGCTACCTTAGAAGCTCCTGAGGCTTCGGACGATTTGGTTGTAAGCGCTTTCATCCAAGGATTGAAAGAGGGGGATCTTCATACTTCGCTGGTTAAGAAGACTCCCAACAATTTTGACGAACTGTTGCAAAGGTCTACCAAGTACATCAACTTGGAGGAAGCAGTTCGAATGAAGAAAGGAGAAAGCTCGAATCGCATGAGCAGGCCGCAACAGGAGCATGAGGCAGCGAGAAAGAGAGATGGGGGAGAACAGCGAACAAGATTTGCTTCACCCCCTTTGAGAGAAAATAGGGCAGGGCGGAGGTACGAACAGTACACGCCCATGACTATGTCCCCCGGACAGGTATTGATGGAAATATGGAACCTGCCCCAGTTGAAGTGGCCATCGACCTGGAGCCCTAATCCGAAGAAACCAGCTACCTTCGGCAACGGTAAATTGTGTCGATTTCATAACGAATATGGGCATGGAACTGACGAATGTTTACATTTGCGAGATGAACTGGAAAGGCTAATCAGGGAGAACAAATTAGCTCGTTTTGTTCGTCAGAATCGATCGAACCGCGAGCATCGGAATGATCGAAGAGAGCCAAGACAAGAAAGAAGGCAAGAGCAGCAGGAACTACCTCCACCTCCACCGCTCCCAGCGCGAGCTAGACCTGAACAAGAAGAAAGACCCACTATTCATATGATTATGGGTGGGCCAACAGACGGAGATTCTAATAGAGCTCGAAAGGCGAGACTTCATTCTGTTAGGCAAGAACAGAATACGGTTCACTCTATTTTCGAAGAGGTGGCGATCAAGTTTGGAGTTCGCGACCAGTGTTGCTATTCAGAGCCCTCAGTTCGATGCTATGGTGATCGTTGCTGAGATAGGGGGTTTTAATGTTGAACGGGTGTTCGTAGATACTGGAAGTTCGGTGGACATCATGTTCATGGACTGTTTCAGAAAGATGAGATCAACAGTGGAGGTAAAACCTGTAGAAACTTCACTTTATGGTTTTGCAGGAGAGTCTGTAACGGTGTATGACAAAATTCAATTGCCTATGGTCTTAGGAGACGGAGAATGGAGGCAGAACAAAACGATGACCTTTCTTATAGTGGATGCGCCCTCTCAATACAATGTGATCTTAGGCCGACCTTCCTTGAGTTCGTATGCTGCTGTTATCTCACCTGCCCATTTGATGGTGAAGTTTCCTGTTGAGAATGAGGAAGGGCGAGTGGCTGGAATAGGAGTTGTTCATAGCGACCAACAAACTGCTCGGCGTTGTTATGTCGCTGCGGTTCGACAATCCGAGTCACGCAAGCGCCATAGCGAACAGAGAGGTGATATTGATCGCGGAAGGGACAAAAGTCTGAAAAAAGGTGATGACGCAAGTACTGTGGAGTTCGCAGAAGGCGAACTAATGAGTGTGGAATTGATCCCGGAGCTACCTGGACATTCGGTTCGTCTCGGAAGTCAATTGTCGGAACAGACCAAAGAAGAAATTGTGGCTGCTCTTAAGGATAATGTGGATTTGTTCGCTTGGAAACCGGAAGATATGAAAGGCATAAATCCAGAGGTAATTGTTCATAAGTTAGACATCAAACCGGATGTTCGTCCGGTCAGGCAGAAGCTAAGACATTTTAGGAGAACAACAGAATAGGATTATCAAAGAAGAGATCGAGAAATTGCTCGAGATTGGGCACATTGAGAAGATCCAATATCCTCGATGGTTGGCCAATGTTGTGTTAGTCCCGAAGCCTGGAAACAAGTGGCGGATGTGTATCGACTTTCGGGATTTGAATAAAGCTTGCCCCAAAGATCGATAAACTTGTAGATTCCACTGCCGGATGCGAACTGTTGAGCATGATGGATGCAGCCCAAGGCATACCACCAAATCATGTTGCATCCAGAAAATAAACCCAATGTAGCTTTTATTACATCATCAGGTACATATTGTTATACGGTTATGCCATTCGGACTAAAAAATGCAGGAGCTACTTACCAGCGAATGGTGGACGAGATGTTCAAGCACCAATTGGGCCGCAACATGGAAGCATATGTCGATGATATGCTAGTAAAATGCATACAGGCGAACACCCATGCGGAAGACTTGAGGGAAACGATGGCAACAATCCGAAAACATGGGATGCGATTGAATCCAGCCAAGTGTTCGTTCGGGGTGAAAGCCGAGAATTTTTTGGGATACATGGTGACGAACAGAGGAATAGAGGTCAACCCCGGCAAAGTCCGAGCTATACAAGAAATGACACCTCCTCGAACTGTCAAAGAGGTACAAATGCTAACTGGCCGCATCGTTGCTTTGAGTAGATTTATATCCAGATTGGCGGACAGGGGTTTGCCTTTCTTCAAAATTTTAAGAAAGAATGGTCGGTTTAGTTGGGATGCCGACTGTCAAAAAGCGTTTGAAGATTTGAAGACATTTCTCCTCACACTTCCTTTGTTGAAACAGCCTGTTAAGGGAAGTGTGATGGTCGTTTACTTGGCAGTCGGGGAGGAATCGGTCAGTTCGGTTCTTGTTCGCGAAGAAGGAAGGGATCAGTTCCCAGTGTACTTCGTTAGTAAAGTTCTGCATGGGGCAGAAATCCGCTACACAGAGGTGGAGAAGGTCGCTTATGCCTTAGTCACCACGGCCAGAAGGCTGAGACCATATTTTTTGGGCTATGAGATCACAGTACGAACTAATCATCCGCTGAGTATAGTATTGGGAAAACCGGACACATCAGGAAGGCTAGTCAAGTTTGATTTGAAGTATGAGCCGCGAACAGCTATAAAAGGTCAGACATTAGCGGATTTTATTCAGGAAACAACCAGGCTTCAAGATAAGAAAGAATGGGAAGTATTTGTAGATGGATCCTCGTCTCGTCAGGGCGCAAGAGCAGGGATATTATTGATTAGTCCTGAAAAAGATGAGTTAGAGTTCGCCATAAAATTCCAATTTAAGGCATCTAACAATGAAGCAGAGTATGAAGCTTTTTTGCAGGGATTGAAAATAGCCGAACAAGCTGGAGCTTGGGACCTGATAGTTAAATCCGATTCGCAATTGGTAACGCAACAACTTCAAAATCAATGTGAAGTTAAGGAAGATCGCATGATTTCTTATGTACAGAAGATACGAGAGATGGAAAAGCGATTTGAAAAAATTCAGATCGAACAGATACCTCTGAGTGAAAATCAGAAAGCAGATTATCTGGCTAAGATTGAGAGTTCGCTGCAGGACTGTTCGAAGAGGAGTATTACAGTCATGGGAGTAGGAAAGGAAAATGAGGTGATGAATGTTGACTTGGCCGAACAAGACTGGAGAACTCCTTTCTTGAAGTTTTTAGGCGGAATCAGAGATGGATTGGCAAAAGACCTCGAGAAATTGGAGAAACAAGCCCGGTTCTACTACATGCTAGATGGGGTGTTGTATCGAAAAACTTTCCTACCAACAGATGCCAGATGTTTATCCCAAGAAGAGGGACTTAAGGTCCTAAAGGAAGCGCACGAAGGAGGATGTGCCGAACATGCAGGAGCTCGAGCATTGGCTCGAAAGGTCACACGAGCTGGTTTCTACTGGCCTACGATGAAGAATGACGCTGAAGAGCTAGTTCGGAAGTGCAATGCCTGTCAGAAACACGGTTGGAGAATTCACACTCCGGCAACAGATATGCTTACGGTATGTTCGCCCTGCCCTTTTGCTAGATGGGGAATTGATATAGTCGGTCCACTTGTTAAAACCAGGGGAAACAAGCAGTTCTTGGTGGTGGCCGTGGATTACTTTACTAAATGGGTGGAAGCCGAACCCTTGGTCAAGATCGTCGAACCCGATATGATCCATTTCATATGGAAGAGTATTTGTTGCAGATTCGGCTTACCCAGGATTTTAGTGTCAAATAATGGAGCCCAATTCAGAGGCAAAAAGATTACAGGATGGTGTAAAGAGATGAAAATTTTACAAGTGTTTACTCCGGTGGCTCATCCTCAAGCAAATGGACAAGTCGAAGTGGTTAACCGAATCATTCTAGATGAGATCAAGAAACGGCTTGAATTCGAGAAATCGAACTGGGTGGACGAACTGCCATCAGTTCTGTGGGCATATCGAACTTCACCCAGATCGACTACGGGAGAAACTCCTTTCAGTTTGGCATTTGGCATGGAAGCAGTGGTCCCAGCTGAAATTCAGGGAGAAGCTCTACAAATCACTAACTTCGATCCGCAGCAAAATGAAGAATTAATCCGAACAGATTTGTTATTTCTGGAAGAAATCAGAGACGAAGCTAGAGTTCGCCATGAATTATACAAAAGACGTATTCAGGCGGCCTTCAACAGAAGGGTTCGAAAGAGAGAATTTCAAGTAGGGGATTTGGTTTTAAGGCAATCTGATGCCTTGTTGGAGATCGGGAAGTTAGATGCTATTTGGGAAGGACCGTATACTGTTACAAAAGTTTTGCCAGGAGGATCTTACGAGCTGGCCGACGAACGAGGAAAGGAACTGCCTAGACCTTGGCACATCAACCACTTGAAGAAATTTTACACTTGAAGTATCAAGTTCCAGTATGTTGCCTTTTACTTTTTCAAATTATTGTTGCTTTTATGAATAAGAGATATTTTCATACTCCGTGGATGTAGGTCGATTTGACCGAACCACGTTAAATCCTTGAGTCTTTTTAGTTCGATTTACATATCTGTTACAAATCATATTGTGGAGCGAACTCGAAGTTCCCTCGGAACTAATTGACTAAGCGTACTAAAGAAGTTCCCTCGGAACTCAATGATAAGCGAATTACAGCAGTTCCCTCAACGATGAAGCACGAAGAAGTTCCCTCGGAACTCAACGATTAAGCACGAAAAGTTCCCTCAGAACTCAATAATTAAGCACGACGAAGTTCCCTCGGAACTCATTGATTAAGCGAACTCATTGATCAAGCATACTGAAGAAGTTCCTTCGGAACTTACTGATTAAACACACTAAAGTTCCCTCGGAACTCACAAATCGAGCATACTGAAGAAGTTCCCTCGGAACTTATTGATTAAGCGTGTTATGAAAGTTCCCTTGGAACTCATAAAAAAAGTTCTATCGAACTCAATGTTTGCCGCAAATTGAAGAAGTTTCATTGAACTTAATGATTCGACGAAGTGAAGCGAAAAAGTTCCATCGAACTCAATGATTGATGCAAATCAAAGAAGTTCTATCGAATTTAATGATTAAGCGAAGTGAAGGGAACTCTTTCAAGATTCGCTAAGTAAGTATTTGATTCATTACTTAGTAGATATTCATTTGAATGTTAGTAATTGAATCAAGTAAGAAAACATTGAGATTGGCGAACTATATTCGATTAAAAAAGATGATTCATTACAAAACGATTACAAAACTTTAAAGAAAAAAATACAAGTATGGAAAAATTAAGTGCGATCAGGAGAGGGAGTAAGTTGGACATCAGCTGGCTCGAGGGGTTCGAACATATCCTCCGGAAGGGGCGGAGTTGGGCTTCGGGGAGGTTCGGCGGAAGCAGGCAGAGACGAACTCGGACCGGGATTGTCGAGCTGGTTGTCAGGAAGAACTTCCCTCACCGCTTCTTCTAAGCAGCCCGACCACCACTTAGCATCGATATCGTCTTCCGGGTTTCCCCGCCACCCAGGCGGAATGGAGTGAGTCTGCATCACCTGCTGCGCTAGCTCGTTCACGTGGAACTGAACCGCCTCTCCAACCTGCTCCTGGCAGAGCCGAACTCCTTCTTTGAAGTAAGTTACTGCCATAGGAGCCGCCTTGGACAAAAAGAGGACGGAGTCCCAGAGACGAGCTATGAGCCTTTCTCGGAAAGACTCCGAGATCAGCTCCATCTCCGGACTCTGAGCGAACTGGTAGAAGCCATTTCGGTACATGACTTCTCCGAATTCAGCTTGGGAACTCTCCGCCTCCTTGAGCTTTTCCTTCAGATTCCGGATCTCGGCCTGCGCGTCCGAGAGAGCAGTTTGCTGCTCCATGGCAAACTTTTCCTTGGCCAGCAGCTGTTCTTCTTTCTTGACCACCTCGGAGCGAGCTAGCGCCAACTCCACTTCCCTCTCTTCCAACTGAGCAGACAGATTTTCGGCTTTGCCAACATGTTCGCTCAAATCACTCTCCAAGGTCTGCTTTTCCTGGAGAGTGCTCCTCAGCCTATCTCGGCGGCGGAAGGCCCTTTCGCCCATGGCCTCGAAGTACTTGACCGCACTCGACATCCTAGAGATGATCGCCTTGAACTCTTTTAGTTCGCGGTCTTCCTCCTTTGTCGCCGCCCCCTTACTCGGAACGATTACTCCCGCTTGTTCGGGCTCGGCCTCAGCTCGCCGAACCTCGGATGAGGTGCCCTCCTCCGTTCGCTGTTTCTTGGAGGGTGCCTTTTTCTGTGAGCTGGAGCTGGAGGGCGCCTTTTTCTTTCGCCGAAGAGGAATCTCCTCGGTCGTTCCAGCACGAGCTGCTGATGGCGAACTGGAGGGGCGAGCACCGGCATCCTCGGTCACGTCAAGGTTGACCTGTGGCACCAGTTCGCTCAAGCGCCTTTCTTCCTTCTCACGGAAGGCCGCCGCTTGTCGGCTGTTCACCGCATCGTCCGCTGCCGAAAAAGTAGGCTTCTGGGACTGAGGAACAGCCGAGTCTAAGATGAAGAATTTGTTCATCTCTCTATCTGCAACAACACAAAACAGTTAGTTAATATTCGCACAGTTCGATACATTTGGAAAAAGACAACAGGGTATGAAAGAAAGTTTAAGCAACCTAAGTTGAATTTGTGGGGAACTGGTGTGTTCGGGTAAAACCCCCAGAAAGCCAACAATCGTTCGCATGAACTCATGCGAACTATGTCGAACATCCCTCCCCGAAATAACCTGGCCAAAGCCCCTAGTTCGAAGTCCCTCGGAGGAGCAGGCTCGTTTTGGTTCGAACTCTCAACCCAAGGGAAAGATTGAAAGGTCCTATTATTGGGGGCTCGAACAAAGAAATAGTATTTTTCCCAGGAGCTGATTTTTTCATCTCCTGGAGATAGAAATTGAGCCCGTTTTTGTCCGCTTCGTGGGCTCAGATAGAAGTGGAAAGGGTTGGTGTGTTTAAGAACGAAACAAGAACGAAATTGTTCGGCGGTCGTTCGACCCCCATCCACTTGCACACCATATAAAACTGCTACGATGTAGCTTATAGAGTTCGGGTGCAACTGGTTGGGGCATACCCTGAATGCCGAACCGACCTCGAGAAGAAAAGGGTGGATAGGAGGGATTAGACCTACACTCACGTGTCTCAAGAACCACGTGTAGCACCCAGAAGGAGCCCGATGAGGTCGATCATCAGGGTCGGGAATAACTATAGAATAGCCCGCTGCTGTTATGAGCGAACTTAAAAGTATGGTGTGTGTTGGGGTGGCTTTGGAGGCAGAGAAAATGTTCTGAACAGTTTTCTTGCGAGACCGTTTGGAAGGAGAAGAGGAAGAAAGGATTTGGCGACCAGAAGAAGAAGCCTTCGGGACTGGCGAATCCGAAGCAGTTCGCAAGGGAAATCCCTCAAAACCTTCCTCAGATTCGCTTTCATCCCTCAGGTGGATCAAGAAAGGGGAAGAAGTCATTTTGAAGAATATGAAGTGAAGAAAGTGAAAAAGAGTACCTGGGTTTTGTGCTTTAGAAATGGGGAAGAATTCTTGCTTTAGAAATGAAGAATGATGTTTTGCGGAAGAACTTTTTGAGGAAGAAGAGGGGGTATATATAGGGGAAAAGAAAGCAAAAGGTCGCAAGATCTCAACCGTTGGATGCAGTTCGATCCAACGGTGAAGGCGAAAAGTCGTAGATCCAGCCGTTGGATGCAGTTCGATCCAACGGTGGATACGAAAGGACGCGTCGAAGAAAGGGTTTTGATCTCAGCCGTTGAGTACAGTTCGATCCAACGGCGGAGACGAAAAGACACCTAGGGATTGACAAAAGCTGACAAGTTAGATCTTATTCGTTGGATGCAGTTCAATCCAACGGTGAAGACGAACGACGCCTCGGGAGCGAGGAAAACGTCGCAGGCTGATGATTGATGGGACACAATGCTTCTCGAAGAAGCGTCGTAGTTGGCAACCGTGCGAACTACGCCAGTGCGTGAACACACGCACTCCGAAAGGGGGGAGTACTGATATGGTCGAACTGACCATATTCGAAATATCCCGAAAACCCGACCTGGAAGTGAAGACCAATCGGCGCGAACAGAATAAAGAAGCAAGAGAGAACGTGTGAGCGAACAAGGGTGTTCGCATACTGAGTGAACTGATCAGACTCACAGGCTAGAATGTCGAACTGTGAAGTAAAATGTCAAGCTAAGTCCAGACGAACTAATTCAAATTTGAGACAACTCCCACGATCGCGAGAATCTCGCCACCTTCCAAGTTTTTAGGAGAAATCCTAACTGCCACATCTCTTTTCCAAGAAACCACGTCTCTTTCAGGGAATATATATATATATATATATAACCTTTATCTTTCTATTTTTCACACACAATCACAATTATTTTCACATTGAGTATTAAGAAAAAGCGAGAGCAATATTTTTGGGAGATTACTGACTTGAGCGTCGGAGTCCCTTCACCGGGAAAAACCCCCGGTGTTCTTTGTTTTGCAGGTCTTTTTGATCGGAGAATTCCAGTCAACGCCGGAGAATTCCAATTGGCGTCGGAAAAGAAAAAGATTGAAGTTAGAACAAAATCAGTAGATACTTAAGACATCGTTTTTAAAGCATTGTCCCGCCATTGTCTTAGGTGTCGAAGCTAACGGTCCTTCACAAGACTGTGGACTTTCGCTTATATTCCACGTCTATATAGTAGGATTAATGAAAAGATGTAAGTTTTTATATATAGTCTCTTATGTTGTAAGAAGAGTGATGAGAGTTTGAGCTGCAAGTTGTACAAGTTACAGCCGCTGCATTCGAGCTGAAGTAAATAGTGCTGCAAACTACAAGCTACAAGTTACAACATAAGTTTAAGTTGCAGCAGTGCAATAAGAAGACCAAGTTGTAATAACTAAAAAAAACTGCATGCAGTTGACCATCTCTGAAATCTAAGTTAAAACTGTTGCATGCACTCTTCAGAATACCATGAAGAACAACATCGGTCACACCTGCAGTCATCTCGAGTTCAAATCAAGGTCATTGAAGACAAGCCAAAACAAAGTACAAGTCGACCAATGTAATGCTTACATCCAGCCTGAACGGACTGCAGAAAAGTTGCAACAATAGTACAATAATTTTAATGCAACTACAAGAATAAGCCAACAAAGTTTAATGTTGTACTCGTAGCTCATTAATGCTTGTACCGTGAAGACCGATAGAAGATCAAGAAGAGATCAAGAGGAATCGGGATATATTGGGAATATACTTCCTTCAACAGGTATATTTCCCCATCTATAAAATGGAGGAAGAGAAGACTGAAGACAATTGTTGATAACCGACTATCTAATCCATATAGTACTCAAGATCAAAGTAGAATTCTACAAGTACAAGTGTATTCAATTACTCAACCTCAGAATAGTCTCATCAAAGTAGAAACCAAGAACACTTGCTTCACTACTAATTGAAGAATCTTTTTATTTCTTTAACCGTATATATTGTTGTGTGTATGTTGTTTTAGGTGTTCTAGTCAGTTGATAAAAAGTTTTCCCTTGCTGAGTGTTTTGTCTAAGTGTTGGGCAACAATCCTGTGTGGGTTGAGAGATCTTGTGTGGGTCAGCCTTTGAAGCTGATGAAACATGTGTGGACTAAGAGCTTTAATATGTGTCTTTCTAAGCTAGAGTTTGTAAGGTTTGAGTCTTGTAAATCAAACAAGTTTAGTGACGTACCTCCTTGTGAAGGAGATAATGGACGTAGAGGGATTACATCACCCTCGAACCACAATAAAAGTTTGTGCAATCTGCATTGTAAGCTTCCATAGCTTTCAGCAAGACACAAAAGATAGAGTTGAAAATTTTGATAGAGGTTCATTCACCCTCCCCTAAACCTTTGTGTCATAACACTTACCTTTTAGGATTTTATGTTGTATTAAATAAATAGATCTATTTATTTAATACAACAAAAAAATCCTAGAAGGTAAATGTTGATCCGGAGTTATCTTTCTAATTCTAAATAGTTGATTGACTTTAAAAAAAAAAGAGTTTCTCTAATATTATATGTTCATGTATTTTTTATGTGAATCACATCTCGCTACATTCGATAATTTCAAATTCAATGGATTATATATCTTTTATCATGCTTCTTTCTGCATCAAAGTATATGGGGACTCAAGCATGCAAATGGAGAGATTTGCATATATATGTTCTTAGATGGATTTTCATTTAATATATATATATATATATATATATATAAATAAAGATTCATAAAAGAAAACAAATACATTTCCTATATTTTACGTACCCAACCAAACCATGCCTCTATTTCTTTCTATAAAAATTCTTAAAGAAAGGTGCATAAACTAAATAAACATTATGAAGGAAGGCATGATATATAAGAGAAAAATGAAATTAGTTAATAAAAAAGAAAAGAAAAGAAATTTAGAGAATGTGTTGGTTCTTATAGGAGGGAAGATTTTCAAGAATTTCCAACATATAAGTCATAGGTGGTCGGTATTTGGGTTGGTGATGTACACAACGTAGTGCAATATTTGCAGCAACATATGCACTTCTTTTACAATATTGCCCTTCTAATTTGGTGTCCATTATTCTGAACACTTTCCCGTTATCTTGAACATGAAGCCTTACCCAATTTACCAAGTTTTTCTCCTCTTCAAACTTCGCATCGTCTATCGCCGGTCGCCCCGTCAACAGCTCCAACAGCACCACTCCAAAGCTATATACGTCGCATTTCACTGTTAATTTACCTATTATAAGAAGAAGAAGAACATAAATTTTAGTCTTGTTTTCAAACATTTATGTCAAAAAATTGAGTTCCGATGTGGATTATTCGATTTGAATTCTTTATAAGAATAATTGATTCGATCCATCTCACATGATTTGATTCATATATCAAAAAATTTTACCATAGAGAGTAGGTGTTTTATCATAACATTTATGTACAAATATGACAATCTTTATGAAGTACTTTAACTTAAAGAAAAACATAAAAATTATAATATTATAACATAAGGGTGTGTTTGCTTCAATCATTGATTAGACTTGATTTTATCCATGTGCTTGAGTTGCCTAGAATACATGTGATATGCGCTATATATCCATCAATTCTCATGGGTAGTCATATCACAATGTTAAATGATATAATATCAGGCCCTATTATATCATGAGCTTACATTTTTTCAAGCAAACAAGTCAGTCTTTTTGAATGGTATATATCATGCCTAATAAGATCAAGCAAACGAACCCTAAATGTTATATTAGTATGACATAAAGTTTAAAATATATTATATGTTTGTAATATAATGTAAAAGTTAAACTATTATCACATATAAGTGTTTGGATAAGCGTGGGATAAGAGTGTGAGCCTAAATGTAAAAACGTGTGGCAAACACCTTACTCGAATTGCACGGATCCAGACTCGTGCACATAAATAATTATGAAAGAGAAAAAAGATAGTTACCTGTGGTAAGATAATGTGGATCACAATAACCTTCAGTGCCCATAACTCTTGTAGTTACATGAGTCTGAGTATCAGTGGGCCCAGCTTTTGCCAGTCCAAAGTCTGAAAGTTTTGCATTAAATTCCTGAACCAAAAAAATTACCAATATTTTTGGTGAAATATAATTATTATCTCAAAGAAAAAACAAAACATAATTTTATCCATTATAATTATAATTTGGTTAGAATAAAATGGACTTACATTATCTAACAAAATATTAGAAGTCTTAAAATCGCGATACACAACAGGTGATTCCAATTGGTGCAAGAAACATAGCCCTCTTGCTGCACCCACTGCAACCTTAATTCTTCTTGCCCATGAAAGTGGTGAAGTACCTTCTGAAAAATGATTTTGTTTTCCAATTTTGATTAACATTCTATTTCTAATGAATTAATATAAATGAGGGGTAATTTCAATTTTGATTCCAGATTGATGAAAGACATTTTTCGTTTTCGACAGTTCAGAGTGTTTGTTATCCAATTTTAGTACTCTCTATTTTATTCTTTCCAATTTCAATCCAAATTTAGTTGGAATTTAAAAGATCACTAATGTGGCCGCTGGAACTTGACTGTCATGTCAAAAAGATTATACGGCTACGTCAACGATCAAGATTGGACTGAAATCGAAAGAATTACAATATAGAAGATCAAAATTAGATAACAAATATTTGATTGTCGAAATTAATAAATGAAAAATGTCTCAAATACACTATCAAAATTAAAATTAACCGTATAAAATTGAGTATGTCTTGTGCGAGACCGTCTCACGGATCTTTTTTCGTAAGACCCATAACCCACACTTAGCAATTCATATGAAAATTTGTGTGTATAAGTTTAATTCATGGGTAATAAGGATTCGTCTTACGGAAACTATCCGTGAGACTATCTCACGTAAGTTTGTTTTTATATATAAAATTTAGGTGGAGAGAGAGAGTACTTGGAGCATAGAATAAGAGATCCTCCAAACAACCTCCAGGCATAAATTCATAAACAAGAATTCGATCTTCACCATCTAAGCAATAGCCAATGAGTTTCACTAGATGTGGATGATGAAGCCGACCTAGATAATTTACTTCTGACTGTGATAATGTCAAAATATATGTAACACATTATTAGAAATGTATATATTATTAGAGGTTCACGCCAACATTATTGATATTCATCTCAACAAGGCAAAAATTTATATACTCCTGGGCATATAGGGGCACGGATCTAGGTGGTATACACATGCGCTTCAAGTGTTATAAATATACTCTATAGGTGTTATGTTTCTTGGTGTTATAAATATACTCTACTGGTATCATATGTATATAAGAGTATACATGTGATACATGTAGAGTATATATTTAACATCATATGATAATTCATTTGGGAGCACCGTACCTCCAGAGCACACAAGTGTTACTCTCTAAACAATCATCGTCAGATAAAAATCTGATATTTTTTTAACTAAATGCATATTTTATTAAAGACAAAAGAAATTAAACAATAAGAACAAGCGAAGTAAATAACCACAAGTCGACTATACTTCAAAAACTCCGGGCCTAGCTCATTAGAAATTGAGAATCTGACTAAACCGGTGTAAATTAACCCCACTATTATACTTCACTAAGTACAACTTTTGGAATGAATTAATTATGTGTAAGTCTCACGTGAGACCGTCTCACGGATCATTTCATTTGAGACGAGTCAACCCATAACTCACACTACACAATTCACATATAAATTTGTAGATATAAGTTTGGTTAATGAGTAAAAAGGATCTGTCTCACGAAAATCACCAGTGAGACCGTCTCACACAAGTTTTTGTGATTAATTATTTATATGTTTGGTAAATATATTTGGGATTGATTTTTAAAGAGCAACACATGAAAAGTCCATTCTTGAAAAATTATAATTTTGTGGCTTTTGTAACATGGGAGAAACTATTTTTTTGTCCTCTCTCATAGCTTCTGTCTATTTTTAGTCTTGTAAAAATACATTTTTTTTCAATTTTGGTCATCTAGCTGAAAATTTCATCCAATTTTAATCTTTTTTCGCCAGATTTTCTATTTTTAGGCCACATCTCGACTTCAGATTGGGGACGAGTGTAATGCAATCGTCGGAATGTGGCTTGAAAATCAAAAATCAAAGATCAAATTTGGACGAATTTTGAATTATAGGACCGACTTTGAAAAAGTGCATTTTTACAGGACAAAAAACGGACAGTAACTTTAGGAGAGGACAAAAAATGAGTTTTTCTCTTTGTAATATTCCATTCCAAAGATACGAAAAATGAAATTTCACCAACATGTTTTAATAATTAATGTTGAAAAACATTTATCTTAGCGAGCAAGATCTTCTTTCACATTGGTGCGTCATCTAATGTCATCATTATTTAGCATATGACGTAAATTAAAAATAATAAAATAAAAGATGAAAAAACAAATCGAAATAGAGGATCCAATTCATTATCTTAGAAATACTTAAAGGAAAATTGTTTTTAGACGAACATACATTTCAAATATAATGTTTCCAAACCAGTGGCGGACGCAGACATTTTCTAGAGCCAGAGGTGGCACAATAATATACAAAAATTTAAATTTTCATAAAAATTAATTTATAAGTGATGTTAAAAAATTGAGTTTATACATTTCATGAAAGGGAAAAAAAAGACATGATCTCATTTACAATTGATGCAGACAGTTTACCATATTTTGAGACTTGTGAATGATAGCTTCATTGTAAGTAACAAGCTCGAATATATTTTTTAAAGATAAACTACCAAATTTTCATTCATTCATTCATCACTAATTTGGTTGTAAAACTGTGTTTTCATTAATCTAAGTTACCTACAACTAATAGAAATTTTAATTAATTTCAAATTGATAATGTCCTAATCAACAATAACAATTATTTTTTTAAACTTATAGTTCATTATAAATCAATTTTTATGTTTTAGGTGACAATCACTATTCACTTTAGTTTCGATACACTTTAGCCGTAACAATAATAAGTATGAAAGGGAAGACTCGGTTTGACTGAAACTAGTGAGTTGAATAAAGTTATAATTTGGTAATGAGAGAAAATGCATTTTGCAAAGAGTTAAACTTTTAATTCCTTTTAATTTAACATTTAAAACACAATTAGTTAATTGATAGGGGAAAAAAGGGTGGCATGCCTTCAAGTGTGGCCGCCACTGTTCCAGACAAACAGTATATATTGATATGATGAAATGAGGTGGAAATGAAATTATCATATCATTCCAACCTTTGTTCATATTCCTTTGGTGGTATATATGTCTTATAAGTGTGAATCATTTCCTTTTTATTTTTTAATTTTTAATTAATTTTGACAATTATCAATTCTTTTTATTTTGTAACAATTTATAAGGTTATAAATTATTATATAAAGTTCTATAAAATAATTTTAAATTATTTATAAGTAATATAAAATAAATATATAACAAGAGTAAAATAGCAAAAAAATAATATTAATAAATACAGATATAGTATTAAAATAATTTGAAAATATAAAAACTTTAAAAACATAAGGATCGATGATAAAATTATTTGTATTATAAATTATTATATAAAGTTCTATAAAATAATTTTAAATTATTTATAAGTAATATAAAATAAATATATAACAAGAGTAAAATAGAAAAAAAATAATATTAATAAATACAGATATAGTATTAAAATAATTAGAAAATATAAAAACTTTAAAAACATAAGGATCGATGATAAAATTATTTGTATTATATAATATAAATAATCTAGCTTTTCTATAAGATTTATCAATATACTTCATTATTATTATTTTAAATATATACAAAAATGATAAATGGATATAAAATAAATAACAATTTTTATAAAAACATATAAATAATTTGTAGCTAAAATCTTTTTCAGATAACATAAATCAATAAATTTCTAAATAATATAAATCATATTAAATAATTGATAAATATTAAATAATTTTACTACTTTAAGAAAATTTAAATAATAACAAAATAGTAAACTAACAATAAAATTAAGAAAATATACCTTAATATTAGTGAAATGATTAATTTTTTATATTATTTTAATTTTTTATATACAAAATATCTGAATTTGAGTGATATAGAACAAAATATCAAAATAAAATTATATTGAAAACTACTTTGGTTAAATAAAGATTTATTTAATATTTGTACATTTTATTAGTTATCAATTATGAATTATAATCATAAGATTTTCATTCATTTCCTATTCATTCGTGATACCAATTATAAGAATCATTATTACTATATATTCATTTCTCATCATCATTCTATTCTTACGTTCATTTAATTTCTACCTCCATATTCCATCATAGTAATCATGTTGTATGCTAGGTTTACTATACACATGTCATATATTAAATGACAGAATAAATAAGACGATACACAAATACTTATATGAGTCGGGTGCATGGATCTTCCCACGCGCCCAAAAGACACTACCACGCATCCTCACGCGCCCCCACGCGCATGGGTGGATGCGCTCAAATCCACCCAAATTCGTTTTAAATGACATATTTTTACTTTATGTCAGAGATAGAGAAACAAACCAACCACATATGTTAAATAACACAAATAAGATTCAGTAAAAAGAATAAAGTGAGAGAGACAAAAAAAACTAACCAACTGCATATGATAAAGGGAAAAGTAGTAAAAATACCTCATACATATACCACATTTACGATCTTATCCTTTAATCTTACTACTTCTTAAAACTACCCCATAAATTGCACATTTTTGCCAAAAATAGCCCGTCACCTGTTATAGGAGGTAACTTGATGATGTGGCCATGTGGAATATAATTTTCAATTTTTTTTGTTCCACATCAGATGGGGGTGTCCACGTCAACCCCTCTTCTAATCCTAACCCACTGCCCTTCCCTCCCAACTCCGCCATGGCTGACAACTGCACCACCCGGAAAGAGAGATCGAGAGATAAGCAAAAAAAGCAAAGAGACTGCACCACTTGGGGAGAGAGATCGAGAGAGAATCAGAGAAGCAGCGGCGGCAAGCCGCGGAATAGATCGAGAGGATGAGTAGATCGGAGGGGGGAAGCATCAAATAAAATTGGATTTCTCCACTAATCCTACCAACATTTACATGGATTTATTCCTCATTATATGGGAACTTAACCCCTCATTCAATTTTGAGAAACCATGCAGAAATTGAAAAACAAAGAAATGGGTTTATAAAGCAATTTCGGGACGGGTTTGGGTTGATTGAGGTTTGATTTAAGCAATAAACATGAAATTGATGTGAGGTTATGTTTGGGTTTGAGGAGATGATCAATTTGGTATATCATTTCGGTGTTTTGGGTGAGAAATGAAGAAGATCAACATTTTGAGCTTGGAGGCTTGTTATGGCCGTTTTCTGGTGACATGGGCAACTGTTGGGGCTGTTTTTCAAGCTAATTTAATTGTATCATTTTAGTGGATTTCTTGGTGGGAAGTGATAGAAGATTCAACTTAGACGAAAATTTGAAGGGTTGGAAGTAGTTAGAGTTCAAAAAAGAATTTTCCGGCATTTATTCCGACGACCGTCCGGCAGCTCCGGCGAGGTGGGGAAGGAGAAGACATGTGATGCAGTAAAAAAACTTAAATTATATATATCAGAAAATAAAAAATCCGATTACACATATGTATTTAACCGCCAGATCAGCATATAACCGGCTAGTTACCTCCTATAGCAGGTGACGGGCTATTTTTGACAAAAATGTGTAACTGACGGGGTAGTTTTAAGAAGTGGTAAAATTAAATGACAAGATCGTAAATGTGGTATATATACGGGATATTTTTGCCACTTTTCCCTCTAATAAACAACACAAAATACGAGATACTAAGCCCTAAAAGATTCAGAAAAATGAATAAAGAGAGAGAAACCGATCAACCACATATATTAAACGACAGAAAATACGAGACACTAAGCCCTACACGATTCAGAAAAATGAATGAAGAGAGAGGAACTAACCAACCATATATATCATAACCACAGAAATAGGAGATGATAAACCCTAACAAGATATTCAGAAAAAAGAATGAAGAGAGAGAAACTAACCAACCACTCTCTGTGACCCTGGAAGCTATCTGGGATGAGCTTCTTGATAGCAACAGGCATACCACTTCCTGGTTTTGCAGCAGTTAGGGTTTCCTCATCCAACCAACCCTTATAAACGCAACCAAATCCACCTTCTCCAAGCAGACTTTCCTCAGAGAAATTGGAAGCAGCTCTTCGAAGTTGGTCCAACGTAAAGGCCTTTAGATATGGAGATGATAGAATCTCACTCTCTGATGTTGGCATTGGCAACACACATGAAGAAGAAGAAGAAGAAGAAGAAGAAGAAGCTGCTGATGATGCTTCTGGAGGTACTGATGGTGTTGCTATCGAGCTCGTTTCTGGCTCTGGCAATGGCAACAAACCTGCAGCCTTGTTGTTCTGATCACTTTGGTATGTTTGGCAGCTTGCAACATTTGGAGTTGGCAATGGATGGCTTTGTCTTTGACTGTAATGTTCCATTGAAGCTGAAATGTTGTTGAATATATATAGGTTTTGATTAATTTCAGAAATCTATGTGCTTTTTTAGGTCAAAGATCTGAGAGAATATATAAAATGATCAATGAATATATCCTATGAAATTCATACACAAGAAAATGGATATAAATATAATCACTTTTACATGTAAACATACTAAGGTACCATTTAATTCAGAGCGAATTTTTTTCAACTTATGACTTAGGTCCTGTCTATTTTTTTTTTTATTCTTTAACTAACACATCTTTTCAAACTTTCTCTGATTTTGCTCGAAATTTCATTTTTGCCTATATGGATTCGGCATTGTTGACGTGAATTTTTCAATTTTGAAGTTCGTGCGGGGAGAAATTGACATTTCAGGTAATCAGACCAAATTCCGAAAAATGATAGTTAGTGAACTAAAATGGAAATATATATGTAAACAGATATTTTATTTTTCTTGATTGTTCTGATCTCACTAATATACCACTACTATTTTAGTTTGTCTTTCATTGTGTGTAGTATACTATTCTATATACTTAGGTTTCATATATGGATGGTGTAAATGAATCTTCTACATTTTACTATATTTAGCCAAGTACTTTAAATATAATATTTAATATCCTTCTACGTACATGCAATAATATTACATGCATATGATCATCTTCACTGAGTTTCTAAACCACTATGTAACTTAAATTCGTTATAACAGGATGTTTATCAAATTAAATATATATACATTCATATCTATATGTGTGTCGAGGTACAATATGTTAGATAAATTAGGTTATCTTATATAAATTATTGATCAGAGAATAGTTTAATTTTAACTAGGCCTATTGTACTTTAGAAGGATTATAGTTCAAACTTGTTTATACTATATATATAGTTCTCACTGAATCAATCATCTCAAACTTCAACCTAACTAGAAATATTAATAAAATTTATTACAGTTACAAGCATTATTTTTTTTATTTTAATTGTTTAAGAAGAATAGAAGAATATCCTTCTGAAAGCTCACTATATAAACCTAGAAACATGCGTAATTCAAGATATTTAAGGACCATTTTCCCAGAAAATAAAATGAGGAACAAATTTCTCATCCAAAATAAAAAATATAAAGAATTATTTGAACAATTCTTACATGATAAAAAAAAAATCAATATTGAAACACATTCAAGTTGTTCCATATAGTTCATGAATCCAATATTATGAGAGGGAAAAAAAAAAAAAAAAAGACATGTAGAGATCATAACCTGAAGGTGGAGGTCGATTCAAAGTTCTCTTATGAACATCCTCCATTCTGGCTGCATTCTCGAATTCGACAACGTTTTGTCTTTGCGATTCAACAATGACATTCATCGTGTCATTATGATCATGTTCGACAATGTCATGATGATGATTTCTTCGCCCTTGAATGTGAGTTATTCGTCGAAAATTACCAATTGCCAACACAACTAACCTATTTCTTCTAATGCAATTGCCCATGGTAAGAAGATACTAAACACCTTCCAAAACCTAAGTGATATACAATATTTAACCTACCATCAATAATTTTTATCATCATTTTTACCATTTTGTCTTTTCTTCCTCCTCATCTTCTTTTGGAATTGTGTGTGAGAGAGAAAAACATTTTCTAGAGAGAGGAAGGAGGAGTATTATTCACAATACCGAATTTTGTGGGTAAAACAAGCCACAAATTTTGTCTCATGTTTTTGAAGTGATTAACAAGAGTCTTGTTTGTTTTAATTTTCTTATCCATCTTCTTTTGTGTTTATCTTTACTATTTATTCATACATTTTTTTTAAAAAAAAAGTAGTTTTACTATTGGGATAATATCATTTTTCGTCCTCTAACTTAGGCACTTTCCAATTTCTATATACTAAGTATCGAGAATCCAATTTTAGTCCTGTAACTTTACTTTTTTTCCGATTTGAGTCCGATTTTCACCGGATTTTCATCGGTGCTAACGTGGCCACCGGAATTTGCCTACGTGGCCGAAGCCCTAATCCCCAATATTTTTTGGAGTGACTGGACGAGTCATGTGCCCGTCACGTCATTAATAAAATTAAATCAAAATTAAAAATAATTAAAAAATCCAAAAAAAAAAACATCATCTTCTCCACAGCCCCTCCCCCTCTCTGCAACTCCAGCTCCCACCACCGCCGGAGCCACCGCCGCCCCTTCGCCGGAAATCGGCCATTGACACCCTCCAAACCTCAAAAAATTGATTTCTTCCAATTCTCCACCAAAATAGCCAAACTATACACCAAAATGCTCATCTCCTCAAGCCCAAACATAATATCACATCAATTTCATGTTTGTTATTCGAATCGAACCTGAATTAAGCCAAAACCGTTCGAAAATTGTTTCTCAAACTCATTTCTTAGATCTTCAATTTCATGCATATTTTCTCAAAATTGAGTGAGGGGTTTTGATCCCCATATATTAGGGAATGTTTCTATGTATTAGATGCAAATATTGGTGAAGAAATTGTATGTCAATTTCATGCATGTTTGAGTTTTCGATTTTTCTTGATTTTTTCTTGATTCTTCTTCCCTGCTCTCTCTCTCTTTCTTTCTGTCTTCTATCTCGTCTCTCCTCTCTCTTTCATCTCTGTTGGTGGGGCAGCGGCGGTGGCACGGTGGCTATGGGAGTGGCGCAGTGGCGGTGGGGCTTGGGAAGGGGTGGGGGAGGGGCTGGGAAGAAGACCCATTTCCCCATTCCCGTTTCTATTTTTTTTCTTTAATTTTGATTTTTTTCTTTTTTTTTCTGAATTTTCAATTAATTTTATTAATGACGTGGCTCGTCCACGTCACTCCAAAAATATTGGGGATTAGGGTTTCGGCCACGTAGGCAAATTCTGGTGGCCACGTCAGCACCAACGAAAATCCGGCGAAAATCGGACTCAAATCGGAAAAAAAGTAAAGTTACAGGACTAAAATTGGATTCTCGATACTTAGTGTATCGAAATTGGAAAGTGTCTAAGTTAGAGGACGAAAAACGATATTATCCCTTTAATATTCTCGATATAACATAAGTAATAAATATGCAACAAAAAATAATAAAGGCAAAGAAAACATTGTTTTGTTCCCTCTAAATTAATTTCAAACATTTATATAATATTATATAATTAGAAATAATCTAATTATTTATATTTAGAAAATTATTCAGATTACTTTAAAGTGTTTTAACCATATGGTGAGAATATGTATACATATACACAATATTATTTCTTTGCATATATAATTGGATGATGATGATAAAGTAGTAGAAATTGTAGGTCCCTTAGAAATAAGAATTTCATATTTTTCTCTCAGACACAATAAGTTTTATGAGTCAAACACCGAATCTAAAATTCATTCAACAGGGTCAAAAGCCGCCCGCAGCCCCAGACGTGCCCTTAACGTGGTTCACGAGTCCCCATACGCTTGGATGGATGCACTCAAACCCACCCAAATTCGCTTCAAGTGTCATACGTTCCCCTCAATAAAAAGACTAGCTACCATGACTTCCGAACAAATTAAGGGAGGTGAGGTCAACTTTTCTATGATCCGCCTATTTACACTAGCTAGTTACAGGCCACATAGTTATATATTTTAATACAAATCATTTTCTACCTTAGTAGAAGGACAGTACGAATCTTTGGCGGAGAGCACATCGAGAGATAGGCCGAAGGACAGATGTGATGTAAGAGCTTCGCTGTCTAAGACCCCTAACTCACACTACTAATCAAGGTTTGGCCTTTCCACAATTATGTTATGTTAGATCTACATTAATATTATGTTAGTCATACCTTTAAATCTTGATGTCATATCTTTACAATTTTTAACTATATTTTCATACATTTTAGTACAATGTTAGTCTAACATTTTAGTTATACTAATCATAACGTTTAGTTATATTAGCTATAGCTAGCTTTATTATATATTATATAAGGTATGACTATATTGATATAAAGGTATGACTAATATCATATAAATGTATGAGTAATACTACGTAAAGGTACATGTACAAAATGTACTAAAACTATGGATTTTTTTAAGTTAAAAGTATAAAATTTGTGCATAAAGGTAGGACTAACATAATATAAAAGTAGGTCTAACATAGCATAAAGGTATGTCTAACATAACATGAAGGTCATGACTAAAAATAAAAATCAAGCTCAAAGGAAAAAAAAAAAAAAAAGGAAAGTGCACGGGTTGACCCGGGTCGGACATTCATGCACCTGATTCACATGAGACATTCTCATTTTCAAATTAGCATTTCCACTCTTTTCTCCTATTACTCTTTGACAAAAAAAAATTTGTCCAACAGGTGCATTGATTTGAGATCTATGCACCTGGGGTTGACCGACACACGCGCCCCCACGTACCTGGGTGAGTGCGCTCAAATCCACCCAAATTCGCTCCAAATGTCATACATTTATGTTATGTTAGATATATCTTTATATTATATTAGACATACATTGATTTTATGTTAATCATACCTATATATATATATATATATATGTGTGTGTCTTGGTTCTAGTGAGGTTGGTGAAAGAGGCAGGGGCGACGGGCCCCTCTCCTCGTTGAAGCCGATACGAATCGAGGAAAGAAAAGAGAGGAAGAGAGGGGGGAGAGAGAAAGGAAGACGGCGGCGACGGCGATGGGTTCATCACCAGCAGCGTTGGTGACGGCCGTGCCGTGGCTAAACGGGGGAGAAGAAACAGGGCATGCAGGGTTGGGGGCGAAGGTGCTGGGCTGGGAATTTGATATGGTTTAGGGGTTGTTTTGCAAATCCCAAGTTTTTCCAAAAATTAGAATTTAACCCTTTTTTTTTTTTTTTAAATCATAAGTTGAACCATAAGGTCTGCAGAAATTATGTTTTGGCCCCAAGGTATATTAGGGACATAACGGGAAGTGATGTGTCAAAAATTCACGACGTTAACACCAGTTAAATTTAATGGGACGTGTGTCGACTTTCTGAACTTACATGTGTTCGCCATGCAATTTCGTTATCACAGGGGGGTCCGACGCAATATTTAGTAAACATAAGGGGTTTGGCACAATTAACCCTTTTTAATTATATTAGTCATACATTTTAGCTATGATAGCTATACATTTATAAATTATATAAGGTATGACGATGTTGATATAAATGTATGACTAATATTACATAAAGTTATTACTAACACCATGTAAAGGTACATGTACAAAATATGCAGATATTGGGGTTTTTTTTAAGTTAAAGATATGAAACCTGGGCATAAAGATATGTCTAACATAATATAAAGGTCATGACAAAAAAAAAAATCAAGCGAAAAAAAAAAGGGTGATTTGACCCGAATCCGACCCGGTCCATGCACCTGATTCACAGGAGAACTTCTCTTACTCTTTTACTCAAAAACGAATTGAATCTTCTATTCTAAGTGGTGTTTCATATTGTATTCATTTACTTTCAATTCATAACATGTGTAAATTCATAATGATATCTTTTTTTATATTTGGTATGTTGTGATTATTTTGGAACTCCCGATGAAACACAAATATGGATCCCATTTGTTTTACTCAGTCTTTCCACTCATCTATCAACTAATCTTTGCAAAATTTAAAAAAAAATAAAAAATCCATCATAAAATCTTCTAAATACTACACCTCCTTCATTCTATTTACACACCATACTCATCACTATATATGTTATATTTATACAAACTATTACCTATATACACTTTGATCACTCGATGTAGCATCTCTCATCACCAATTTCTCTCTTTCCCAGCACATTGACACTTCACTTCCCACAAATTTCTGCAACCAAACTTCATTCATTATGATGGTTGTGAGAATGAGCCTGAAGAGTGGCAGCACCGGGCAGGCGTGCGCCGCCTGCAAATTCCAACAGAGGCAGTGCACGCCTCAATGCATGCCTCCTTGCCCCCTTTTTCCCCGCTGATCAACCCCAAATGAATGTTCCAAGCGTTCACAGACTATTCGGAGTAAAACACGTACAGTAAATACTCAAACAGCTTCATCCTGATCAGAGAGCCATGGCCATCAAGTCCATCAAGTTCCATGCTGTAATGCAGCATAAATACCCTGTCTATGGATGCATAGCCGAAATCCATTACCTCGATTATCAGATTCAAGTGGCAGAGCAGGAGCTTCAAGCCGTTCTGCAGCAGCTCCTTTATCATAGACAAGGAGTGTATGATCATAACAAAGATGGAAATGATCATGTTGATTCTCTGTGGATGCAACAAAAATATAAGTATGTGAATATCAAGAACAAAGAACAGTAACGTAGATTCAGTGGTGATGAAAACACAAGGTATGCATATTACAATAGAAACAACAGCTCAGGATTATGATGAGAAGATGCATTCATTTTCCGAAAATACTGATGATAGCTACACAATCTTGTATTGGCCCCAAATGTATGAGTCCAGGCACTTCATTCTCTTCACATCATCATATAGCATCCACTTGTACATAAATTGATACAGAAATTTGAATTTTAATCTAACCTGTGCAGCTTGGATTCGTCGCTGAGAGAGTGTGATGGGGAAATGACAGAAAATTATGAACTGAAGAATGCAGCAGCATGTGTTAGCCCTACAAGTTTCAACTAATGAAATCGAATGGGATTGTTCAAGCAGTGTGGCTTTGCCTACTGCTTTCTGTTTCACCATTTCCTTATGTATTACATTTTTCATCTGTAATGAAACAAGTCATTAATTTTCCAGTGTAACAGCAGGATGAATTGCTAACTGGAATTTCTCATATGTTTTTGGATGATTTCGAGCAATTGAGAATGTGCTAATAAAAAAGTCCCTCAAACTATTGATCAAGAGATGAATCTTGTGTAACTTCAATCTTACAAACAAAGGCCTGTTGTCACTTTAACATAAATGATGAGTTATGAGTTTTTAAATATATATAGCATAGAACTATGAACAAACCAGATAGAAGACTTGTTAGTCCTCTGTGTTGCAAGCTCACTACACAATAGACTTTTTCTACTTGAGTCTACTGCCTTAAAATTCAGCCTTCAATTATTCAACCATAGCAACAAATCTTACAGTGTCCTTTATGAGATTTAGGACAAATATGCTGGAAAAGGGAATGAAATATCATCACTAAATGTTTCTTCCCATGAAATATTACTTCCTGACAGAGTCAGAGTGATACATCTGGGAACCATCACGGACAGAAACTACGGTATTCACAGATTGAACTTAAGTACAAACAATCTCACAGGATGTCTTCTTTCTAAAATCTCTCTGCTAGAGAAAAAAAATGGTGATAGATTAGCTCAAACTAAGTTTATCTACTGAAGAATGCAGCTGGTTCTTCATGGGTGCATAAATTATGGACGAAGCATGGGTGGTAGCTTGGAGAAATACAAACTTGCCAAGAATTTGTCAGAGAACCCGCGTATTATATGAACCACAATGCGGGCACTTGTGGTAAAGCCAGTGAAAAGAGGCAGTTCCTCTTTTTCCACAGTCGTTGCATAATATAACCTGCATGTCCATTGGACGACAGCCTGAATAAATTTAAACTAGACCAGCATTTGTATATTTAAGAACCACAAAATACTGGCGCATGCAAAACATAATCTACCTGGACCTGGCCTGCGTACTCTTCTGGCATTTTCTGTTCAGCTAACAAAGCATCTAGCATTTCAAAGTACACCTGAATAGGAGGCAATAAGATTTATGGACCCCACTTTAAATTTCTATACTGAGTGAGTTCAACTAGCAAATATGAACTGAGACTGTAAAATAATGCAAGTCTTACAAACTCATTTGATATAAGTTCGAGATATAAGTTATAACGTCTAAATATATACCAGATTTTGGATGAGAAGTTCAGCGATCTAAGTTGTTTATTGTATTTTCCAAGCTGCTGACCATATCATAATAAGACAGTGGACAACTGAAGATTTAGTTTTTTATAATTTTTATTATTATTTTTTTATTAGAGACTTTATTAGATTCTTAAATTTTATTAGATTGAATAAGCTTGTACTTCTGAAGCCTCTTTATCAAATAGTGTAATGAGTAAAGCTAGGTTCCCAAGTTTATCCTTAATAACATTAAAAGGTCATCCAGTGAAAGAAACATGCATTTGCAATCACAAACATACTATATTTTATCTATTCTTTCACCAAGAATGATGGGAGCTGCTGTTGTTAGAGAAACAAAGGAAGGATTGCAACTAACCTGCATGTCACCCAGTGACTTGCTACAGATTGGGCAAATATAGTGAGAGCAAGTATAGTCCTAGCAGCAGAATAAAAGGAGAATAAGATTTTAATTAATAAAGTTTATTATGAAATTCATACAAGATAATATCTAAAGAGACGAGGTGTACCTGAAAACAAGATGAATGCATCATATGGCCACATGGAAGTGCCTTGACTGGAGAGTTTGATGTGAAGATGTACTCATGGCAAATTGGACAGTTATCCTCCAGGCACTTCTCTCTACATGCATGTACAAAGAGAGACTTTGCCATACAAGCATTGCACTTCATACAGTGGAAGTAATCGATGCCCAATCCCTTCCCAACTCGGCACAAGTTGCAGTAAGGACAATGATATATTTGCCTGCTCAAGTTCTTGATGTCAGAATTATTCAGTAGGCTACTACGCTATATTAGAAACAGATATCAAGAAATTTGCATGAAAGTGGTACTAAGTATCCTTTTGCCTGAAATAAATAAATAAAATGTTGTGAACTCTATATTAACTAAATAAAACTCTAGTTAATTGTCTCTAAAATAAATTTACCTTCAATTGATCGCCTTTTCCCCTGGATGTTCTAAATAAGCTCTTGATATTTATAAATTGGACATGCATTGTTACATGAACTGGTCTCTGTTCTGAACTTGTATAGTTTTCCACAAATTATATGCAGTATGCAGGTAGTTATTTTTGCATTAAGAAACATAATTTATTCAAAACCCATGAAAAAAATCTATGGATTCTTGATATCTCCTCTTGAGCCAGAGTGGTGATGCACAAAAAAATGTTAGAGAGAAATAATATTTCATAATACTAATAGTGTAATCCAACTTAAAACATTTTCTGTGATAGCATTCATTTTATTCCATTGGTGGGGAGGGGGCACTACTTTGGTAAGGATAAAAAAAAAAAAAAAAGAATGAATATGATTTATGGGAACAAAGTCAAGTTGCTTCAAAAATTATGGCTTTTATCTATTTTAGCATCTTAACAAGGTAAAGGACGATATTAGCCATCCCTTTCCAATTACATGATGCATTATAATGATGGGGAAGTGGGCATGAAGGTTCGAAGCCAATACTCTAGTGAAATGGGGTCAGCATAACAAACTCACCGGTCATCATCAAACAATTTGCAAATCCTGCAGTAGTATCTCCCCATGGAGAAGCCACTGCAAGACTGGCTGTTGCATGTGGGGCCGATTGGCTGAATCACCAGACATTTCATGCACATCATTTTTGTTATAGCTTTTCTGCAGCAAGAAATACCAACATGAGTATGCATGTCAGAACAATTGAGCATCAACTTATTCACGATAGTCTAACCTGTCCACAGAATGATCAGTTAGGTCATCATGGCAACGTATGCATGCGTAAAGCTTATTGCAACATGGAGCAAGAAGTTTACAGTTCCTCTTGTAATGATTGCATCCAAAAGTTAATTTGAGATGGTCCCGATACGATGGACTTTGACCTGGAATTTCTTCTTCATGATTTGCCAAAGAAGCCTCCTTCTGAGACATTTGAGTTATGATCCAACGGCTGTATATTAAAGGAACAAGTTAAACTCAATAAAACATGCATAAACAACAAATGTAATTGTGTGATACTAAAAAAAAGTTGTTTATCTAAGTTTCCAGTAATAAGTGATAATATATGCCTGCATGTAACGCATCAGCAGCATTACTCAGAAGACAGTCCAAACATTACTAGCACTTAAATTGTTGATTCACTAATGACAGCACCATGATAACATTATACCAAGATATCTTAAACTCTCACATAATATTACACAAAAGAACAAAATGTTGTGTATTTTCACCTCATTAGCAAATTCTGGATTATGTACGATTTCATTCGACCATCCAAAGTAGAGTCACGAGATACTCTTCTTACTGCAGCTACAAGCTCCTCCTGACTTATGCTTAACCCCAAATGGCTCAATTTCTGACTTTCTCTATTCTGTGGAGCTGCATCATCATGGCATCTGTCCTTCACTTCATTGTATCTCTTCTTATCAATCTCACTCTGGTAATGGCTTGACCCTTGAGACTGACATACATCTTCACGTCCAATGGTAAAATCAGGTTTATCTACATTGGAAGATCCATAATGCTTTAAAAAATCATCAGCAGAAATTTCTTTCTGTGTCTCTTGGTCATCACCAACTCTTTGAGTTTGAGCACCATCTTTCAGCAGATACATAGAAACAACTTCCAAGGGGTCAGAAGCCAATAATGAAGTTTGTGATCCCTCTTCCACTGTGGATACGTTATATTCTGTCATACCTTCCCACCACTCTCGTAACCATTCTTCGAACTTTGTATGTCTAGCAACCTTGAGCCATAAAGACATCACAAAATGCTGCTCATCAGAGGTTAAATATTCCATTAGCCAGGGTATCATTTCTTGTAAAATTTCTGCTCCTGTCCTTCCAAGCATATGTCCTATAATCTTTTCTTCTTCTTCAATGGAGAAGCGCAATATAAACAAAGGAAAAATTTCAACATCTTCACGATATATATGGTCAGAAAGTACCTCATGCATAGACAAGCATGTTTCGTGGAGCTTTAAACACAACTTGTAGAGCTGTAGGCTAGTCTTTTTGCTGCCTTCATTATCAGACAAATCAGAGATCTCTTCCACGATTATGGAAGTTTTCCTGAAATACTTGTCTTCCAATTTATGGTCAATGCTATAGGAGTTGCATATGTTTTGATGTGCTCCCTTAGATTCCAGAGCTGGAAAAGCAATTTCATCTTCCGAGGTACTATGACTCTGATAGATGGTGCGGAGAAGTTTGAAACGTTTCTTAAACTCGGGAAGAAATTCAACATTTCCAGCCAGTGTATATGACAAGCTGACAAGATAATCCAGGTCATTTATGAGAGCTCTATGGAAGTAAGAGATGAGATCCATTGGTCTAGACTCAAGACTCAGAGAAGCCGCGTGGTCATATTCTGCAATATTCTTCTCACGAGATGGCATTCTTTTAAACATTTGAGAAAAGAATACGTGAAGATTCATCCCACTAGGATAAGTTATATGATGCTCCTGAGTTGTGGTAGAGACTGAAGATGAGGGAATTTCCAAACTTCGGTTCATGTTTGTTGTTGAGTTAGGTTCGAGCACCTGATCCAATAACATGGTTTCCTGCTTATTTTGCTTGGCCAAGTAAAAACTTCTACCATTGAACATTTCTTCCAGATTTTTTCGAAATTTGTCAATGTATATCTTTCCTGAACAACCTACACGAACCCATTCGTGTAACAGAGATGTAAAGGACTTACTTATCGAAGGACAGCCCAGTTTCATGTTCTTTAGGATAGAGTTGGACTGGTTCTCAGTCAAGTGAGAAGAGAACCAAGTAACAGTGCACCTTAGTAGCCCAAGTGGCATCATATGAAGGAATGTGTACAGTAACCACAGCTGCATTTCACTGGTGCAATTCTCACTAATAGAAAGGAAAACCTGGAAGAAACTGAAGAATAAAGTCACTGAGGCAACAAAAGTCGGTTCTTGAGTGGACCATCCAAATAGGTGTGTGTGTGTGTATAGATGAAAAAATTGCTTAAGTAGCAGTCATACTTCAATTCATATTTGAGAAAAAAAAATATATATATATATATATATATATATATATTACCTATATAAAAGTATGAATATTTCTTACAAAATATGAATTGTCTAATATATCCTTATAAAAAAATTATTTAATGTTATAATAGTAATTTGTGATTTTTATATTTAAATAATTTTACATTAGAATTCTAAACCAAAATCATATAGAATTCTATTATATGTAGGACTTTATTATATAAGGACTTTAATTTATTAGATTTTTTTAATTCAATATAGATTGTATATCCTTATAAATTTATTATTTAAGTCGATTAATAGTAATATAATATTTTAATTTAAAAAATTCATACTCCGCATGCAATGCATGTGCTGATACTCGTATATATATATATATTCATATATGCACACACATTCAAACTACTACTGAAATACAAGAATGTTGAATTTCTAATATCACTTCACATTTCGAATAAACAAATCATGTAAATTGTACCTCAGTTTCAATAAACATCAGATTTTTTCCCAGCCCTCTGACAAGGGATTCCAGCTCCTCACAAAGCATCTCCATGGTGCTGCTTAGTTTTGCCGAACCCTGACTTTCATTAAACAGAAACCTTTGAAGACCTTTAATCTGGCATTCATCAATGAGTGGACCCGGAGAAGATAGGCTACTCTTGGAAAGAAGATTTAGCAATGGATAAAATATCTTCTCCAAAGAATTGCTGCAATCAAATGAGAGGAAAATGTCAACAAACATCAAATATGCATACAGATACGAAAAATATAAATGTGTTACCATCTTTCATGAGTTTTCAATAGCTATATCTCTATTAGTGTCTCGACTAACATGAATAAAAGACCAAAACATCCACCATTGCTTGAGATTTAGATGCCATTATTAAAATGAGATACGACATTCCCTTAAATGCACCATATGAATGGCAATGATGTTAAGTTTGCAGATGACTTTCATAACTCCGAGACTAAAGAGAGGTATAATTTTATGGGTTTGATGGATTGTGGCTGCATTATATTCTAAAAACTTATCGTGACCTCAACTGAGTTGTCAGTAAAAAGAATTCATCATGGTGGTTACCTATAGAAGACCAAGACGTCTGCAACAAACTTTAACTGAACAGTGACTGAAGACAAGCTTGAATAGCAGTTTGATGAGCTTCTTATTTGATATAATTCCTCTATAATATGATCCAGGTCCCTTTTCAGAGCAGCATGCCAAAAATAAATACCCTCGATGGGGACCTCAACGTCATTTGTTTGCACTGAACATGGTTCCTTGAGTTGAAGTGGAAATAGCTTATGTAGGTCCTTAGAATTGGAAAGTCCAGTTAAAAGTCGATACCCCTTTCCATATGCGTTGTGAGCATCAGAAGAAGAACTCTCCTCATGCTGAATCCAGGAAATGACTGCCTGTGGATGCCATATTAGTTTCAGAACTTAAATACATAGCTTCAGAATTGTAGCTTAGGATCTACCTCTTGAAGTAGTCTTTCTGCAGGTATGATAAGCTTGAAGCAATTTAGAACATCAAATTTTTCATCTGAAGTGAGGAACAGAGTCATCCATGGTAAAAATTCCTCCAGTATAATGATGGGAACACTGCACATGTACTGCCAGACTAGCTGACACTGTTCTTCGCAGGTGAATTTGTCCATCAGCAAAGGAAAAACCTGCATCCACATGATCATGTTATAGAATGTCTGTGAAGGCAATCATGAATATTACTAAATAAACATAAAATAAAGAGGGCCAAGTGATCTGATAGCAAAATCAAGTTTCCTTAGACATTCCAACTTATATGACCTTTACCACACAACATGAAAATGCTTTGTGGATAGTAGTTCATGTTACTGCAAAGAAAATTATAACGAAATCAACAAATGTTTTGAGCAGCAGTTGAAGTCAGTTGCACATCACCAGCTAAATGCTCCATACTGCAGTCTCTTAATTTTTATGTAACTGCACAGAAGCTCTTGGAACCACATAAAACATGAACCTACTTTCAAGACATGCATGGACGACTTCATTTGTTTTTCATGTATGCATGATTTAATAAATTAAATCGTCGAATTAATCAGCAATCTTTAAGCCTGTCTGAAACATTCTATGCATAGACATTAAATAAACCTATTTGGATCAACTAATTCAATCTTCTCACATTATCAGGAACTATTGAAATATATAAGAGTACTGAGTACCTGATTAAAGCATTGTGGCAAATCAATTCATGGTGGTTTTATAAGTTTACAAAAATCAATCTATTAAATAATCTCGTCACACTCTCATGGGACTGCTTACTTTCAGCAACAGTGCAAGTTTTTGATTTCTTCAATTCAAAATTTGAGGCAAGTAGAGTTTGAGCAGAGATTAGCACTCAGAGTAGATAAAATTTCAAGAATGGATGGATACTCATAATCTTCAAAAGAAAGAGGGTTCTTTATGTATCAAATGATAGTATGCTAGATAAAGTTGCAAGATAATCTGAATTTCAGATACTAAAACAAAGAGTCGGGCCATTTAAGAGCGAATTTCAGCTAGAAATTCTATCTTGTGTATAATTGTGTGATCTTACTATTTGATTCACACCAAATAATGATATTCCCAAGACAAAGTTTTCAGTCTGTTTCCAGATCTCACTTGTTCAAATATGCCTGCAGCTGCCAGAAAATAGGCAAGAAGGGGGTCCTTGGTGCTTATCACAAATTGTTCAACACTATAATCCTCGTAACTAATTGAAACCTTGTTGTTTACTTTCGAGAAGCAGGTCAGAGTACCATATCCAGATTGGAGATCCAACCAAGTAATTTAAGGACCAGATGCACATTGGGATCAGTTTGGGCCTATTTCAGCTGAATAACTATTATGACTCGTTTTTTGACTAAGTTATGATGTTTGCTACCATTGGAGAAATTCAACTCTTCATCTCTTGGGGATGAGAAGTTCTTAAAGCAAATTTGTATTGCCTTTACTCCATTATTAAGGCAATAAATAAATGATGAACAGAAACATCAGGTAATTTAGCAGTATATATGCATCTGGACGACAAAATATTTGGACTTGAGGGCAAAAATAATTTAAAAAATTGCTGAGATAAAAGTTTAATTATTTAATAGCTACCTGCTCCTCTTCTTTATGCATGTGATGACAAATAATGGCCTGCAGAGAGCCTATGGAAGAAATAAGCTCTTGAAACATTTGAGGAGTATCCTCATCTCTCTTCATCAAAATATCCAATTGATGGAAGATACAGCTGAATTTATCATCAATAGAACTATGTTCAAGGGTATATGTAGGCACCACATTCTTTACTTTAGCATCCAATGCCAGAAAGATAACCTGTGGTAATTTACAAAATAAATCAGGAATTTTTGAGACATTGACACGCTACGAAGCTGCAAAAATTCAGCAGAAATAAGAAGATCAGAGTTTTAAGGTATATTGCTACTACAAGCATTTCATCTGTGCAAACACCTTATATTCTCCCTTGCATTCCGATCGTGTAAGAACCAACAAGACGAAAAAATATTTCTTATCCGTTCTACACAAACTGAATTACCTAAAGGATATTAGAGATTACATGATTACATAGTGGCACTGCTTTAACATAAGATGGAGGATCTGGGCCAGATAAACAAAATTACACTAATAATCAAACAGCTCATGAAAACTTTCAAGCTGCTATGATTCAGACACCAAAATATGTGGTCCAAATCGTATTTCTCTCAGGTAAGTTCTTGTATGTGGCAGTCCGAGCACAACACATGAGAGAGAGAGAGAGAGAGAGAGAGAGAGAGAGAGAGAGAGAGAGAGAGAGAGAGCAGTAAATGCGGAAAAAAAATTAAACAAAATTTGATAAAATGGAGTCCAAAAGAAAGCATATGCAACAAGTAGATAGATACACAGCAAACATACAATATCAGACAAATTTCTTCTACAAAGCTTCTAATTTAGAAGATTTGCAGCTGTTCGTACATTTACATTGCTGAAAATTCTAAGTCAACTCACTCCATTCTGTGCATCATGCACACATTCATTCTGCATAACGTCTATGCATAAACACAATTGAGAGCCCAAATTGAGAACAATACAGTTTTCCTCAGTAGTAAAATACAGCTTAAGCCACCAATCAACAGTCGACTTGATTCAAACACAACAATTTCCCAAAAAACAAGCAGATCAATAATCTCAAATTCTATCTAACCTCATCTTCAGCAGAAGTGTGGTAGTCCGCAACGAGCTTCAGGAACTCAAACCTCCTGCGTAGGTCAACGAGAAGGTCACGAGCGGCATCCCCAGTCTGGGCCTCCGCCGCCACATGGCGGAGCAAATCGAGCTCTGCGCGGAATGCCTTATGAGTAACGACAAAGAAGAGAATGGGCGCATGGGTGAGGCTGACTCGTGCAACGGAAGGCGCAGGCCAATCGTCCTCCTCGGTATCTCCGCCGCCCATTAAGTGACGCGCCGCCGCCACCACCTTTCATCAATGGCGAGAGGGAAGCAAAGGGGGAAGCTCCAGCTATGGAACCCCTCCTCAATTTATGGGAATTACTGGAGCTGAGAAGAAGCTTCATCACAGATTCAACACTCGAACCCTCCCATTATTTTTTTAATTTATTTGTTGTTCCAAAATTGAAAGACTCCGACGTTTTACCGACCGCTCTGTGGTCGTGGCGCGGGCCTTTTGTTTTTTGTTTGATTCCGTACATCATCAAACATTTTGGCGCCTTTCTAAGCCAATCATATTCTGCCACGTGGCAATACGTTTTACAGATCGAAGCCTTTATGGAGGCGCGTGGACTGCACACTCTGAGACTTTTTTTTGAATATTTTTTAGATAAATCAATTAATAAGGATGTTGTATGTGAATTTATAAAAATAAATTTAGGAAAGTTGAATTTATAAATTGTAGAAAATGAAATTTAGATTCATAACGATGTTTGTATATGATTTTTGGATAGTTTTTAGAATGAACCTAGAGAGTTTTAACTTCTTTCAAATACGAGTTGTTCACTCGATTGAAATAACAAGCATAGATGGTGTGTATAGACATATTGATTGTAATATTTCATTTTAGTTTGAGAGGTGATCTTGGTCTATTTTGATAATTTTAATAACATGTTGATTTATTTTTGGGTGGATGAAGATATGTGTAGTAGCTCCGATTACTCAACAAATGAAGTGAGTTTGTAAAATAAAGTGTTTGACTAGATAAAATGATGATGATTTATATAAAGTGTTTGACTAGTATAATTAAACTTTATAATTATGTAAAATGATTCTCCATAAAAAAAATTAATTCAACCGTTGTTCATGGTTTTAGTTTGTTGAATTATCATTGAAAATATATTTTGTTACCTCATATCTTCTTCAATTAGTGATATATTATTTAACTTTAAATTACTACTAACACACTTTTTCTCCATTATTCTATGATTTAACAAACGAAAAATATTAAGGATAAAAAAAACATTTTTTTTCATCTAAACAACACACAATTTTATAATTCTTTTGTAAAAATTTTGAAATATTTCACTTTGTTGTATGAATTTTTTATTTGAAACATTTTCCAATATCAAACAAATTCTAGTCATACAGTTAAATATTCTGAATTTGTATGATACCGTTAAATTCTTGAAAGTCAATGTTTCTCGTAAAATCGAAACATTTCAAAGCTTTTTAAAAAATAATAAAATTAATGTATAAGTCAAATGTAAATAAAAATAATAAAATCATGTTTTACAATTTAAAAATAAAAAATAAAAAACTGAAGGAGAGCAAGCGAGTGTGTTCTCATCCATAGTCTCGCGAGTAGGTGTCGAGCTAGTTGACGTGGCTCAATAGGAAGAGACAAAAAAATAGAGGTATAGTTCACGCCGTGCATAGATTTCTCCGTCACGCGAGTCAAAGTGCGTGAGGTCACACGGGCGTGCCGGCTCCAGCATGGCACGTGCCTTCCTCATGCCTCCACACTCCCCTCCTACATTTGACTTTCCACCCATTGGGCTGCTTTTGGGCCCCTTCTCCTATTTTAATACTCTCTTTTTTTTACTCTATTTTATGAATTGCAATATTAAATTTATGGTATTAAGTATTAATTATTAATAGAGATGACAAGGGCAACTATTAATTAACATTGTAGAGATCTAGAGGAAAAGTACACAAGATGATGTATTATCCATGGGTTAAAATATTGTATGACATGAAACTTATGTTTTGGAATAATTATATATAGATATATATGTAGTGAAAAAGAAAAAAAAAATAGTAGTAGTTGAGAAGAAAATTGTTGTACTCCCTCATAATTATATGAGTTGATTGGATTTTTCAGGAAAATCAAGAAAATGGTTGGAAAATAGGTAAATTTATATTATGTCCATATTTAACGAGTTTAGTTTTCAACTAACGTAAGTCCCGTGTAATATATGGGTATTTTAATACTAATTAAAAAATTTATTTATTATTATTTATCATTCATTTTTAATTTAAATAGTATGTAATTTAAATTTAATTGTGTGAAAATTTTAATTATTATTTAATGTAATTACTAACGTCAACTTTAATTAAAATGTTTGTCTAAAATTTCATAATTTACAATTTTATTATCAAATATAATTATTAGCATTTTATTATTCAATTATTATTATCTCATTAAATGCACAATTATAATAAATTATAAATATTGTAATATATAATTGAAAATTTGTAATAGATAGACTTTTGTAATGGATAGATAATTTTGTAATAGATACTAGGTAGATAGAGTTCTAAATCCAAAATTAAAGTTCTAACTTGTAATTAATTTCCAATTTATAATGAAAAGGTTTATTCACTTAATTATTGTTTGTCCCCTCCCACTCCCATTAAATTTTATGTATTCTGAATTTCAATTTATCACGGTATACTTCAAAACAAGCATTAAAAATGAAAATGGGAATACAAAATATGAATTTTAAAAAAATCAAAAAAAAAAAAAAAGAGGGAAAAAAAACCTGTTCGAATTGGCCGAATAGCCAGTTTTCGAATCGGAACCGAAACCGGATGCCACACGGTTCGGTTTCGGTTTCGGTTTTGGTTCCACCCATCTGGAACCGCCTAACTGATGGTTCAGAATCGGAATCGGGAATCATTTAGGCACCTCTACCTTTTTTTCATCTGTGAAGTTCTTTTTTTTTTTTTAGCTTATCATATATGAATTATTCATTCTTTTAATATAATGATTTTTAAAATCAAATTATAAATCATTATCCATGCATTGAAGGGGGGAAAAATCCAATTTATTAATATACCCCTATTAATTAGTTTCGAAAAGATAAATTTGAAAAAAAATCTATATCTATATATATATATATATATATATATATATATATATACACACACTAAAAGAATAACCAAGATTGATACATGTCAATCCAACATTTTCTCTCATATTAAATTATTTTTACGAATTAAAACTATTTAAAGTCAATTAATATGACTATTTAATGATATCAAAATTAATGCTGATAATATGCATTATATTTCATTTGCATTATATTAGTATAAATTTATTAAAGTAACACATACAAGGTAAACTATTTATAAATTTGAAATTTGTGAATTTAAAAAATATAGAGAAAAATATAAATTATATATTAATCAAATTATATTGTTTTTAATGCTAAATTAAGCGTTGTGTATCATAAAATATTAATCAAGGTTTCAGATTTAATTCTGCAGACTTATGGATCTATCATTGGAACTTCTTGTGGAGTGAACTTCTACAATGCACTATCAACTTGTTGCATTAAGTCTGTTTTTTCCTCTCCCACAATACCAAGTCTTGAGATCCATCTTCCTTCTTCTTTCCGCTGTGCTTCTTTCCTTCTGGCAACAACATATTTCTCATTTTCCATTCTCTCTATAGCAGCTTTAGATATCCTCTTCTTTCTTTATGAGGAATCACCTCTTTTTCTGCTACCTCGAGATATTTTTTGTCCACTTTGTGGTTCTGCATCCTCCTTCTGTCTGTATGAGGATTAAATCCAGCTTGAAGTCTAGTTTGCAGAACCGGATTCGGCGCATCAAGAACCGGAGTAAAACCGCTCGAACCGGGCGATTCTTTGCAGGCGGGCGAGCTAAGTTAGTTAGGGTTCTTAGAGTTAGTTAGTTAGGGTTCTGGGCGATAGGTTGCACTTGTAACAGAAATTCGAGCTGATCCGAATAGCGGTTACTTAAATTGTTAGAGGGCTTTTGTAGTATATATAAGCATGCATACATAGCAGCTGAGTTCACAAGAAAACATTAAGATTCGAGAGAGATAGAGGCTAGAGAGTGTGCGTGAGTTAGCATACAAAACCCTAGTTTCTGGGTTATCTTTTGTAATCGAATTCTTTGCGTGTGATAGTGAATTGGCTGTGATCTCTCCGTGGATGTAGACCTAGTGGATTGGTCGAACCACGTAAATCGGTGTTTTGTCATTTCATTTCGTTTTCGATTGAGTTCTTGTTGATTTGCGACACGAGTGCGTGAGCTGCGTTGCTAGTCCAAAGTTGAGTTGTTTGATCGGAATTTCTTGCCGGAATTTACATTTGGCGCCGTCTGTGGGAAGCCCAGACCACGGCAGGGAGGAGAAACAATGTCTTCAATGAGGATGGATGTCGCAAAGTTCAATGGGAAAGGCGACTACAATCTGTGGAAAGTGCAAATGGAGGCACTTCTAATCCAACACAATCTGGATGAGGCACTTCAAGATCAAGTTCCAGCTAGTACATCTGATGCCACTTTGGCTCAAAAGAGGGCGGAGATCTGCAAGAAGGCTCGGAGCGTGATCATTTTATGCTTGGGTGAAAAGGCTTTGAGAGAGGTTTGCAAAGAACCAACCGCAGCAGCAATCTGGAAGAAACTTGATTCTTTGTACTTCACTAAGTCTCTTGCTAACCGTTTGTTTCTCAAACAAAAGCTATTGAATTTCAAAATTCCAGATGAAAAGAAGGTAGCAGAGAAGTTAGAGGAATTTAACAAGATCATTGATGATCTGGAAAACATTGATAAGCAAGTGAAGGATGAAGATAAAGCATTGATGCTGCTGAATTCTCTGCCAAAATCATTGGAGTCTTTCAGGGATGCTTTGATCTATGGTAGATTATCAGTATTGTCTTTAGATGAAGTGATGATGGCTATCAAAACTAAGGTGATGCAAAGTCAGATCGATCAGAAAGCTCAACCCTTAGGAGAAGGTCTAAACATCAAGAAAGGCTTCAAGAAGAATCAAGAGAAGAAAGGAAAGAAAGGGCCAAGTCAAGAAAATAAAGCAACTGAAGGTGGAAATCAAGAAACCAGAAAGTGCTACTCTTGCCATAAAGTAGGACATCTGAAGAAGAATTGTCCCGAGAGGAACAAGCAAAAGACTCAGCCTAAGACACCTGAAGCTGCAGTGGCCCAAGAAAGCTATGAAAGGGCTGATATGCTGTGCATCTCAACATCTAACATCTCTGATGAATGGGTATTGGACTCGGGATGTAGCTTCCATATGTGTCCAAGGAAGGAGTGGTTCTCTGACTTCAGAGCACATGAAGAAGGATTGGTGTTCCTAGGCAATGATCAAGGGTGTAAGGTGAAAGGATCAGGAACAATTACACTGAAACTTCATGATGGCAGCATTAGGAGGCTACCAAATGTCAGGTACATTCCTGATTTGAAAAGAAATCTCATTTCCTTAGGATTACTAACATCTGCAGGTTATGAGTTTAACACCAAAGCTGGAGAGATTCAAGTTACAAAATCAAGTCAGCTGATACTCAAAGGAAGAAAGGAAAATGGACTTTACATTCTACTTGGATCAACAATTCAAGGTGAAGCAGGAGCCATCATGAGCAGTGAACAAACAAGTCTATGGCATAAGAGACTTGGTCACATAGGGGAGAAGGGACTAATACATCTGTCAAAGCAAGGATTGCTAGGTGGAGATGTTGTAAAATCCCTTGAGTTTTGTGATCAATGTGTCATGGGAAAGGCTCATAAACATCCTTATGGCACTGGAATCCATAAATCCACCCAACCATTGGAGTATATACACTCAGATGTGTGGGGGCCTGCAAGGACTGCTACTCATGCTGGAGCAAGGTACTTTGTAACTTTCATTGATGACTATACAAGGAGAGTATGGGTGTTTACTATGAAGAACAAAAGTGATGTGTTCCAGATATTCAAAGATTGGCTCAAACAACAAGAGGTAAAGTCAGGTAAGGTAGTGAAATTTCTTAGAACTGACAATGGTTTGGAGTTCTTGTCTGATGAATTTCAGGAGTTTTGCAAAGAAAGGGGCATTACAAGGCATAGAACGGTTCCAGCAAACCCCCAACAAAATGGAGTTGCAGAGAGGATGAATAGGACATTGCTGGAAAGGGTTAGAAGTATGCTCCTAGATGCAAATTTGCCCAAGACCTTTTAGGGTGAAGCTGTTGTGACAGCAGCTTATCTGGTAAATAGATCCCCCTCTTCTTCTATTAATTTCAAAACTCCTAATGAAATGTGGAATGGAAGGGCATCAGATTACTCCTATCTCAAAGTGTTTGGTTGCTTAGCTTTTGCACACTTGAAGCAAGACAAACTGGAACCAAGGGCCATTAGGTGCATCTTCATAGGATATCCCACTGGAACTAAAGGATTCAAACTGTGGTGTCTTGAATCAGGGCATCAAAAGTGTTTTATAAGTAGGGATGTAACCTTCAGGGAGGGTGTGATGGGGTATAAGGCTCAGATTCAATCATCACCCACCATTTCAGTTGAGGTGGAGCAGGAGATTAACACTAACTCTCTAGAGGATCAGGAAGATCAAGGGCAGGAGATCACCAACAATCAACAGGTGATTGACAATGAAAATGATCAAGCTGATGGAGATGATGATGAGGAACAAATGGACCTAAGGAATTATAGCCTGGCTAGGGATAGACAAAGGAGAACGATCCATCCACCTACCAGATTTGGAGAAGCAGATGTGGTCTTCTATGCACTCACTGTAGCTCATGATATTGAGTATGAGGAACCTCAGAATTACACTGAAGCCATAGCCTCAAAGGACAAGGAAAAATGTATAGAAGCAATGCATGAAGAGATCTTATCTCTAGAGAAGAACCAGACTTGGAAACTTGTGAATAAGCCAGAAAAACAGAAGATAGTGGGCAGCAAATGGATCTTCAAGAGGAAAATTGAAGTGGCAGGGACTAAACAGATAAGGTATAAAGCAAGATTGGTAGCAAGGGGCTTCACTCAGAGAGAAGGAATTGATTTCAATGAGGTCTTTTCTCCAGTAGTAAAGCACTGCTCCATTAGATTGCTCCTCACCTTAGTAGCTCAGTGGAATCTTGAACTGCAACAGCTTGATGTCAAGACTGCCTTTCTTCATGGTTACCTAGAGGAGACTATCTACATGAAGCAGCCTGAAGGATTCATTTTACCTGGGAATGAAAACAAGGTTTGCAAGCTAGAAAGGTCTCTTTATGGTCTTAAGCAAAGTCCTAGGCAATGGTACAAGAGATTCAATGAGTTTATGCAATCAATAGGGCTGTATAGGTGTCCATATGATAGTTGTGTTTATCTTGAAAAGGATGGAAATTCAGTGGTCACTTACTTGCTTATATATGTTGATGATATGTTAATTGCAAGTGATAGCATGAAGAGGATAGATAACCTGAAATCTAAGCTGAATTCTCAGTTTGAAATGAAGGATTTAGGTGAGGCTAGAAGGATACTAGGTATGGACATTAAAAGAGATAGGAAAGCTGGGAAATTATTCCTATATCAAACCGATTACCTAAGGAAGGTGCTGAAAAGGTTCTTTATGCATCAATCTAAGCCTACACTAACTCCTGTTAGCCAGCAAGTCAAATTATCAAGCAAGCAGAGTCCACATACTGATCAAGAGGCAAGGTACATGCTTGGAGTACCCTATGCTAGTGGAGTTGGTAGCCTTATGTATGCAATGGTCTGCAGTAGGCCGGATCTGGCCTATGGGATGAGTTTGGTTAGCCGATTCATCGCCAAACCGGGAAAGGCTCATTGGGAGGCATTGAAGTGGATGCTCAGATACATACAAGGTTCAGCTGAAAAGGGGTTAATCTTCAAAAGGCATGATCAATTCAGAAATACAGATTACTTGGTTGGCTTTGTAGATTCGGATTTTGCTGGAAACTTAGACTCTAGAAAATCCTTAACTGGATATATCTTCACACTCTTAGAAACAGCTGTAAGTTGGAGGAGCATCCAACAATCCATGGTGGCGCTGTCCACCACCGAGGCCGAATATATGGCCATGACCGAAGCAATAAAGGAAGGAATGTGGCTTAAAGGAATGATTGAAGAACTTGGTATAAATCAGAGCAGTGTTCTTATACACTGTGATAATCAGAGCGCATTACATTTAGCAAAACATCAGGTTTTTCATGAACGTTCGAAGCATATAGATGTGAAACTTCACTTTGTTCGGGATATAATCGAAAAGGGAATTGTGAGGGTGCTGAAAATTGGTACTGAGGAGAATCCCTCTGATATGTTAACAAAGGCTTTGGGTAGTGCCAAATTTCAGTACTGCATGAGCTTAGTTAATATCCAATCCTGGGAAACTAACACTTAACTCAAATTTCTATCTTAGTGGTCTTTGAGTGTGCAGGTTTCTGGTGATCGTTCAACATGGATTCAAGGTGGAGAAATATGAGGATTAAATCCAGCTTGAAGTCTAGTTTGCAGAACCGGATTCGGCGCATCAAGAACCGGAGTAAAACCGCTCGAACCGGGCGATTCTTTGCAGGCGGGCGAGCTAAGTTAGTTAGGGTTCTTAGAGTTAGTTAGTTAGGGTTCTGGGCGATAGGTTGCACTTGTAACAGAAATTCGAGCTGATCCGAATAGCGGTTACTTAAATTGTTAGAGGGCTTTTGTAGTATATATAAGCATGCATAGATAGCAGCTGAGTTCACAAGAAAACATTAAGATTCGAGAGAGATAGAGGCTAGAGAGTGTGCGTGAGTTAGCATGCAAAACCCTAGTTTCTGGGTTATCTTTTGTAATCGAATTCTTTGCGTGTGATAGTGAATTGGCTGTGATCTCTCCGTGGATGTAGACCTAGTGGATTGGTCGAACCACGTAAATCGGTGTTTTGTCATTTCATTTCGTTTTCGATTGAGTTCTTGTTGATTTGCGACACGAGTGCGTGAGCTGCGTTGCTAGTCCAAAGTTGAGTTGTTTGATCGGAATTTCTTGCCGGAATTTACAGTCTGGATGCAGCACCCCCTACTCTTTGCTTGCAGCAGTGCCGACACCACCTTCTCCTTCTTCATCGTCTCCTCTCTTTTGCTTCGGAGGTGGAATCCTGCTTGGTCTCATTCTTCTTATTTTGATCAGTGTCTTCTGTTCTTCTTCTTTCTCCTCATCAGCCTCATTCTTCTTTGCAACTGATGCCAAAGTTACAGCGGTCTTGCCTTCAGCAAAAGCTGTATGCAACAACTTTTGAGGCTCTTCCCCTTTATGTCATCATTTTTCTGGGATGTTGCTCAGCAGTCTCCTTCTGATTTTCTTACTGCTGCTGGTTGTTTACAAATCCCAGTCAACATCTCATGCATTTCTCCAATCGCAACTCCATATTCCCAACTTATCATCCATATTCTGCACCCTTCAACCTTTAATGGAAACACCACTCTGCACAGAAGACAAAATGGTTTATTATGCAGTAAGAGTATCGGTGATGGACTTCAGTGACTGTTCTGTATACTTTGCACTGGTTTCAGCAGCCTTCTGAGCTTTCCACCTTATGGTGTGGTGCTTGTTCCACCCATCATGTATCTTTGCAGTGGGGGACTTTGGAAGTTCTTCCAGTGCAGTAGCCATTTTCTCCAGCCTGTCTTTATATACTCTACAGATGCATCTTGCATTGATGAGACAAGATACACCTTGTGTTCTTGAACTACTTCTGTGGGCAGGCGGATGGCATACAGAATCTTTTGGATTAAGTCGTCATGAGAGGTAGAAGATTGTGAACTTGCAGCAGCAACCTCTGGTCAAGGAACATAAAGCACTATTGCCAACTGCAAGTTTTCTTGTGTCCTGGATCGCAGCAGAAATTGCTGAATTGCAGCGTCCAACTCCTGGATTGCTGTTAGGCTCATTAGGGTTTTATCTTTGTTGAGCACTTCACCTTTCAACTTCCTACCCGCAAGACTAGAAAACACTTTAGTTGGTATAGTTTCAAATCTCCTTCTGAGATGACTCTGATTGCATCCAATCATCTTCTTCATCTTCCTTATCTGATGCAGTTTCAATCTCCCGTCGAGATGACTCTGGTTACATCCTTGTTTCAGTACTTTCTTCTGCAGCTGCAACCTCAACCTTCTTTTGAGGTGCCTCTTGCTGCATTGCATCAGTTTCACTGCTTGCAGTAAGCACTGTCTTAACAACCAGCTTGTCATCTTCTTGAATACTATCTTCTACAACAAGTACAGTCTCAACTACTAACTTGCTCCCTCCCTCAGCTACGTCTGCTCCAACAAGCATTATCTCAATAGTCTGCTTGTTACCTGATTCAACCTCATTTAATACAGCTGCAACCTCAACCTTCTTCTAAGGTGACTCTTGCTGCACTATTTCTTCTTCAGTTCCTCTTGCAGCAAGCATTGTCTCAAGAGTTGGCTTGCTGCTCTCCTCTTCATTAGGCACTGTCCGACAACCGGCCTTATGAAAGTATCTTCCTTCACAATTTCCTTCATGCGTGCAGTTTCTTTCAGCAACTCTAAGTTTCTTGCAGTAGTATCTGGGGATACTAACTGCTCAACTTCTAAGGATGGTCATGTTGCACCTGCAATTGACTCGACTGCATCCAATCCATCTACAGTAGACAGTGCTGTAATTTCTACGTCGTTGCTTAATCGGCCAATTCACATTCATCTTCAAGGAGATCGTCAAGGACAATCTTGATGATCTCGGAAGGTTCTTTCTCTGATGCAGCGGGTTTGGGTGTTGTTGCATCAATGGCTTCTTCTTCTTGATGATTGGTGAGTCCTCATAGTCGACTCGCTCCCCATCTTCACTAATATGCTCTAAGTTGATGATCTTGGGAAGATCAAACATAACCTCATCAAAGCCAGAAGAATGGCTCTTTGTTCTGGAGGATTCCTCTCCAGCTAAGTTCCAGAGTAGCTTGCAGATCAATTATTCTTCTTCTTCAATTGTTGCATATGTCGTTGCATCCACCTGAACCAGCCCTTTGTCCTTTGACGTATCAGCCTCTGCAACGGCAGTCGGGACTTTCTTTGTTGCTTCATCGGCGAGTACCGGGATCAGATGATCCTCTACTTGATTTCTCTTCATCCTTATTTTTTCCATGAAAGCATAGAGTTCGGCCACCCTCTGCTCTTTATTCTTAGAATGAAAGTCGGATATGAGTTAGATGTTCCGTGCGTTGGCCCAAAGAAACACACTTTCTTCCATCTCTGTCTAGTTTACCCAATCTCCCTACTCTATTGGAACTCATGTTCTTCCAAAGAGCAAAACCACTTTTCATTTGTTCTCGAGGACGCCAAACCTGATTTTTCATGCAACTGATGCTCTATCTGCACTGGTTTTCTTCTACCACTTCAGCAGAGCAGCTGCAATATGTTTAGCACTTGTCATTTGTCTTTGCTTTAATTCTCGTTGCAGGCTCCACCTCATCTTCTTGACAAAGTCGTTGTTCAAGATCTTGCACTTCACCCTTCTTCTGCTGTAACCTCCTCAGCAAGATCAACTCCTATGTCATCATCGAATTCTGCAATCTTAATGGGAGTGGTAGCTTCTCCAACCTTCCCCTTTTGATGAAAATAAAGATTATGTCACATTTATCAAATCATGTGTTAATGGAGCATTTCTTAATCTAGGGAGAAAACATGCATAATTTTCATATCACAATAGGGTTTGACAAATTTACCCATTAACATTCACATGTTCTAATCATTATATATCATAAAGAAGACAACTCATATTGTACTTTTAAGGGAAATAACAAATTTAGAATATTGTTTTAGGTCAATCTCAAATAAAGGCCATTAACTTTTCGAATCTCAATATTGGGACATTAAGTTTTTAATTTAGGTAGCTCGAGGCTCAGCGAAAGAGAAAGTATCAGCATTAAGAAACAAAGCCTGAAATGGCGAATTTTGGGATTACATGGAATTTTCATGTGCTTTTCTGAAATTGGGCATTTGCATGTGTTTTTCTGAAATTGGGCTTATTATTGATGTGGACTCCCCAATGTTTAAATATTTCCACCCTTTCATTGATGTACATCGTTCTAACTTGGAACTAATACCCCTTTAGAAGGGAAAATATAATTTATTTTCCTCGTAAATTACTAACATCTTGTTCTCCCACAACAAAAACCCTAGGTAGCCTCCTCTCATCTCTCTCTCTCTCTCTCTAACTCAATATCATTCTCCTTCCAATAATCTCTCTCATGTGATATCAACGTGTATGTGATTTCTCTCAGTGCTTCCTAACTTATTTTTCCCTCTCTTTTCTCTCTTCTAATATATTATAAAACCTCTATAAATTGATATTGTCGGGACTAGAAAATAATTTATCATTTTAGAGAGACATTAATTTATTTATAAATTAATTATTTATTAATTTAAAGAGTGTTTTTTGAGTACTATAAATAAAAGTTTATTTTATAAAAGTGAATGCATTTAATTAATATATTCATTAAATTACTAATGTAATAAATATATTCATCATAGATGACACAATGAATATATATTCATCATGCATCATATCACATTAATGTAGAAGTTGAAAATCATTGATAAATGTGCATTATATCTTATCATATTTTACTAAATTGTCCTAATTATTTTTGTAATTTGAAGAAATTATGAATTTATGATATTGATGGGACCACTAATTTATATAGGGTTTTATAAAAAATTGTTATCTTATTATCTTATCGAAATCAGTAAATTTTTGAACTGATCCAAGTCGGGACCGAAAAGAATTATTATTTTAGAAAGTTTATTTATTTATAGAGGTTTTATTGTAGCCAGCCATAGTAGTGGAGAGGAAAACATAACCCTCGGAGAGCAAAAGCCAAAATCTCGTATGATTAGGCTATAATTCATGATCTTTGGTTTTTTTGTACTACAATCGTCCAAATTGAGTAGTTAGTATTCTAATGTTGAGACCTGAAAAGTCTAGGACATGAAAAGTCAGTGTCATTTATTGGTGAATGACCTAAAAATGATGTTCTAAATTTGTAATTTTCCTTACTTATGTTCACATATATGTTCAACCATATGTAGCTATGAATCACACTCATGTCATACTTGAGCTCTTAAGCCCTAAGGGTATGTTTGTTTGGAGTTTCATGAGTCAGAATTTTGTTTTAAGGTTTAGATTAAAATTATAAAATACATTCATATACTACCGTATTTTATTTAAAAAAACATAATAATTAACACTAAATTCTAACCTATTGCACAAATTCAATACACACCTAGCTACTTTCTACTATTACAAATATTCAATCATTATTACTACATCAACTAACAATATAATATTATACATGCACACTTTTTCCAGCATTGATTTCAAATTTAGTAATAATTCTACCCAATAAAATCTCAAAACAAACACATATTTTAACTATTCACCTTTATTTACATATCTTAGGGTTTCAATGTCTGATTTCCCCAATCCTACATAATTCCACGCAAAAAGTGAGCAACACATGATATACAATATCACATGCGAGCTCTTCAAAGCTCAAACAAGGTCCGCCAATTATTAGTATTTGACCTTTGATAAACACTTGAGATCATTAGCAAGATTTAGATATTAACCATCTAATCCGATCAAATAAACTTAAAACAGTTTAATCATTTTTAAATGGCACTAAGGTAGTTGGACTTTGCAATTCCATCTTCACATCCCGATGTTCATGGAATTGGATCCTCCTATTTCAAGACCGTGTTTCATCTTATATTTCATTATTTTAATTAGATGACAAGTGTGCATTGGTGATGTCATCTTTTACACGTGACATGTGGGGATTATATTGGAACACCAAATGAAACACGGTTTGAAATAGAAGATCCTGATTGGATGTTCATGTGTTTACATCAACATAATGATTCAACGAGATTTACTCTTAGAGTTCATGCTTAAATACACATTCAAAACCATCCATATTGCATCAACACTAGTTTAGTGTTGTCTACACCAATTTTTAGTCCATGTCAATGATGAACGAATGCACCAACGACCTTACTCCATTGGAACGAAATAGTTGATACAACCTAAATTTTGGTAGTACATAAACAAATTATAAAAATATCAAGATTTTAGGTACTAGATAATGAATTTGTTAAAATTGTGGTAAATTTATTGTTTTAATCTTTGTTTTACAACAAGTTAATGACGTTCAAACGGTTCCGAAAACCGGAACCGGATCGGTTCGAACCGCCGGTCAACGGTTCCGGGACCGTGGTTTCGGTTCTGAACCGGAGCCGGGAACCGGTTCCTATTTTTTCAAAACACCGAAAACCGTCGGTTTATACTTTTTTTATTTTTTAGCCGGTTCAACCGCCGATTTATACTTTTTTTATTTTTTTATTTTAGGGGGTGACACGTGTACGGCCCAAATTCGAACGGATATAGCCGTTAGAGATCAACGGCCCGGATGATCTAGCCGTTAGGAACCGGCCGAACCGGAACCAACAGTTCTTGCTGATTTTCGAATCGTGCGGCCGAGATTGTTTGACCGTTGGTGATCGACGGTCGAGATCGTTCGAACCGCCTGTTCAACCGAACCGAACTGGCGGTTCGAACCGGAGCGTCACTTTTTTTTTTTTTTTGGATTTTTGGAAATCTATAAATAGGGGTTCAAATGTGTATTTTTCACACCAATTCTCTTGCTCTCTCTTGCATCTCTAGTTCACTCTCTATTCACAATCACAAATTCTTGTTTCAAGTTTCAACTTTCAACATTAGCCTCACTTTTTAGTTGTTATATTTCAAAATCTAGTTCTACTTTTCTACTTCTAATTCTACATTTCTAGTTCTTATTTTCTACTTCTAGTCTTCTACTTCTACTACATTTCTACATCTACCTAAATCATGTCTCGAATAGGAGCTTCTACATCTTCTTCTCGTGGGAAGGGAAAGAGTCTCATGCCACCTCCACCATCGTATGAAGATGATATCATTGATCGATGGTGTGAGTCACTAGATGAAGATACTGATTTGGGAGAACAAATTGAAGTTTCCTTAAACGAAGGCGATCAAGAAGAGGATGAAGCGGGTGAGGGTCCGACACAAGAAAGTTTGAATCAACCTCGTACCGCTTCAACTCGTGCAACTCCACCGCTTCGAATTGATGTTTTCTCCATCCACTTCAAAAAGGAGGCCGCCCCCGGTAGTAACGTCAACTACATAGTGACGTGCAACCATTGTGGGAAACAATACGAGTTCAAACAAGGAGGAGGGTATGGAACGTTCAACAACCATATCTCGAGGAAGCATCCCGACAAGGTTGGATTGGAGCGCTCTCAAACACAACTAAGAGGGTTCACCGACTCGTCACAAGGTATGGATTCGTTAACCTTTAAATTTAGTCAAATTGAACTTAGGAAAGGCACCACCGATTTTATTGCAGGTAACCATCTACCGTTTTCATTTGCGGGTGATGAAAGATATAAAGGTTATGTGAGTACATATTTACAACCTCCGGCTAGAATGATAAATAAGAACACGGCCACACGTGATATAGATAAAAGAGTTTTAGAAAAGAAATACATGTCAATACAAGAGTTAGCTAAAATTAATCAAAAAGTGTCTATATGTTGTGATGTTTGGAAGGATCCGTATGAAAGATTTGATTATATATGTATTACTTGCCATTGGATTGATGATTCATAGAATGTTCAAAAATATTTAATTGTTTTTATTGATTTTAACAAAAGACATATCGGTTTACATATTGCTCAAAAAGTAATACATGTTTTAAATGATTATGGATTACTAAATAAATTATTTGCTATAGTATTAGATAATGCTAGTAATAATAAAGCTAGCTTGCCTACTATAATGGAATTTTGCAAACCTCCACTAAATGATGCACTTTTTCATGTTCGTTGCATGTGTCATATGCTTAATTTATGTGTTCAAGATGGCCTAAAAACCGTAGAAGATGAAATAGCTACAATTAGATAACCAATTCTTTTAATTGCTCATAATGTACTAATGCGTAAAAAATGGGCTAAATTTTGTAAGCATAATGGTATGGAAGTAAAAAAAATTGTGAAAGATGTGCCACATAGGTGGAATTCAACTTATTACATGCTTCAAGATTCTTATAATTATAGAGAACTTTTATGTGCTTTTTTTATGCGATATGGTAATAGTGAAGTTATGTTATTTGCTCATTCATGGATTCATGTATACACATGATGGAATTGTTAAAAAAATTTGAAGAAGCTACTAAGGAAGTAAGTGGATGTTATTATCCTACATCTCCTCTAGCCTTAGATCAATGTGTGAAAGTTGCTTTGGTAATTGACTCATATAAAGAAGATCCTATTTTATCTAATTTCATTATTATGATGAAACAAAATGGTTGAAATATTATTTTGAGATACCCCCTCTATTTTTGTGTGCAAAATTATTAGATTCTAGGATTAGGGAAGATGGATTAGAGGAATTATTAACTATGTATTATAATGGATTGTTCCCAAATGGTATAATTATTGACTATGATATGGTTGAATATGTGTCTAATCCTAGGAAAGAAGTTGCTAAAGCTAAAGGTCTTTTATATGATTTATATGGAGAACATAAAGCAATTCATGGTGATTCTAGTAGTAGTCATGATTTAGGACATCAAAATGTAAAGTCTTCCTCATCTTCATCTAGTTTTGGAGTTGGACGCCTTAGTCAATTTTACAACTTTTATGACATTAGGACACAAAAACGATCTAGAGGTAACCCTACCCGAGAGTTAGACTCTTATTTAAGTGCTACTTTTGAATCTATTGTTTTTGAAACTTCAAGTGATTTGTTGAAGTGGTGGTCACGAAGAACCACCATGTATCCTATTCTAACCATTATTGCTAAGGAAATGTTTACAACTCCCGCCTCGACGGTTTCGGTTGAGCATGCATTTAGTATTGGGGGTCACACGTTGAGTACAAGACGATCAAACTTGGCGGCGGAGAATGTGCAAAATCTCATGCTTCTTGAGGATTGGGGTAAAACCGCTAGACGTCAACAACATCTTGACCTTCTTCTAGTGGATGAAGAAGGTGGCGAGGATATTTATGGCTGCGACTCAAACACAACATCCTCCGCTAGCACCGCCACCAACCTTGATGATTAAAGTAGGTAAGTTGAGATAAGAGAACTACGTGAGATTTGATTCCTTAATTTGATTCGAATTAAGGATACATATGCAATTTCATTATAAGTTTGGAATTGAATTTCATTTCCAAACTTAGAATGAAACTCAAGCTCTTTCAATTTTTTTCCCCTTCTCTTTAGTCTTTAGATAGACTTTTGTAATTGTAATAGATATATTTAGTTTGTAATAGTCTAATAGATTAGAATTAGATTATAAATTCATTAGAATTTCAATCATTAGGTTTGAAACTTAGAAATTGAGTTCTATTATAACTTGTAATAATTTTCCAATTTATAATGAAAACATTTGTTCACTTCGATTTTTTGTACTCTATTTCAATCATGAATTATATCGAAACAAACATAAAAAAACAAATTCGGAGTTGCAAAATCAAAATTAAAAAGAAAAAATGCAAAAAAAAAAAAAAGTGAACCGACCGGTTCGAACCGGCCGATTTCAGTTCAACCGGCGGTTCCGAATCGAAATCGGAACCGGACACCTCCCGATTCGGTTTCGATTCCACCAATCCGGAACCACCCGATTTGAACCGTTTGAATATCATTACAATAAGTGAATAAAAATGAAGCACCCAACAATAAAAATAAGGGTAAAATACAAAAACTCATTTCAAGTATTTGTGAAATTTAGCACTTTATTATATCATTTTTAAATGTTTTCATTTCGCTATATAAAGTATAAGAATTTTGCAGGTTACAATATTTCCGGTTGCCACGTCATCAAACGTTACCAGAGATTGATTAAGTGCACATAAATTTAGCAAGTGCACATAAATTTAGCAATTTGTTAAATGATCTTTAAAACCTTTCGTTTTACTATATAAAGTTCGAGGATTTTATAGATTACAATATTTCCAACTATTAATCATAAATTGAAATGCACTTGAAGAGCCTATAGGCGAGATTTGATGACGTGTCAGCCGGAAATATAGTAACCTGCAAGATTCTTATATTTTATATAGTAAAATGAAAATATTAAAAAACAATATAGTAAAGTGATAAATCATGTATATTTAAGATGTGTTTTTACTTTTTACCCAAAAATAATAATAAGTTTATCAAATCATGAAAATATCGAGTCAATATATAATCAACGTTTTCCTAGAATGGAATATTGGATCCATATCCTATGGTATTTTTTAAGAGTAAGACTTGGGTGCCCCCGGGGTACGGATCCAGGATCCGTCCCCCAACCTGACCCGAATTATATATTTTTTTTTTTCTTTTTTTTTCTCTTCTCCGATCCTCTTCCTCTTCTTCTCCGATCCTCCTCCTCCTCCTCCTCTTCTCCGATCCTCCTCCTCCTCTTCTTCTTCTTCCTCTTCTTCTTCTTCTTCTTCTTCTCCGATCCTCTTCTTCTTCTTCTTCTTCTTCTTCTTCTTCTTCTTCTTCTTCTTCTTCTTCTTCGATCGTCTTCCTCGTCTTCTTCCTCTCCTCCTCCTCCTCTGATTTTGCAGAGGATAATTGTATGGGTTTGCTCTAGGGTTTCTTTGCACAATGTTTATGTGATAATAATTCATATGAATTCTGCAATTTGCAGAAAAAAATAAGGAAGAATATGATATAAATCGTTGTTTTATTTTTTAGAAATATTAAACTCACCATACAGTAATGTAATACCTATAGAGTAAATATGTAATACCTATAGAGTACACATGTGATACCTATAGAACAAAAATTCGAACAAATAATTCATACCTTAATTGAGTTAGTTTGTAATACCTATAGAGTATACATGTGATACCTATAGAGTAAACATGTGATACCTACACAAAAGTAAAAACAAATAATTCATACTTTTATTGAATGAACACATAATACCTTAAGAGTATACATGTAATACCTTAAGAGTATACATGTAATACGTATAGAACAAAAAATAGAACAAAAAATCAATACCTTAATTGAGTAAGTTTGTAATACCTATAGAGTATACATGCAATACCTATAGAGTAAACACATGATATCTATCATTAAATCTCAAGAAATATAAGTGTAATACCTATAGGGTATATGCGTAATACCTATAGGGTATACATGTAATACCCATCACTAAATCATCAACTAGGTAATCAGGTGTGTGTGGACGCACACCAGCTTAATTAGGGGCGCGCGTGGAGGCGGCCCACGCACCGGATCGGGTCGGGGGCACGGATCTAAGATCCGTGCCCCCAGTGCACACAAGTTTTTGCCTTTTTTTAATACTTATTATTGGATCATAAAGTTCTGACATAATTATATTTCATTATTACTACTTATATCTAAAAAATAAATTATTAACTTATTGATTACCTAAAATACACATATCAAACTCACTTTTACACACCCACGCGATGCACGGTCTGTGATATAATATTGGTAAATATTAATTATTTAATAATAAATGTAAGTAATTTTAGTATATATAAGACATTATAATATTTAAGAGTGAGTCACAACCAAAACTTCCTAATTCACATATAAGTTAATGGATATGAGTTTGATCCATGGACAAAAAATGACCCGTCTAGCCGAAATTATCCGTGAGACCATCTCACACAAGTTTTTTTGAATATTTAATAATTATGAAAATCTAAATTTGCTTAAGGTAATTCAATTCACAACAATATATCGATATTATACACATCGAATTTACTAATCTATGATTCATACTAAAACCAAAAGTATCAATCATGATCTTCAAATCAAAATTGGATATTTTACCTACAAAGTTTGCAAGTTTTTTTAAAAACTTTTTTATACACAACATTTCTATTTGAAACATTTTTTTTATCATCTGTGTTACAAACTAATATCGTCAGTCACTTAAATTAAATATACTAAAAAAAACTTAAAAATTTATGAATTAAAAATCAAATTCAATTATTTAAAATAAATACATGTGTGTGAGTATGTATATATAGAAACAATACACAATAAAATTAGAATTTTTTTTTAGGAACTTGATGTGAGCACTGCCAATTATATATTTTCAACAATTTATTGCAAAATAAATTGAATTAGATTTTTCTTTAATTAATATCGCTTAACATTGAAGATGACAGATAAGTATTCCATTATAATGTATCACATAAATTAATTGATATAGCACATCATTGATCATTACAATTTAAGCTCAACACAAAATCAAAATGTAGTAGTAGTGATCATGACGATAACAATATAATTAGAAACTAAGCATATAATTTAGATAATCAGTTGAGCCATCTAAATTCAAAATGTGCACTCTCACATAAAAATATACGAAGTCTTAAGTGTAAAGTAAAAGGTGAAAATTTTATTTCATTATGAGATATTTATAATTTCAAAAATATCTAGGATGATATATAATTCAGACTAAATACATATTATATACATATATGTATATACACACATCCTTAATAGTGTTATATTTATTTATTAATTTTTAATAAATATGATATAAATAATCACCATGCAAATTAATATTTATTATTGAAATTATTGTTCGGATATCTATTGTTGGTATTTAAGAAATTATTCAATAAAAATTAATTTAATTAAGATAAATAAATGAGAATAAATTAACACAATATTTATATTATTAAATCAAATGGATTAAATAGTAAAATTCTAAATAAAAAAAATTTGTTGACGAGACACTCACGAATATTAATTTAAAAAGTACTTAGGATGATATATAATTTTACACTAAATACATATTATATATATATATATACATACATTTATGTATATACACTAAATACATATTATATATATACATACATTTATGTATATACACACATCTTTAATAGTGTTAAACTTATTTAGTTATATTTATATTAAATATGATATCAATTATCCCTAAACAAATTAATATTTATTATTGAAATTATTATTTCGACAATATGGTATTTAAGAAATTATTCAATAAAAATTAACTTAATTAATATTAATAAAATAAGAATAAACTAAGACAATATTTATATTATAAATTGAATGAATTAAATAATAAAAAATATAAAATAAAAATATTGTTGATGTGACACTTTTTGTTGGGAAAATGTTACTTCTGTAAATATCTTCAACTTTTCCTCGATTATTATAGTATAGAAATATATAAGTAAATTTGTCTATTTATTTTTCCTTTGAGTTTCTATATAATAAATATAAAATTAAATGTCTTAAATATTAATATTTATGTATTTGTTTATTAATAAATTTAAAATGAAAGTTATTAATAATTTCTTAAAATGGAAATATTTAATAAATGAGAAATTTATTGCAATTATTTTTGACAGAATATTCTGCTTTTATATATATATATATAGATAGATATATTACATTAACATATTTTTTTCTTGCATTGAATTAATACAGTATAATCTTATCTTACCAAAATACTCAAACAAACATACTTTTTTTTATTATATTTAATTCAAAATCCAAGATTTTAATAAAGAGTTACATCAATCCCATATAATCCGCATATAAACAAACTCTAAGGCCCAGTTTGGATCAATGGATAGGAGAATAAAACATCATTAAACCCACTTAAATCATGTTTGGTTAATGGGACAGGCACGGTCTTGTTTCACGGCCCAGTTTTAAAGATGCTGATGTGGAGGGATAAATTCAGTCTTATAGCATGGTTTATTAACCCACCAAATTTGGTGGGTTTATAAACCTATTTTTCATCCTAGATAGAGACTTTGTAAATTTATTTCAATGTCTTTATTTTTGATATGTGAATTACTATAAATATCCTTGTAAATTAATCAATTGTACAATTCAATTGGGTTCAATTAAATTAATGAACCAAATTGAGTGACCATTAATCGAACCTCTCTTAATCTTTGAACAAAAATTGGTTTTTTTCACATAGTGGTTCGAGTAAATCCTAAAAAATTGGAAATTTGTTTAATCGCAAATTTGTTTAATTATTTACAATGGCTAGTTTAATTTCAAACAGTTTCAATTTAATATACCTAAAATCATTCAATTAAACGATCCTCATTTTTTCCTATTAATTGAGCCTCATTTATCAATTTAATTACATTTAGCAATTTATATGATTTGTTGGATAAATCAATTGTTAAATAATAGTATAAATAAATAGAATATATCATTTCACACAAATTGGTGAACTTTTGTGTAGATTCATGAAGGGCATTTTAGGTATTTTAGGGACATATGATAATAATCAAACAATCCAAACATAAAGTTAAAAATTAAACCCACCTAAAAAAAGTCACAATACTTCAATCCAAACAAAAACTTCAACTAATCATATTACACTAAACACACAATCCAAACAAAAATATGTCACATCAAGAGTTAAAATAAACCTATTATATCCCACCTAAACAATCCCAACACTCAATCCAAATTAGCCCTAAGGTGATGTATGTTTTGGGTTTATGTAGGATTGGAGAAATCCAACTTTGAAATCATAAGTTTTTAAAATAAAGGTGAACAATTAATAGATGTGTTTGTTAGGGATTTTGTAGGATATAATGTGTAAATGCAAATCAATGCACGAAATGAGTTATTGTGTAATATTATATTATTAGTTGATATAATTGTAATGATTGGATGATTATAAAAGTAGAAATTTAGGTGTGCTGAGAAATTTACATATTAATAAGTTATAGTATAGGTTAAAGATCGTTTTAACCCGAGTAAGATTAGGGTGTCTTTAGTGTTTGAAGTGTATATAACCCTAACTCGATTTAAAAGGACTCATGTCATGTGTGGCAATTGACACAACGTGAGTTCTCATCGATTCTCCAATTTCTAAATTGAATTCGTAAGCATATCCATATTTGAAGTTATGAGATTATTTGAAGAATAAAACACACCAATGCGTAGAATCATTCATAGTGGTGGTAGCAGATTTTTTAATCCCAACTCAGATTAATCATTGGAGGCCTTCATGCTTGATACTAGTTATGATTTTCCGATGAAACGACATAGTTTTGAAGACATCAATTATTTTGAAAATACATATCAAAGGTGAAAAAACAATTCAGAAATTGAGCGAGGTCAAAATTGTTACTACACATATAAGATGGTGTCTGCAAAGGGTTAGATATAAAAATCAACACAAGGCATGTACAATTTTCAATTTTTTTTAATTCGATGGCGACCACAAAGTAGTAGAGATCATCAGATTGTTGCATTAAAGCCACTAGTATAAAGATAAAATTAAGATGTAATCCCCCATCAATTCTTTTGAGCAGAAACTAAGGTCCTGGCTAAGGAAGAAATGGAATAAAACTCGATAAATATAATTCTGTGTCACCAAATTAAGACCAAGAACAAGAACTTTCCCACAAGATGATCTTGTTTTTTTAATAGAACTGGCAAATGTGAAAACTCAGTAGTACTAGAGTGTTGAAACTCAAGACAGTAAACAAATTATATGGAAGTCTTCGTATTTCACCTGGTTTTAGATAGAACGGCAAACAAAAATGAGAAAGGTAAATCCACGGGCAACACAAGTTTCTGACGAGTTCCTAATATGACACTTAGAAAAGGGAAGTTCCCTTGCCCTTCTTGTCTCCACCAATCTCAAAGTGCTTGCACCTCTGTAAAACCATAATACAAAAAGACAACATTAATTACAATAGAAGATGCTACAAGAAAAAGAAAAAATGCAATCACTTAGTACCTTGATGGGGTGCTGGGATACATGTTTGCAACCCTGGCATTGAAGCCTCAGCACAATCTTCTTCGTCGTTTTAGCCTAAACAGGAAGAATGAGGAGGATCTAAACTAGCTGAACTCTTTTGAGTAACATTATTCTCTAGGACATTGATATCATTTGCTAAAACTGACATAAACAAGTTTACCTTCTTGTGGAAGACAGGCTTGGTTTGGCCACCATAACCAGACTGTTTGCGATCATAACGACGCTTCCCCTGAGCAGCTAAGCTGTCCTTACCCTTCTTGTACTGGGTGACCTTGTGCAAGGTGTGCTTTTTGCACTCCTTTGATTTGCAGTAGGTCTTCTTTGTCTTTGGAACATTCACCTGCAAACACAAAATCAAAATAGGACTTGTAATCAAAATTGATAATAAAAATCACAACTTGAGAAAAGATAACATCTAGTCTGCCGTTTCTCAACCAATAGACAAATGAAATCACATTACACCACCATTTCAAGAACTGCATAAATTTGCACTCATTGACCACCAACATAAAATCAACATAAAATCCCAACAACAGACGAGCTATCAGAATGCAAATATGGACAAAATGCAGCAAAAATAAAACAATGCACATCTTTCTAAGAACTCTTTGCAACTAAATTACAAAATCAGCTCAAGATCATCCTTCTTTTAATCCTCAAGCTACAACTTGTGCTTATCACATATATCCAAATTGGGAAAATCAACCTAATTCATGACTTTAAGTTATAACACAGAAATATAAATTCTTGGTGAAAGCAGAAAAACCCAACAGATTATTCATTTCCCATATTTCTCAAACATTAAAACCAATGGATTTCAGCCAAATTCTCTAACATATATGCTACAACTGTTTATACGACCAAATGAAGAAGCTTCGATACCAAAAAAAAAAAACCACGCTGAATAAAGCCGATAAAAAGACCGATTACCATGGCTGACGGCGAAAGGCGGAGCGGAGCAGAGCAGAGTGAGATAATGAGATTCGATTCAATTGGATTCGATTTGGAGCAAACCCTAGGGGCCTCTTTATATATCACTATCACCATTATAACAATTATTAGATAGATGGAGGCCCGTTGGGCTACATTAACGGGCCCGGTCCAGTTCTTGATTTAATTTACCCTATTGCTTTAAATTCCACTAGTAGTCACACCCGCGCGATGCACGTTTTGTGATATAATATTGGTAAATATTAATTATTTCATAATATAGTGTAAGTAATTTAAGTATATAAAAGACAATATAATATTTAATAACTAAGAAAATATGAATTTGGTTAAGATAATTCAATTTACAACAATATATTGATATTATACACATCCAGTTCACTAATCTATAATCTATAATTAATACTAAAAACACAAGTATCAATATCATGATCTTCAAATCAAAATTGAAAATCTACCTGTAAAGTTTGTAAGTTTTTTAAAAAACTTTTTTTATACACAACAATTATAGTCGAAACATTTTTTTTATCATCTGTGTTACAAATTAATATCTTCAGTCACTTAAATTAAATATACTAAGAAAACTAAAAAAAATTATGAATTAAAAATCAAATTCAATTATTTAAATTGAATACATGTGTGTGAGTATGTATACATAGAAACATTACACAATAAAATTAAAAATTTTACGTAGGAACTTGATGCAAGCACTGTCAATTATATATTTTGAACCTTTTATTTCAAAATAAATTGAATTAGAATTTTTTTATTAGTATCACATAACATCGAAGATGACAGATGATTATTCTTTTATAAGTATCACGTAAATTAATTGATATAGCACGACATTGATCATTACAATTTAAGTTCAACACATAATCAAAATGTAGTAGTAGTCTACGATTATGATGATGACAATATAATTAGAAACTAAATATATAATTTAAATAATCAGGTGAGTCTTATAAATTCAAAATGTCCACTCTCATATAAAAATATACGAAGTCCTAAGTGTAAAGTAAAAGACTAAAATTTTATTTAATTATGAGATATTAATAATTTAAAAAATATTTAAGATGACATATAATTCCGACTAAATACATATTATATATTCATATATGTATATACACACATCTTTAATAGTGTTATATTTATTTATTAATTTATATTATTATGGTATAAATTATCCCCATGCAAATTAATAATTATTATTAAAATTATTGTTTGGATATCTATTGTTGATTTTTAATCAATTCTTCAGTACAAATTAATTTAATTAAGATCGATAAAATGAAAATAAATTAATACAATATTTATATTATTAGATCAAATGGATTAAATAGTAAAAAATGCAAAATAAAAAAATTTGTTGATGGAACACTTACCAATATATTAATTTAAAAAATACTTAAAATGACATATAATTTCACACTAAATACATTATATATATATATATACATATATGTATATATACACATATTTAATAGTGTTACACTTATTTATAAATTATATTTATATTAAATATGATACAATTATCCCCATACAAATTAATATTTATTATTGAAATTATTGTTTGAATATTATCTATTGTTGGTGTATAAGAAATTATTCAATAAAAAAAACTCAATCAATATTAATAAAATAAGAATAAACTAATACAATATATATATATATATTATAAATTGAATGGGTTAGATAATCTAAAATGCAAAATAAAAATATTGTTGATGTGACACTTTTTTGTTGAGAAAATAATATTTCTGTAAATATCTCAAACTTTTCCTCTATTATTATAATATAAAAATATATAGATAAATTTAACTATTTACATTTTCTTTTGAGTTTCTATACAATAAATATAAAATTAAATGTATTAAATATTAATATTTATGTATTTATTTATTAATAAATTTAAAATAAAAGTTATTAATGATTTCTAAAAATAGAAATATCTAATAAATGTGACATTTATTGTAGCTATTTTTGGCAAAATATTATGTTTATATATATATATATATAGATATAGATATAACATAAAACAATAATGTGCTATTTATTAGAGGAGTTAACTGGTTCGGTTCCAGGAACCGTCGAACCGGCGATTCAAACCGCCGGTTTAATCTTTTTTTTTTTTTTAATTCTGGATGTCACGTGTACAACCCACATTCAAAGTGATATGGCCATTGGAGATCAACAACCGAGATGAGAGTACTGTTGTGAACTGCCGGCTTTAAACCAAAATCTGAAACCGGTTCGAACCTGCGGTTTTGTTCAAATTTTGATCCAACAACCTAGATCAAGTAGACGTTGGAGATCGACAGTGGAGACGTCAAACCACCGGTTCAATCGAGCCGAAACTGGCTGTTCGAACTGAAGCGTCCCTTTTTTTGTATTTTTTGAAATCTATAAATAGAGGTTCAGATGGTGTATTTTTTTCACACCAACTCTCTCTCTCTCTCTCTCTCTCTCTCTCTCTCTCTCTCTCTCTCTCTCTCTCTACATTTGTTATTAAACAAGTTGTTAATCTCTCAATTTCTAGTTCCAATTCACTTTCTATATCACAATTTCTAGTTCCACTTGCTATATCTCAATTTCTAATTCTACATTTCTACTTATTCCCCTTCTACTTTTACATTTCTTTCTACTTATACATTTTCATCTTATATAAATATGTCTAGAAGTGGTACTTTTTCATCTTCATCTTATGGGAAGGGAAAAAGTCTTATGCCACATCCACAATCACTACGTGATGAAGATGATGATATCATTGATTAATGATGTGAAGGAATTAATGATGATACCGATTTGGGCCCTCAAATCGTCGTCGTTTTAGTCAATGATCTTAAACAAGAGGTGTCGCCTACAAGTGCAACACAAGAAAGTGGTAATGCACCTCGAAGCACATCAACTAGAGCACCTTTTTCATTTCGGAGTGATGTTTTTCTCTGTTCACTTCAAGAAAGAGTGATCCCCAAATAGTGACGTTGACTACATTGTGACGTGCAACCATTGTGGAAAGACGTACAAGTTCAAGCATAGAGAGGGCTATGGAACGTTCAACAACCATGTGTTGAAGAAGCATCCTGACAAGATGGGCATGGAGCGATCTCAAACACAACTTTGAGACTTCACCTTCTCTTCACTAGGTATGGATTCTATGACTTTTAAATCTAGTCAAGTCAACCTTAGGAAAGGCACACCTGATTTTGTTGCTGAAAGCATCTTCCTTTTTCATTTCCCCGTGATGATAGTTATGAATGTTATGCCAGCACAGATTTACAACCGTCTGCTAGAAGAATATCTATGAACACTGTTACACGTGCCATAGAAAAAAGAGTAGGAGAATTTAAATAAAACTTAATTGTAGACTTATCTAAAACCAAAAAAAAATTTGACTATATGTTGCAATTGTTGGAGTGATCCTTACAAAATTCATGATTACATATGTATTACTTGTCATTTGATAGATGATGCATGAGATCATAAAAAAACGTTTAATTGCATTCAACGATTTTGACATTCGTCATTCTGTTATACACGTTGCACAAAAAATTATACATGTTTTAAATGATTATGGTATACTAACGAAAATATTTGCCATAGCCTTAGACAATGCTACAAATAATAATGCTGGTTTACTTATAGTAATACTACCTCCGTCCCAAAATAAATGACGTTTTAGCTAAGAAAATTTGTCCCAAAATAATTGTCGTTTTCGGATTTCAATACATATTTGCATGTAATCTACCAGAAATACCCCTATTTATTCCTATCACATTAAGTGTACAAAAATGATCATTGGAAATAGAAATCCAACATTTATGTTTAATAAGATGAAGAGTTTTTTCTTGAAAAACGAATTGTACTCCATAAAGTGGAAAACTAATAGTAGTACTACTTCAATTTCTTTCAACAATAACATGCACGTAAACAATAAGAAAGTTAAAGAGAAAATGCAGAATCTAAAGAAGATGAATACAGTGAAGAGAAAGAACTTCATTCATTTGACTTGAATATGGAAACCTTGAAGGTGGAAATGGATGAGTTCATACCTAATGGTCATGATAAGGAGATGGAAGATTTGAAGGTGGAAAATATTCATATGAAAAATCAAGAGGTTAGTATCATAAAAACCAATCTCGGGTTTGATTTGAACAAGTTCTATGTAGATGAATGAGAGTTTCATGACAATCTGGAACTCCACGAATTGATTCTGCAGATGTTTAGTGGATCCTTATTCAAGTCGAACTAAAATTTCTCTCTGTTTGAAGCCATTAGTTTTTCTGTTAGTGTTTGTAAGTTTTCTGGTGCAATACAATCGAGCTATTTATCAAATATAGTTTGGCTCCATTCTAAAATTTAAGCATAATTGAAATTTCAATTTGGCTCCTAAAATTTTCAGATTTTACTAATTTTAACTTTGAATTTTGGTAGGAAAATTATCTAAGAGTCTTGTTTCATGATGTATTTATTACTCGCACACAGATTTAGAAAAAAAGTATAAAGAGAGAGAATAATTTTTTTTCCACAATTATTATAATTAAATAAGGGTAGATCAATCATTTTTTCAATTTTCTTAATTTGTGTGAAAACCTCTAAAACGTTATTTATTTTGGGACGGAGGTAGTAGAATTTTGTAGACCTCCAATTAATGACGAAATTTTCTATACTCGTTGCATGTGTCATGTCTTGAACTTATGTGTTCAAGATGGTTTAACAATGTTAGAAAGCAATATTAAAACAATTAGAAAAGTTATTCAAGAAATTGTTGGATTCATTACCCTCCGTAAAAAAATGGGCTACACATTGTAAGAACAATAAGTTTGAAGTAAAAAAATTTATAATAGGTGTGCAACATAGGTGCATGGATTTCTACTATAACATGCTTCAAGATTCTTATCAATATAAAGATTTGTTATGTGGTCTTTTTTATGGATTATGATAATAGTGAAATTATGTTATTTTACCATTCATGGGATGCAAAAAAAAAAAAAGCAACTAGAGAAATAAATGGTTGGTATTATCCTACATCTCTTATAGCTTTAGATCAATGTGTAAAAATTGCACTCATTTTTAACTCTTATGCTTCATGTCCTATTTTAGAGAATGCAATTATAATGATGAAAGCAAAAATAGTTAAAATATTATCATGAGATACCCCCTATATGTATTTATGTGCTAAATTATTAGATCCTAAAATTAGAGAAGATGACTTAAAAGAATTATTCTATATGTATTACAATGCATTGTTCCCAAAAGGAGAACCTAGTGGGTATGATTTAGTAGAATATGTTCCGGTCCTAGAGAAATTGTTGCTGGGGCTAAACAACATTTATATGATTTGTTTAGAGAATATAAATTATTGTTTGGTGATTCTAGTAGTAATGGTGATGTAGGTAATCAAAATGTCGGACAATAGTTCTTCCTCTAGTTTTGGTCCGACCTTTAGTCAATTTTATAACTTTTATGATGTTAGAACACAAAAACAAAGCTAGAGGTTGTAACCTTTCTCAAGAATTAGATTCATATTTAAGTGCAACATTTGAATTCATTGCATTTGAAAGTCCTATGGATTTATTGAAGTGATGGTCAAGGAGTACCATCATTTATCCTATTTTAACTATTATTGCAAAAGAGATGTTTGCATATTTCGCCTCAATGGTCTTGGCAACACATGCCTATAGCATATCGAGTCAAACATTGAATCCGAAACGAGCAAAATTGGCTAAGGAGAATGTACAAAACATCATACTCATTTAGGATTTGGTCAAAGCTGCTACATGTCAACAACATCTCCATTTCTCACACTTGAATGAAGATGAAGATGACTTGTATGGATATGGTACAAACACATCCTCCTCCGGCGGCGCAACCAATCTTGACGAATGAAGGTAAGTTAAGGTAAGAGAATTACGTGAGTTTTGATTCCTTAATTCGACAAAAATTAAGGATATATAGACAATTTCATTATAAGTTTACAAATGAAATTAATTTCATTTTCAAACTTAGAATGAAACTCAAGCTCTTTCAAAAAAAAAAATCCCCCTCCCATTGGCCACTATTAAAATCATAATTTTTATTTCATTTCAATTCAATTACAAAGTTGTAAAAATATTTCAATGTATTATTAGGATCTAGCCGAATGGAACCTAAAGATCTTCGACTTCATATCCCTTCCAAAATCCAGAAATCCTACCTTCAAAGAAATCACCATGTTCAAAAGATCACAATATCTTAGGTACTTTCGACACCTATGCAATAATGGTGAATCCAAGGGATTTGAAAACTGTTTCGTAGTAATCAACGAGTATCAAGTTAGAATAAAAAGAGGAGACTTGCTAATACAGAAGGATATGATTGAAGATTTGAAGAAAGGAAAGCAATTGGCCTACTGGGAAGACCACTGGCTGCGATGGAGATCCGAGAATCAAGCAGTAGTTCCAGAAGTCTTACTAGGAATCCATTCTTAACTGGTGAAAGCCCACTGCAAAGTTCGAAGATACATTGTTTTTTCCTCACAAAAGTTTGATACATTTGTTATCTTTCCTCACATTTATGATACACTGCTTCAACATGTGGTACTTTTAAACATTGTTATATGTTTAATGACATATTTAACCATTTTCTCATTAAAAAATATATATATATACATAGTTTTTTTAGAAAAATTAATGTTGCAATTGAGAGGATATATATATATATATATATACATAGTTGTTTTTAGAAAAATTAATGTTGTAATTGAGAGGTAATCTATTTATACTCAAGTTAAAGAAAAATGCTTAAATACTTGATAAATAATCTTTTAACATTGTGTGTTAATGTCACGCCTCACACAAAAATTTATTTGAACACGTGAACTCTCTACCAAAAAAGAAATTCAAATTGTAGTAATGAATGAAATTTGTGATTTTTTTTTTACTACCAAGTACAATTTTTAAAAACAAAGGAAATATGAGAAATGTATTATATATTGTACATGTTTCATAATAATTAAAGAATGTATGAATAATCTTTTAATTTATGCAACTCATTATGTTATAACAATATATACATACTAGCGTGAGTCCCGTGTATCATACGGTATTTAAATATTAATTACAAATTTTAAAAATTGTTATTTATAAATAAATTTAATTATTATTACCTTTCATTAATTTTTAATTTATTTAATATGTAATTTAAATTTAATTGTACGAAAATTTTAATTATTATTTATTGTAATTGCAAATATCAACTTTAATTAATATGTTTGTCTAAAATTTCATAATTTACAATCAATCATAATTATTAACATTTTGCTATTTAATTATTATTATCTCATAAAATACACTATTACAATAAATTATAAATATTAAATGAATTGATTTAAAATTAAAATGTTATTAAATAGGATTAACCAGAGAGTGATACGTGTTACTCTTGGTTATTTCTTTAATATAGATGTAGATGTAGATATAATATATTATCATCGTGAATACTCAACCACACATCGTGCATATGGATTAATAATTGATATCATGTAAATATGACATGAATTAAATAAAAAATTTAACTCCAACAGAAATTATATTAAATTCAAATCACACTAATTTTTCATAAAACTTACACAAGACGGTTTTACGAATAATTTTTGTGAAATTGATCTCTTCTCACATGATATGATCCTTGAAGCGATTACGTGAGACCGTCAGACATATGACTCACTCCTACTTCTCGTCTAGAAATGGGTAATATCTACCCTACCCGCAAAGTAGAACCCGATCCATAACCCGGCCAGAATTCCCAAATAAGAAGCAATATCATTCTCCATAGCATAAGCCTCTGCAGAACAAAACCAAATCGATTCTCTCTATACAACCTCATCTGTGATTTCTGGTTGAACAAAACGAAGAGCAAAGGAATCTTCTTGCGAATAAGCCGTCAAAATGGTGAAGACGACCAAGGGGGGCAAAACCATGAACCCTACCGATGCATATCGTAAGGAGCTTCGCAAAAAGGAATTGAAGCGGGTATTTCTTGATTTTCCTTTTCTTTTCTGTTTTGGTTAGTCTTGTTATTGTATGCTTATGTATCTGTTATTCTGTCGTCTTTTAATTCCCAGTAATTTCTGCAATGTGAATTGTTGAATGATGAAGTGTCGCAGTTTTTCCCCTTTTCAATTTTATTGCTTTTAGGGTTTTACCATCCTTTTTTGAGAATTTTGTGTAGTCTCTGGAATTTTTGAACTTTTCTGATATTTTGCTGTTTTAGTATGGCTGATATAAGGGTTCTACATTAAAAAAATAAAAATGTTTATGTATGTGAAATAAGAGGCTCTTAGAGTGGTTTTTAGTTAAGTTGGAAATGCCGCGGACATTGTCAGTGTATAATTTGATTGCCTTTTTCATGTCCGAAGTGGTTAGGTATTGTGAGTCATAGTTGCGAGTACCATACCTTCTAAAATTTGTGTCGATGCTAATCTACAGAACAAAAAGGAGAGGAAGAAGGTGAGGGAGGTTGGAATCTTGAAAAAGGATCCAGATACATTGAAGGATCAGATTCAGAAGCTGGAAGCCATGAGTAAGTTCCTAAAATCAATCAATGAATTTGTTCTTTGTTTGTGTGGTGGTATTTTGGTACACGTATCAGTGTAACTAAAACTATATAGGTCGTGGCTTAGCTTGATGATCTTTGTGATTTTACTTATCTTCTTGTTGCAATGCACTAAGTGGTTTGTATTTAGAAGATCGTTGTTAGAGTGAAATGCTATTATTTAAAACAGTTGTAAATTGCACCAAATGATTTATAGGTTGAGTTTAATCTCCTTCCTTCTTTAGAATGGAGTCAGGGGGGAGGGTTGGAACTTGGAACTAGTACGTTGCACTTGGATGGGAGTCACAAGTCCAATTAGTAACATCCTAATAAGTTCATCTATATTCCTTGTTCCCCTGTTGTGTGGGAGAACAAAGCTGAATTAATGGTTGTCTGAGTCTTGATTTAAGGGATAGGATACTATAATAGCAGCTGAATTTTCTGTTCTCTTTTCTAGGTTGAAGCCATTTCTTTACTATGCTTTCTTAGTCACCTTTTATCTGTAGGTATTTAGGATTGCTTTGAAACTCGTTTTTTTTAGAATATTTGAAAAACACTAACCTTTAAGGTGCTGACTGATGGCTTTTGACATCTGACTCCAAGCTTTCAAAATATGAAGGAATCTAGGTTGTGTTTATCCAATTTTTTAGCATATGAGGCCATTTGACTGCTACTTCTGTGACCGTTCCGTTAGCAATGGACTACTAATTTTGAATGAAATGGAAACAGACAAACTAAAATTGTCTTCCTGGGTTTTATAAGCTTCTCCCTTGTGTGATGTGCTCTGTTTATCTAACTTGGAATTTTGTTTTTGCTTGCTGACGAATGGGAAAAAGTTTGTGCTTTTTATTCGGCTCAGTTCTCAGAAGTTGAAACCATATATGTTCCTTTTGGGATTTATTAATTCCTCTTCATTTACAACATAGCCAGTAGTATTTTGTTCTTTGCTAATATTGGAGCGCTTGAGATCTGCAGTATGCAGAGTGCAGATCACACTATAACTCGTTTATAGTCATGCTGCAGTTCTCTATTAGTGAGGAAAAAGAACAGTAATTTTGTTTCTCTATCATCATAGTTTTTAGGGGCGAGAGGCATAGAGGCACAGAGGATTCCTTCAATGAAAAATACAAATCACATAGAAATCATCACAACGACAAATTTATAGTTCAAACTTCAACACAAAAGCCAATTACATGTAAAAAACCATCAGACATCAACTAAGAATCAAAACATCGGAAAGAGTCCCAACTAATTATCATTATCCTCCTCCTCCTCTCCTCCTCGCCATCATCATCATTTCTGTTTCCTTTTTTCTTTCTTTGATACTTTAAGTTTTCCAAACCCTTGTTGTCTAAATATTTTTGACTGGTAAAATATTACTGTTGGAAGAGAACATAAGAATCAAATAGAGTACTGTATTTCCTTTTACCTTTCCTTCTATTTTCAGAGTACAAGTGGAGGCTACTCAGTTAAACTGTTTATTCATGGCTATACACCTGAATATTGTTGTATTCAGTTAAACTGTTTATTAGTCATTTAGTCCACACACACACACACACACATATAGAGATTCATGCACACTATCTCTGCCACTGGCACCTGATGTAGTCCTCTTTAACCATAGTTGTGTCTGTTTTCTTTCAATTTCTTTTATGTGAGGAATAAAATCAAAATTTTAATGGAAGTTGAAATTCTCGTCATCTACTTGTATCTTGATCTTTAATTTATTGATTTTTTTCAGAGGCAGATGGTGCTTTGGACAAAGCTAGAAAACACAAAAAGAGACAACTTGAAGACACGCTAAATCTTGTGCTCAAGAAGAGGAAGGTAATTCCCTATTTAAGCCCTATGGTGTATGTCATGAACATGTCTTCTGTAATATGAATGGAATTTTCTACTTCTATGGATTCACATCTGGTGAATAATTTGATTTCATTGGACTTATTGGATTTCTGACATCTTGCTGTTCACTTGTAACGGCTTGAAGATGTGGTATGCTAATATTTGATCTGTTGAAGGGAATGTCTATCTTTCATGTTAGTAGATACAAGGATCTGATCAATGAAAGAAATAGGGTTATGTGGATGTACAAATTTGTACTTGCTGAAGAGAAAAATTAATCAAAATGCTACCGCCTACCTATTTGAATTAGTTTGTATGGATAAACGATATCAATATACAGGTACACAGATAAGTGAAAACCATCAAAAGTATGATCCAGGATGCATCTCATGCTTATCTTATTTACTCTGCTTTAACTGAAGCAATAAATCATGTGCATGGTTAATAACCTGCCAGTACAACTGCATAAGAAGAAACTGGAAATTGTGATTGCTATAAAGTGACTTATAATATATTTGATATCCATGGAAAAAGCTATTGGTCACTTGATTGTGTACATCTATGTTCAGCATGTAGTCAGAGAAATTAGAAATAATACAAGATGGACAGTTTCAAGTTGAAAAGGAAAGTGAAGCAAATTGAGGTTTAACATATATGGTTGTACAACTGAAATGAGTGCCACTTCAGTGTGCAAAAGTTCTGTACTTGCTCTTTTCAAGATATATCAGTTTGCACTCATGAATTCAGTTAATAGATCTTTGCATATATACCAATAAATGCATCTTGATACTTTGACTCCAACTTCCCATTAAAGTTCTTTTATCTGAGACTATTTCATCTAATGGCATTATTATTCCCACTTCTCAGTAGAAATGTCAAATAAACTTTCAAAACATGGAAATTTATACATATCGTCTTCGATGAGATCCCCCATTTTCGATATATATTTTATTATGGTGTTTGGATATGTGTGTTTTTGCATTGAAAGTTCCTGTTGAGGGGACACATCCTTGTTAGGAGATGGTGTTTGTAGATTGTAGTTCCTTTTATGTCCTTTTTTTTCTTTTCAAAGTAGAATGTCTTTCACGTCTATTTCCGTTGGCTGTTTAGGAATATGAAGACAAAATGAAGGAAAAAGGTGAAGAACCAGTTATGTTCAGGTGAAGAAGCCTAAAACTATCTTTTCATTAACTAATTTTCTTTGTTAGTTATGGATGTTCATTTAGAGTTTGTTTATAAGTTTGGTGGTCGATTTTGTGTAGTCATTTGGCACCTGCTCGAAGGCGAGCTACTGCAGAAGAGGAAGAAAGGGTCAAGCATCCCAGACCTGAAGTAAGTATATTTTGATTTTCTTCCTTCATTTTATTGTACTCTTCTGCTGATCTGTCAGCACACATTTAGCAATTTATTGATGCAGGACTCAGTATATTTTCACCCGACTTTGAATCCTTCTGGAGCTCCTCCACCTGGGAAACCTCCAATGTTCAAGTCATCAATAGGTTTGTTATTGGCTTAATTTCTCTCTTTGTATGTGCCCACTGTGCTTGCTTTATTCTTCCCTGAACCTTATCTCCTTTTATACCTCACCTTTAAGATTTTGCTGCTTGCTTTGTCATGCAGGACCGAGGATACCTCTACCAGAATCGTCAGGAAGTAATGTGGCATCATCATCAATGTCAGAGACGGATGATGCCAATTTAGCTGTCCTTCCATTACCACCTCCACCCCCTCCCTTGCCTATTGCAGGCTTAGATTCTGGAGATGGAACTAATATGCCTGTGTCCTTGCCTTTGCCGCCTCCTCCCCCAATGCCTCCAAAGCCTGCAAATGCAGATATTGCATCATCATTACCTCCACCTCCTTTGCCTCCACCTCCTCCTCCTGGACCACCACCTACAGAACTCCTTACTGTTCGTCCCCCACTTCCTCCACCTCCACCTATTCACCAATCTGCCCAACCACCAGCTCCTGGTACCCATGGTAGTGAGAATGCAAAATCAGATGATTCAGCTTCCAGGGATTCGATCCAGGTATACTTCATGCATTCAAATAATTGCTCGGAGCAGTTTAAAATCTAGGTGGCAGGATATTGATATACTACTCATGTAGTAGATCTCTAATTAAATTGGGGTGTATAATTTTAGCTGATGGCTTTTACATGCTGATTTTGTATTAGATGCCATCCAGTCTTCCTCCACCCCCTCCACCAATTGGTATGCCCCCAAAATTGGGAGATACTCATCCTGAAGGCTCATCTTCTGAATCTGCTGCAAAAGCTCTTGATGCCAAAGATCTTCTGAAAATGGCTCCTCCACCACCGCCTTTAAGGCAACAGCAACAGCAACAGGTGCCTGGAGCTGCCATAGGCTCTAGTTTGCAGGTTGATGTACTTCCTCCAGGAATTTCACGGTTCCCACCACCTCCACCACCACCAACTGACATGCGTCCTCCATTGTCCACTCCTGGAATTGCTGGCCAACCTATTCCCCCTGGACTCATGGTCCCGCTTATGCCAAGACCACCTTTTGGACCTCCCCTTGCTCCTCCATCAATGATGAGGCCACCACTTCCCCCTGGTCCACCTCCTATTCTACACGATGACTTCAATGCCAGACCATCTGTACCTCAGAAGCCATCCTACATTAAGTCAGCTGCATCCACTGTTGTAAAGAGGCCTCTGGCTCAGCATACTCCTGAGCTTACAGCCATGGTGAGTTAGTTTACTTGCATGTGCATTTTAATTTTTTATCTAAATTACCAACCTGTCATTGTAGTGTTGAAATAGTTAGTAATTGAGTGTTGTTTTTCACGCTCTCCTTTATCCCCCCCCCCCCCCCCCCCCCAAGTTTATGTCACTTCATTTAAGGGGGTCCACCAGATTCATGTGTGTCGTATTTGTCGGCAGCCAAATACCTAATTTCATTCAGGGGTCATGATGGTGGAGGCTACTTGGAAAGGAATAGATTTATCAGGCATTGCTTTCATATGGTTCATGTATCCGGAGTTTTAGCATCTTGCACAAATTTCGGTGGAAATGAGGGTTGCTCTTTTTGGGGGTCCCTACAAAATTGTAATTCCATCTTTTGGCTCGTGGTCATTTTTTTCTTTGCCAGCCATCTTTTCCTCAAAATTATCCTGTAGTTTACATCCTTGCAGTTTCCTGTGTCAAAATGTGAAACTTGAACTTTAATTATTATGCTCATTAACCTGCCATTCTGAAACTTAAAAACAGTATGTTCTAATCCCCTGTTTTTAAAAAGTTCACAATAGATGAAGAAAATGCCCAATATTAGGTTAATTGTGCAACCAAGAAATAACTTCTGCAGCGAACGCTTCTGGTTCTTTGGGTTACAACTTTGGCTATTACTTTGTTGGTGAATGTGGGATTTAGTTGTGATTAGTTTTCACATAGAATGGCTTCTGTTAATGAAAATGATGTGGAGGCTGATACTTTCGACTATACTGGAAGTTTTTAGGTGGTGTTAAGTGTCTTAATTGTGTTTACTTCAATAATTGTTTATTACTGTAACTACTAAAACCAATATGAATTCTTATGTAGCCTCATGAAGTAGTAAACTTTTCTTTTTTTTCAGGTTCCTGCATCAGTACGAGTGAGGAGAGAGTCGGCCCATCCAAAACCGAAGCCAAAGACATCATTAACTCCTCTATCTTCCAACCGGCCAAATGTTGTCCCACCTGTTGTCAAGCAAGAGTCCAGTAGCTCGTCCTCTGCACCGAAACCACCAAGTATTGATGACTCGTACATGGCATTCCTCGAGGACATGAAAGCACTCGGTGCTCTTGATAGTTGAGCTGAAACATTGACTGCTTGTGATGGTTGAGAGAGAGAGAGAGAGAGAAACAAAACAATGGGATTGCACGAGGTGAGGAAGCATCATGGAAAAGCTCTTGGTATGGCTCTGGGTTCCATCTCGGCGGACTTCATTATGCTCGATTTTTGCATCTTGTTGTAGCCATTGCATTCGTTGCTAAGAGTTATATATGGTGAGATGGCAGTAATATTCAATGCTACTGCTTTATTCTCTTCTCTGGTGCTCTATAGATCTTGCTGCTTTGCATGAACTCCAGCAGCCAACGATTTCGAAACTGTATCTATTAAGAAACCTTATTCACCAATTCCATCTCTCTCTCTCTCTCAAATTTGCTATCTATACTCACATATAAAGAAAAAAAAGAGAGAATTTAGGTTGAAGAGAAACCTATAAGTAAAATACAACTATATATAATTGTACAAATGTGTCACAAACTCAATACAATTATTAATTTTATTTCACATAATTTAATAGAAGAGATATTTAGATATGCAGACTTATCTACCGTTGATGATGTGTCACAAATTGAATACAATCTTCACACGATTTAAAAAATAATCTATACACATCAACATTTATGTACATAATAATGTATATCCGTATGTGCATGTGAAAATTTGCGTTTTCTTATTAATGAAAAACTCACAAATCTAACATCTAGTGGACATTTGCAATTACTAGAATTATATATTATCTTTTATTATTTATTATTAGACTAAATGCAAAAACCAATATAAACATGACTGTTTTCCAATTTGCTACAAATTGAAGTATATAGTGATGATATGTGTTAATTATAGGGATGTAGTATGGTGGTAAGTGGTACATTATTAACGATACGAGGTATAATAGTACAAACTACGTTAATGTTAGTATGTGGTGCAATATGGTGATACAAACTAATTAATAATGGTACGATACGTATTATGATGGTACGATACAACGAGGTTAATTTTACTAAGAAAGAGTATAGAGAACGTGCGCCGCATGTGGGGATGAATTTTTGAAATCAAAAATATAAATTCTATTAGGATCTTAAATAATAATTTTTTATAAGGATATATGATCTATATTAAATTAAAGTCCTACTTATAATAGAATTCTGTATGATTTTATGTAGAATCTAATACATAATTATTTAAATATGAAAATTCTGAATTACTATTATAACCTTAAACATAATCTTTAATAAGGATATATTAGACAATACATATTTTGTAAGATACATTCATACTTTTATATAGGAAATAATAATAATAATAATAATAATAATAATAACAACAACAAGAAGAAGAAGAAGAGTGAGTCTTGTGTGAGACCTAGGGTTATAAACGAATCGAATCGAATAACATGATATTCTATTCGTATTCGTTTAATTATTCGAATATTTGTATTCGTATTAGTTTATTATTCGAATAACAAATGTGATTCTTATTCGATTCATTTAACATATTCGAATATAAATACGAATATTCGAATATTCGTATTCGAAAGTTTTAAACTTAAAATTTTAAAAAAAAAAATCAAATATATATTTTTTCTCAAATTAATATGCCTACATAGTACTTAAATAAACAATAAAATAGTACTTGAATGAGAGATGAGAGAGATAGGGTTTCAAGTTTTAGATAGGAATTATTATCACTTTTTTACATACTTAGGCAATTTTTAGGAATTATTTCACTGTAGTTATATAATACTAATACTTAGGCATTACTTATAAATATGTGGAATTCCATTTATGAGTATATATATATATATATATATATATATATATATAGAACTTACACACATATATCTATATATATTATATAATATATATAATTATTCGAATATATTCGTGAATACTCGAATCGAATACCGTTATATTCTTATTCGTATTCGGATAATATACGAATATAAAAATGTATTCTTATTCGGATTCTTATTTATATTTTTCTAATTCGAATCACTATATTCGAATTCGAATACCAAATCGAATAAAAAAAAATCGATTCTTTTACAACCCTAGTGAGACCGTCTCACGGATCCCATTTTGTGAGACGGGTCAACCCGACCCGGTCAACGGTCAATGGTCAAAGTCAACGGTCAATGGTCAACGCCGTTGACCAAAAAGTATTACATGTTATGCATAAAAGTATTATATGTCATATATAAAAGTATTACATTCATAATGTAATACTGTTATTCTACTCACATAATACTCTTTTCGTGGCATTTTCGTGGCATACTAGTGGCATAATCGTGACCTAAACGTGGCATTTTCGTGGCATACATGCATTTTCGTGGCATTTTCGTGGCATTTTCGTGGCTATGAATTTTCGTGCCTATGAATTTTCGTGGCTATGAATTTTCGTGGCTATGAATTTTCGTGGCTATGAATTTTCGTGGGTGAATAACACAGTTTTACTCAATCTACAGTTTTACTCAATCTAATCTCAGGAACTATATCCTTAAGTCTAAGCACATATATATCGAATAACAGTTTCAAATCACAGAATAACATATATATCTAAGCATTTCATGTCTACTTAACAGTTTGAAATCACAGAAATCACATACATTCAACCCACGAAAAGAGAGAAAATTAAATGTTCATTCACATGTTCAACGAAAATGGAGAGGGGGAGTTTACTAACCTCCATTTCGATCCTCTGAAATTCGCACAACCGATTGAAGATGATGAATAGCCACGAATCCAAGCCAAACGTCCACGCCAATCCAACAAAAATCTGGGATGTTCTTTACTTTTCGTGGGGTTTTTTCTTCCTTTTCGTGAGATTTTTTACTGCTTTCGTAACTGTGTGTTTGAATTTACTGGATTTTCGTTTTTGATTATCAAATTTTTACTGCCCCCAATAAAGTGCATTTACTGCGCCATGAATGACCAATAATGACTGACACCAACCCACTTTTTCAGTTTCCAACCCACTTTTGTCAGTTTTTTAATTAACTTTTCAGAGGGAACGCCTTTTTGAATGGTCAACTGTGGTATTTTGGGCAAAATTTATAAGGATTGTGTTATTTAGGTCAAACCCTAAAATTTTGTGCTATTTTGGGCCCACATTTAAGAAAATATGTTAATTTGGGCCTGGTTCCCATAAATCTATCCCCCTATGTGGAAATGTCCCACTTTAGCATATTTTCTTAAAATTGTGAGACTATTTATATTTCCACTTTAATTTTTGTCGTGTGTAATAACTGTCTTGTGAGTTACTATTTACCTTTTAATTTTTGTCGTGTATAATAAAGTGGATTTGGTTTTTCTTTGACTTACTATTTACCTTTCATTCAAATAAATACACTTTCCATTTTGGTAGATAGATACAATAATTTCATACGACAAAAATTTCTCCCTTCTACTAAATATTCTCCCTTCTACTAAAAATTCTCCGAATCTACTAAAAATTTTTGCTCGAAAGTTTTATCTCTCTCAGGAACAAATTAAAGAAGATTTACGTAAAAAAACCGAGAGGTAAGTCCATTTTCTGAATCTCCTTGTATTTTTTACGTGGAAAAACATGAATTTTTCATCCTAAAGTTAAGAAAAAGTGTGTATTTTATTTGTCCACGCAAAAGTCATGAAAAATCAGTATCCACGACACATTTTCTAGTGCCACGAAAATTCCCACGAAAATTAAGATCTTCAAAATTGTCACGAAAATTCCCACGAAAATTCCCACGAAATTCCAAATTCTCACGAAAATTCTCACGAAAATTATGATCTGCCACGAAAATTCTCACGAAAATTGTAAGGCACTCCACGAAAATTATGATCTTCAAAATTTTGGATGTTTTTTCTACCACGAAAATCTCACGAAAATTGTAAGGCACCACACGAAAATTATTGCTGAACCACGAAAATTATTGCTGCACAAGTAATTCATGTTTCATTTTTTTTTTTTTACAGTTGAAAAATGAGTTTGTTGCCCGTTGTGGTTTGGTTTGGTGGATATTGGGAAGGGTTAGAGTACAAAAGTGGTTCGAGACAGGTGATTGGACTTCGAAGAGTTTGTTATCAAGATTTATTTGAATCAATTGACGAAGTTGTGCGTGCTGATGAGTGGTGGGGATATGTCATCCATTCCATTGTCGTGGATGAGGGTAGGGTGAAAAGAATGAAAATCAGGAACGATTCAGATCTTAGTAGCATATTGTCTGTGATCAATGATGTTCTTGTTGTTTATGTGACACTGAAAAGTAGAAATGTGGGAGGCTTTGGTCAGAGCAGCGAGGCAGGTGGTCCTTCATTTACTGTTGGATCATCATACGAACAACAAGTAGGTAGCGATTATTCAAATATTCCAGAAGGGCTGCAAAACGATCAAGCATTCATGGCCTCATGGAGTATACCGAACCAAAATGATCCGTGGGGACAATTTGTGAGACAACCTAACGAGAATTTGCCGTGTTGGGCATCATCTAGTGGTAGGGTTGATTATACAGGACAGGATTGGGGAATGGATGGCCTTGACTTAAATACGTCTCCTATAGATTGTGTCCAAGAGGAAGTGGCACGGAAACAGGATTTTCATGAACATGCACATAGTGGATTTCATGATGGTACACATAATAGTATTATATTTCCCTTTTCAGTGCATCTATTGAATATTTAGGATTTAGATTCAGCATTTTAATTGAGGTGGAATAACTTGTGCAGATGTGAACAACGAGCAAGATGGTGTAGGGGATGCCGCTGAAGCTGCGGATAATGATTTGGAGCTAGATGCTGAGGATGCATCGTTGTTGGAGCAGGAGCAACTCCAGGAGCATGAGTCATTTATGACTTACATTGGGATGCGGACACACGATAATGTTGACGATACGTTTGAGGCAGACTTTCAAGCAGGATCCAGTGATGGGGTTCCGCATACCGTTCCTGTTTCGGCCTTTGCTCCGAGTTATGCTCCGGATTGGTTTATCCCTGAGATTCCGGACGTGGATCCATCTGTTTATTCAGAAGGTGGTGCTCGCGAGATTACGACAGAAGCTCTTCAGAAAGGATCTACTTTCGGTTCGAAACTGGAGTTGAAGAAAGCAGTTGGTATGTACCATATTGAAAATCAGGTTGCATACCGTGTGGACCATTCCGATAAACATCGTTGGTTTTTGAAGTGCGTCCAGAAAAATTGTCCCTTCGTCATGAATGCTTCTGAAAAATATGGGATTTGGCGCATATCCAAGATTGTTATCCCACATAAATGTTCGTCGGAGTTGAATAGTGATGACCCACGTCGCCCTTCTTCTACTGTGATCGGTGAGTGCTTTGTCGATGCACTACGGAAAGAGAATTGCAAACTCACTCCTCGCGACATCATTCAGGAAATGAATGTTCGTCATGGTCTACAGGTGTCTTACAAATTGGCTTTGAAGGCAAGACGACATGCCATGATTAGGGCTTATGGGGATCCAACATTGTCGTTTTCTATGCTTCCATCTTACTTGGAGGTTTTGAAGGCTGCTAATCCGGGGACATACACATCGTTAGAGACCCACGATGATGGAAAATTCAAATATGTTTTCTACGCATTAGGTGCCTCCATACTGGGATTTCGAGGTTATTCAAGACCTGTCATAGTTGTAGATGGTTGTCATCTGAAGGGGCAGTATAAAGGTATTGGGTTTGTGGCTGTGACGAAAGATGGGAATGATCAGATTTTTCCTTTGGCAATTGGTATAGGTAATATTGAGAATGATGCATCCTGGAGCTGGTTCTTGACTAATGTGAGAGAAGCATTTGGAGCCCCTGCCCAACTTCTTCTCGTATCAGATCAACATGTGAGCATCTCGAATGCCATTGCACAAGTGTTCCCTGATGCAGCGCACGGTTTATGCTGTTACCATATACAAAAAAATTTGGCCAAGTATGGGAAGCATTTGGTTGGCCTCTTCAATAGGGCCGCATATTGTTATCATCCGTCGGAGTTCGATAAGTACGTCACTTATTAATACCATTTGATTCCTCAAATCAGTTTATTATGCTCTGATTTTAATATTCTCATAATAAATCTTTTATAATGTATCCAGGTATATGAACACACTGGTGAAATCCCAAGTTACTGGTGCTCTTGATGCTTTGAAAGGTGCTGGTGAATACAGATGGTCTCGTGTCAAGTGCCCTGTTCGTAGGTTTAACTTCATGACGTCTAATGCTGCTGAGTCGTGGAATGGGAGGTTAGTTTGGGCTAGAAAGCTACCCGTCTGTTCATTTTTGGAGTGTGCTAGACGCATTACAGAGAAGTGGTTCTACGAACGACGAACCAGCGCATTAGAGCGAGATAACACACTGACGAAGGCCGTCCATGAGAGATTGCAGGATGCAATGAAAGAAGGGCGTTCTATGCAGGTTAATAAGCTTGGACGGCTCAAGCTCAAGATCACCACTGATAATAAGAATTTCACAGTCGATCTGTCAGACCGTTCATGCACTTGCCAGGTTTTCCAGCTTGACTTGATTCCATGCTCGCACGCATGTGCAGCGATCAGGTAAGGCTTTGTATATGTAAATTAATTACTTGAGATACCACCGTACACTTCATTATTGTTTTCTAATGCAGCTATATGAAAGAGCCTGTCACGAGATACGTGCATGAGTGTTACTGGACCCGTTCATTGAGAGGTATGTGGGAGGGTGAGGTACTCCCTGTGCCTGACCCAGCGGATTGGGTTATCTCCGACGAGGCACGAGCATTTGTCTGTCTACCTCCTGATAAACCGAAGCAAGCTGGACGACCAAAGGGAAAACGGATTCCTTCTTTTGTCGAGGCTTCTAGATCCAGACACGGTTCTATCCCGTCCGGTCATCCAACCGACCAAAACACTGAAAACGTTCAACCCGGTGGTATAAGACAAAGAAAAAAGAAGAGATGCTCTATTTGTGGCTCCGAAAGTCACACGAAGAGAAAGTGCCCGATATACATCGAAGGTCAACGCTTTGTTCAAGACGAGGAGTAACAAAAGCAAATATGTGATGTGTAAACTGCAATTGTCTTTATAAAATAACCTTGTTTTTATGAAATAAAATGTGTATATTCGAATGTCTGGACATGCATTTTCGTGACATTTTTCGTGGCATTTTCGTGGCAATAATCGTGGCATTTTCGTGACATTTTTCGTGGCATTTTCGTGAGAATGTCGTGGCATGCATGCATTTTCGTGACATTTTTCGTGGCATTTTCGTGAGAATGTCGTGGCATGCATGCATTTTCGTGGCATTTTCGTGGCAATAATCGTGGCATTTTCGTAACATTTTTCGTGTCATTTTCGTGAGAATGTCGTGGCATGCATGAATTTTCGTGAGATTTTCGTGGCATTGTCTAAGCATTTTCGTGGCATTTTCGTGGCATTTTCGAGCATTTTCGTGGCATTTTCGTGACATTTTCCTGCATTTTCGTGGCATTTTCGTGGCATTTTCTAAGCATTTTCGTGGCATTTTCGTGGCATTTTCGTGACATTTTCCTGCATTTTCGTGGCATTTTCCTGCATTTTCGTGGCATTTTCTAAGCATTTTCGTGGCATTTTCGTGGCATTTTCGTGCCTTGCAAACATTTTCGTGGCATTTTCGTGACATTATCGTGAATAAACATGCACACATTTTGAACTATATCCTTAATTCTAAGCACATATATATCGAATAACATATAATCTAAGAATTTCATGTCTACTTAACAGTTTGAAATCGCAAAAGAAATGATATAAAATATGTTTTGAAATATGTAGCTTCGAAATATAAATAAAAACCTAAGACAAATCATCTGCCTGAATGGTGCTCTCATCTAAAGAAAATCTATACATCTGAACGGCCACCAATCGTCTAACAGCATAAACGCCTTCAGACATCTCAGGCCGAGGAAACACCTCCGTCATCAACGACTCGACCGACTTCAGTGCAAAGATGCCACAACTCGTCGGATCATCCTGCACGTAACACATGTTCTGCGGGATGCTCTGTATACGAAACTCCGGTGCACTATACGAAGCCCGGTCTATCGCTTGGTGCCACCCTGAGTGGTCCAGCAGTCGAGGTAGAACCCGTCGAATCGGCAATGTCTGCCGGACTCTGAGCGCCATGACATCATCGTTCCATGTGTGTCTGAGGCTGTCCATGAGCGTCAGTGACATATCGTTAAAATCTATAATGGCAGCCACCCAGTGTTGATCCAGATTTAGCACGGTGAAGATCTGCACGATTTTAAAACGAATATCCTAATGAGTATTGCCAGTATATATACGATACGACATTTAAAATTTCATTGACAAACCTGATGAAGGAGATTCCACGGCTTCTGCTTTGTCCACTTGTTTGCAATACCATGGACATACGGCATCAAACGATCGAGTTCAAGGGGATCGAACTCCTCACGATCGTCCCCTGGATAAAAGCAGTTCGGTGGATCGTTGATATGCTTCTTCTTCCAGATGTCCTTGCAAATCTCCTGATCATATACCGAAAATTATAATTAGATTTTTTCAACCAAAGCAAACAACGAACAATATTTTCTATAACACCGAACTTACATTGAATTGTACTGACAAGACTTGGCCGAATCTGAACACCTGCTGTGTGATCTGAAGTCCTAGGAATCGTGGTACGGATTGTACGATTCCAAGGTACGCCTCGATCGCCTAAAAGCAAATGTCACATTACATGAGGCTATGCAACAAATTAAAAAGAGGAGATTGGATGAAGACACATACCATGATATCCAACCAGCCATGGGGGTCAATCACGGGTTCGAAGAACTCGGGCCCGACAGCAAAGCCGATCCCCACGTTACGCCTACATACAAAGTAATAGATAATGAAGTCAAATCATACAGGAAAGCCAAATGGCGAAATGATATAAAATAACACACGTCATAAACTTACTTATCAGCCTGTGCTCCGAGCTGCATCCAACACTCGAAGTCATCCCATCCATGCAGATCCCGACGCTTTGGCTTTCCTCCGCTCTTGTACGGACTCTTACGATACTGGGAAGGCTCCCTCTTCCGGACATGCCGGACTCCCTTCGCCGTATCCCGGATGTCCTGATCAGACTGTGGAGGTGGAGCAGACTGTGGAGGTGGAGCATGTCGAGACGGAGACACGGGCTCCTCAACGATGTAACTCGTACCGGCATACTGGGAAATGTCCGGTGTGTGGTAGCCGCGGCTTGACTGGTCCTGAGCCTCGAACGTGTATGGAGCGTACGGCACAAGGGGCATGGAGTCAAAACCTCCTGCGGTAGGCTGCTCTGAAGGCGCATCTGCCGTCCAACCCTCCCACTGCCCCGATGCATCGTGCTCATACTGCCGCCCTGCATCGTGCTCATACTGTGGACGTGGACCGTCTCCAAAGAATCCCCGCAACTGCTCCGCGATCATGTCTGGAAGGCCGGACTCCAGACGATCGAACCTCTTGTCCAAATGATCGACCCTCTCGTCCAAATGATCCAGACGGTTCCCAAGATGATCAATCTTGCCGCCGAGATATGTCTGCATCTGGTCGAAGCGGTTGTCGATGAGCATGGACAACCGTGAGAAGAGATCCGTAGGGGGTGCGTCCTGATGATGAGTCGGCTCTGGCCTCTCGAACCCCCGTGGCTGAAAATGCTCCTCGGCCATGGGTGCGCCCGTATGCTGTGCCTCCGCTGGAGGTGCCTCGTCCGATGACGAAGATGAAACAACACGGGCTCGTCTACGTGGCCTCAAACGACGCACAACGGGATCATGGGCAGCGGGCTCCTCAACGGGAACAGGAGCTGCATGAGACCTCGACGACCGCCTAGTAGGGACGTCGTGAACAGGAGCCGGGGCCTGCCGATCAGTTGGACGCCTCGAAGGTCCAACAGAAACGCCCCAAGTCTTCCGTCCACGAATCTCTCCAACTGGCTGCACACCCTGGAAGATGTCATCACCCACGTACGCCCAAAATGGATGGGCCATCTCTGAAGGAGTCGGCTCGAGCGTCTCCAAACAAGGTATCTGCCACGCATATTAATAAACAAATATAGTATATAAATTATTCATCATACTATAAATTATTCAGGAAAGCAAATGTGTTCTCTCAAAGACTAACCTGAGCCGCCAGTGTTCTGGAAACATCTGTCGTGGACTTCATGGTGGACCATCTAAGGCACCGAGGAAACTCGTACCCAGTATCCAAGCGACGACCAGCTACCGTCCCCGTACCTGGTATCGCCTCGTACGCCCATATCTGCATTTGGTGAAAACACGAAAGTTATAAGTACAGAGTTATTCGAATAAATTATATTCACAAAAAGATATATACTTTTAACTCACCAGTAAGGCAACGGAAAATCCGTAGAAGTGATAGGTGTAAATCTTGCTCTTTCTCTGCTGTGGAATGGACTCAGGTAAGTTACCAATGGTACGTAGCAGGTTCAGGTACGAGAATTTCCCCCATGGGAAGCTCTCCCAAGCCTCAGTCTGGTCGATGAGGCTCCAAATCCACGATGGGACACTGGTCTTCAGTACGTCCACTCCAAGCACGACAAAATACAGAATGAGAATCTTGGCCACCTTGATGCTGTCTACACGGCTGCCACGGAACTCCCCGTCCAGAAATCGAGCTCGAAGCTCAGAAATGGTGATACTCCCAACACCAGATGGTACTACTCGAAAGTACAACCCATCTGGAGATAAATCATGAACCGCAGATGGGTTGAACTGCGAGTCTCCAAACCTCAAGCCCGTGACAAGAAAAAACTCTTGTCTCCCAAACCTACAAAACCTATCTGGTCCAATAAGAAACCAGCATTCGCCTTCCGGTGCACCCGTCCGTCGCACCTGCCGACTCATCAAGTAATGGAGAAACGTCTTACAAATCTCGGTATCCGTCTGCCACCGTAAAAAGTGACCAAAACATGTGTCCATGAAATCATGGACACAGTCTCCATCCACCTGAGATAGCTCCCTCCCTATCTCACGAATAGTAAGAAGTCGCGTATATCCATTGATATACGCGAACTGCCGCTGACAACCCGGTCGGATCCACTCCCACTCGCCCTATATGGAATGGAAATATATGGCAGGTAAAGAATTTGGTATTGTCGTGACATAGTACAGAAGCATGAAATTTACACATTTATGTTACTGACATGCATTTTCGTGACATACAGAGTTTAAAATTTCATGGGATTTTCGTGGCATTTTCGTGAGATTTTCGTGGGTGGATAAATTTTCGTGGCATTTTCGTGACAAACTCGTGGCATTTTCGTGACAAACTCGTGGCATTTTCGTGACAAACTCGTGGCATTTTCGTGGCTTACTAGTGGCCTAATCGTGGCATTTTCGTGTGATTTTCGTGGTATACATGCATTTTCGTGGCATTTTCGTGGCATTTTCGTGGCATTTTCGTGGCATACTAGTGGCATAATCGTGGCCTAAACGTGGCATTTTCGTGGCAATCATGCATTTTCGTGGCATACTTGTGGCATAATCGTGACCTAAACGTGGAATTTTCGTGGCATTTTCGTGGCATTTTCGTGGCATTTTCGTGGCATTTTCGTGGCATACTAGTGGCATAATCGTGACCTAAACGTGGCATTTTCGTGGCATACATGCATTTTCGTGGCATTTTCGTGGCATTTTCGTGGCTATGAATTTTCGTGCCTATGAATTTTCGTGGCTATGAATTTTCGTGGCTATGAATTTTCGTGGCTATGAATTTTCGTGGGTGAATAACACAGTTTTACTCAATCTACAGTTTTACTCAATCTAATCTCAGGAACTATATCCTTAAGTCTAAGCACATATATATCGAATAACAGTTTCAAATCACAGAATAACATATATATCTAAGCATTTCATGTCTACTTAACAGTTTGAAATCACAGAAATCACATACATTCAACCCACGAAAAGAGAGAAAATTAAATGTTCATTCACATGTTCAACGAAAATGGAGAGGGGGAGTTTACTAACCTCCATTTCGATCCTCTGAAATTCGCACAACCGATTGAAGATGATGAATAGCCACGAATCCAAGCCAAACGTCCACGCCAATCCAACAAAAATCTGGGATGTTCTTTACTTTTCGTGGGGTTTTTTCTTCCTTTTCGTGAGATTTTTTACTGCTTTCGTAACTGTGTGTTTGAATTTACTGGATTTTCGTTTTTGATTATCAAATTTTTACTGCCCCCAATAAAGTGCATTTACTGCGCCATGAATGACCAATAATGACTGACACCAACCCACTTTTTCAGTTTCCAACCCACTTTTGTCAGTTTTTTAATTAACTTTTCAGAGGGAACGCCTTTTTGAATGGTCAACTGTGGTATTTTGGGCAAAATTTATAAGGATTGTGTTATTTAGGTCAAACCCTAAAATTTTGTGCTATTTTGGGCCCACATTTAAGAAAATATGTTAATTTGGGCCTGGTTCCCATAAAAAAAATGTATGTATAAATGGGGTGTGTTTAGAATTTGATGGGGTGTGTATAGAATTGCCCTTACAATTATTGGCAACGGTTATGTTGAAAAGACTTGTAGACCCACTTTTTGAATCCAACCTCAGTACCCCACACTAGCTTGAACTTTTTTGGCTACCTCTTTTTACTTTTTATGATTTATGATTAAATCGTAAAATAATTCATATGAACCCATTTTTGAAAGTTCTTCAATTTCACACTTTCAATTCTCTATTTTAATTATTATCTCATTGATCTATATATAATAATTCATATTTATGCTTATTTAATGATGTGTATAAACCTTATTAGCTTAATTTGTGCTTGATACATTACTCTTTGACACTTGTTTTAGCCCTAGAATTATCATCAATACCCTTCATTGTCATGTATTTATCATAATGAAATGTAATGTTTAGTATTGATTACGCTCAGTAAGTTTAAACGACATAATTATATTTTAGATATTGATGGGTTTCCTCCATTTCGAGAAAAGTGTCCTACTTGTTTAACGAAGACGTTAAAATGTTTGTTATGAACAACTCAATGCGTCAATTGATAAATAGTGAAATAAATAGATATTTCAAATGTTTGAGACATTTACAGTGATATGTTAATGTGTTGAGTAGCACGATGGTAAATTTTACATATAAATTTATTTCTGGTTAACTAAATAAATGTATCACTTTCATAAATCACCAGTTTTCAATTATACATTTATTTATTGACTTAACTTTTTCAGTCACTTTTAATCTCTAATTTGGGTTTAGTAACATTTCAATTAAAAATGAAATTTTGTAGCCCTTTTTTTTTGTTTCACAAAATAGTTTTTTGAAACATTGCTCTTTGGTTATCTGAATTCGTGATGATATTATACTTTATATCACTTTTATGAAACAAATTTTGTGAGACAAGCCATATAATCTAAAATACGTAAATAAAAAATAGTGAGTTACAAGATGAGACAGGTTGCATTGGGTTCAATATAAGAAATTATTTGATAATTTTGTATATATCAGATTATACTTTTATATTATATTATGAGTATGGTACCAAATTATCACTTAATATATAGAATAGAATTACATAATATACAAAAAGGCATTACATAATACACAAAAATATTACATATTACACAATTCATGGGCGAGACAGAAGAGCACATGGAGAGCCAACCCTGTGATTTGTGCTTTCTTTTGTTGAGTATTGACCCGATCCAATTTAGGTCACTATCCCATAATACAAAAGTATCACTTGATATACAAAAAATTATTACTTAATATACATGATAGTATTATGAGTATTGTTCTTGTGCACCAGTTGCATGCATCTAGATCCATGCAACTAGGCGCTCGTAGGTCAGGTCGAACCTGATCCGGCCCGGATCCACACCTAATTTTTTTTAAAAAATTTATGCGGTAACCTTTATGTTATATAAGTATAAACTTTATATACAAATATCATAACCTTCAAGTTATATAATATACTTAGACTTTTTCAGTATAAAATGTAAAATAATAAAGTGAAAAACATTTACGTTATAATAATTTAACCTTTATGTTATATACATATAACTTTCATGTAAAACTATGATAACCTTTGAAAAAATATAAAGATTATATTATTATAATATAAAAGTTAAATTATAATAACATAAATGTTATATTACTATAAGATAAATGTTTAAAATATAATATACATTTATAATATTCTATAAAATGTTAAACTACCATGATATAAACTAAAAGGTTATGCAAACATGACTAAAAGGTTAGACGAAGTAACTAAAAGGTCACAAAGTGAAATTAGGGTTTGCGCGCGGATTTGGGGATGCGTGTAGACACGTTTTGATCATGAAAACCACCTTTCAGGTGATATGACCCTGGATTGCATGGGTCGTGACCCATACACCGGTCTATAGAAATAATTTAGTAGTATTATATATATTTCTTTTAGTTTGACCAAATGAAAAATGCATGAAGAATATCAAAATATTACCTAATATATGAAAAAACATTGCCTAAAACATATAAAATCATTACACATAATTTTTATGTATGACACGACCGATCCATCTCACGGAATGGAATCCGTGAGACAATCTCACAGCTTTGCCATTAGAGATTATGTAATGAAAATTGACTTAGGTTGTGAATAATGGGTGCACCTTCTTACAAATTTATGTATGTATTTGTGAAATGTGTAAATATAGTATGAGACCGTCACACAAACCTACTTTGAAGGATCCATTAAATTCATAAATCATATCTTACAATATAGAGTAACTCTTTGATGAAACATGTGTATGAATCTCAAATCCATGTACTCGGGTCAGATTTGGGTCGCCTGGTCCGCTTCTCTGTTGTTATGTTAAACCTACATTTCTGCCCAGATTTCATACATTTTTTTTTTTTTTGCGCTTGATTTTTGAATTTTGGCACATACTATTACATTATGTTAGACATACCTTTACGTTACGTTAGACATACTTTTACGTTATATTAAACCTACCTTTTTGTCCAGATTTCATACCTTAAATTAAAAAAAAAAACCCCTAGTTTTAACATATTTTGTACATGTATCATTATGTTATATTACACATACCTTTATATTATGTTAGATCTACATTTGTGTTGTGTTAGACCTAACATAACACAAATGTAGGTATAATATAACATAAATGTATGAGCGAATTTGGGTGGTTTTGAGCGCAAGTATCCTGGTGTATGAATCCTAGATTCGTGTCTCATTCATATAAGTTTTTATCTATAAAATAAAGATTGTTTTATAAAAATGTGGATTGTTTTATAAAAATGTGTATGTAGATTATGGAAAATGAAATTTATCTCATAAAATTATATCCACTCGCAAAAGATTTTCCAACTAACAAAACAAATGTAATCCTGTATTGAAAGGAGTAACAAGATTATATCCACAAAACGGGTTCAAGTATGTTTTTCCGAATAATAAAAAAACATATCCTGAAATTAGATTTTTTTGGTCCCCGGTTCAAAAGCATATCTCATGTGTGATTACCTAAATACCCTTATTCTCGGAAGAAGTAACTGAAATTATACTTTTTTTTAGGAAAAAAACCTTTGACTTGTTAATAAGTAACAGTAAAACTTAAAAAGGATAAAAATCTTTGACTTAAGCCATGTATCTTGCTTTTGATAATATTTCCTCGATTTTTAATTATATTAACACTATTGTCTATTATTGATATCTCATATCACTATCACCAAAATTATATTTCATAATAAATTAGGATCTTTCAATTCAATTCATAGTATTATTTATATGCATTAGATTGGTGAAATAATTAAAGGGCAGCAGTTGTACGGAGTGCATACATAGTTGTACATTCTCTAGGCTGGATGGGTTGTACATTGCTTGCGCATTAAAGTATTTTCCGCCGATAAATATAATAATATTTTATAAATTTCGAAAATATACCTTCGAATAAAATATAATGGTAAAAAATAAAAATAATATTTAAAATTTGAAAGAATTGAAAAGGAATTTTCTTCACTTTATTAACAAATGTGACCGACTCAGAATGCCTCCACCACCACCACCTCCTCCCTCTCTCTCTCCTCTCTCTCTCTCTCTCTCTCTCTCTCTCTCTCTCTCTACGAACACACTTTATATCTACACCTGTCTCTCTGTTGAGACGCGGATGCAGCCTGTGTTGCTGACCTAACGCTTTTTTCTTCGCTTTCTTTAACTTCTGAGTTGGGTATTTTTCGTGGTTTCGTGAACACTGAAGAAACCTACCATTATTGTATATTTATTGGGAAATGATCGTTGGTTGTTGTTGAGCTCGTGTTTTCAGTTTTCTTGCTGAAAATATTGTGGTATTATAGGATGAAAAGGGCGAATTACGACCTGTTGTTTTCAGTGAGCCGACAGAGATCAATTCGGGTGTTGATTATGTTGGGGCTTCTGTATTTACTCCTTGTGAGTTTCGAAGTCCCTTTGGTGTTCAGAAATGGGCTCAGTTCGGTTTCTCAAGAAGAATTATCCAGCAATGGTGGGTTCTCCAGCTCCAGGCAATTCTTGCTGGAAAGCGAGGAGAATTTGGAGGAGAAAGAAGCCCCCATTCGCCCCCTTGATTTCACCTACCAATCCGCAGCAGACAGGAAGATCAAAGATATTTCTAGAAACCCTATTTCGAGCTTGAATTTCACATCCGGCATTGTGAATTTGAGCGTCAAGGGTTCGATTTTGAAGTCCGCCAAAGACGCGCTGGAGCTGGGGAGAAAGCTGTGGGAGGAGCTCGAATCGATCAGCATAAACAGTAGTGGTCGAGGGTTTAGCGGTGCTAATCGTGTGAGCAGCAGTAATTCTGAGCTGTGCCCACATTCGATAACGGTGAGTGGAGATGAGTTCTCGAAGAATGGGAGGTTGATGATGTTGCCATGTGGGCTGACGTTGGGGTCGCATATAACGGTTGTGGGGAAGCCGAGGATGGCCCACGCTGAGACGGATACGAAGATTTCTCTGTTGAAGGAGGGCCAGTATGTGATGGTGTCGCAGTTCATGATGGAGTTGCAGGGGCTGAAGACTGTGGAAGGGAAGACCCACCAAGGATCTTGCATTTAATCCTCGTTTGAAGGGGGATTGGAGTGGGAAGCCTGTTATTGAGCAGAACACTTGTTATAGGATGCAATGGGGGACCTCACAGAGGTGTGAAGGGTGGAGGTCTCGTGCGGATGAGGAGACTGGTGAGTCGAAGCGCTTGTATTTTCGTTGTTTATTTTTTGATGAATTGATTTGGCTAAAGGATGCACTTGAATTTGTGTATGCATTGAGCTAGCTGTGTATGTGAATTAGTACTTTTGTCATGATTGTTAAAGTATGATGTGATTGTTGTGTTTGTGGTGCTACAAATCATGGACTTTTCTTTGAACTTCCTGCAGTTGATGGATTGGTGAAGTGTGAGAAGTGGATACGGGATGATGATGATGGGTCTGAGGAATCGAAGGCGACATGGTGGTTAAACCGGTTAATAGGACGGACTAAAAAGGTGACTATAGATTGGCCATTCCCTTTTGTGGAAGACAGATTATTTGTGCTCACTCTTAGTGCTGGCCTGGAAGGTTACCATGTCAATGTTGATGGGAGGCATACCACCTCATTTCCATATCGCACTGTGAGTAACTTACTGCTGTTTTCTGATCTTGATATTCTCTTGTTAAGTGCTGAAGATTGTGTTTAATTTGTTTAGGGATTTACCCTTGAGGATGCCACTGGATTGACTTTGAATGGGGATATCGACGTCCATTCCATCTTCGCTGCTTCCTTGCCCACAACGCACCCGAGTTTTGCTCCTCAAAGACATCTTGACTTGTCTGAGAGATGGAAAGCACCTCCGATTCCTTATGGGCCTGTTGAACTGTTCATTGGTATTCTTTCAGCAGGCAACCATTTTGCTGAACGGATGGCTGTGAGGAAGTCTTGGATGCAGCATAAGCTTATCAAATCTTCAAATGTTGTTGTTCGTTTTTTTGTTGCATTGGTGGGTAAAAAATGTTCTGTTTCCTGAAACATATAAAGTTATCCCTTGATATAATACTTAGTTGTATTATCAAAAAAAAAAAACTTAGTTGTAGGCTGTTTGAGCTGACTTTGTGATCACATTTGAACAGCACGGGAGAAAGGAAGTAAATATAGAAGTGAAGAGAGAAGCTGAGTTTTTTGGTGACATTGTCATCGTACCATACATGGACAACTATGATCTTGTTGTCCTGAAAACTGTTGCCATCTGTGAATATGGGGTTAGTTGTGGATCTCTTACAAAGTTTTGAAGTTTGAGCTTTCTTCTTCTATTCCTGTCCAAATTAACTGGGGCATGGTGTGAATGCAGGTAAGGACTGTGTCTGCAAAGTATATCATGAAGGGTGATGATGATACATTTGTGAGGGTGGATGCAATTATTAAAGAAGCGAAGAAAATCCCGGAGAATAAAAGCTTATACATTGGAAATATGAATTACTACCATAAGCCCCTACGTAGTGGTAAATGGGCTGTTACATACGAGGTACTGTCCAGACCTTTGTCTTCCTAATTCTCATTGTCGGTTTTGGCATTCCTTCTCTTTTTCAGTTGATCCTTGCATAACATGTGCCTCATCCTTTCTTTTGTTTATTTTGGTACCCTGTTGTTCAAATTTGTTTACTTTAAGCCAAGTAAACTCTTGGTTATCCGTTTTGTGCAATATGGAAAAATAATATGTACCCTTTTACCTTCTTTTTATGTGTATAATTTAGTGTTTGAGATGCAATTTCTTTCCTCATATTCATGTCAACTTATGTGGTGTCATAAGGTTGAATCACTCAGAGATTCAAAACTTGCATCATTTTGAATCAGGAACAATGAACTGCAATTGCATGAAACAGTTGTGTATGTATATGTGCATGTATTTTGGGGGCTGTTGTCAAGATGTAGGTTAAATTGTATCTGTTATGTACTATATGTTCTTGGAGGGTTTGCTCATTGAGTTTATACAGAAAGATATACTCTAGTATTGCAACAAGTCTTTGCTTTATATAACCCTTCTTTTTCTTTTTGGTGATTTAGGAATGGCCAGAGGAAGAGTACCCACCCTATGCAAACGGGCCGGGCTACATCATCTCATCTGACATTGCAAACTCTATTCTTTCAGATTTTGAGAATCACAAACTAAGGGTAAGGGTTTTTTCTTTCATAAATGCCCTGATAGAGAAGAGTGCCCTTTAACAAAAAGATCGATAACGATGTCGTTGATGTGCATGCAGTTGTTCAAAATGGAAGATGTTAGCATGGGAATGTGGGTGGAGAAAGTGAATAGCACGAGACGAGTGGAGTATGTGCATAGCTTGAAGTTCTGCCAATTCGGGTGCGTGGATGATTACATAACAGCTCACTACCAGTCTCCGAGGCAGATGATCTGTCTCTCCAACAAACTCACACACCTTGGAAGGCCTTCCTGTTGCAACATGAGATGACACTTAGCATCAGATTCTCAAATTTTGCCATCATATAGTAAAGTAATGTTATCCTGTAAATCCTATGGGCTAATTGTAGCTGTCAAACTGCCTCTCAAATCTATTGTATTTGTTCTTTGCTCTCTCTCTCTCTCTCTCTCTCGGTGACTGACTTTTCACAGCTCAAAACTACCTGGAAAATGAACACAAATAGATATCCAATATGAGTAACACCTGATAGCATGAGTGTGAACCTTGGAACACATCAAGTGATTGAATCAATTGAGTTGGTTGATGAGAGATGAGAGTAAACCATCTAATAGAAACCTTTTCTTAACAAATATCAGGCCAGAATGTTATTGTACAACAACTCCATTGGAAGAGCAACAGCTCTTTAGCAAAATCTACCACCCCATATTTCATTCCTTTTACCTGGTAATACGGAAAAAAAATCGACTAAATCTACATGACTTTCTCGACGTACACTGGCTGCGCGCTGCAGGAGATCATTAGGAAACTGCACGAGGGATGTTCCTTCAAAAGGAAGAACTCTCTTAACACCCGCTAACCTCATTGTGGTGTAGAAAATTTGGCAATCATCCTCACTGTCTGGTGGAGTGGAAAACCTAATTCAGAAACCATCGGCATCATCGTCATCTCTTGCCGAGGTGGGTCCATCATCGAGCCCAGATCCTGGAGCGAGCTCGTTTAAGTCAAGAAAACGTCTTTGTTTCACTCCATTGGCTTCTTGATCTTGATCTCCGCTATTTGACTGTTCTGGTGGGCCCGTTTGTTTTTGATCAACAATCTCAGGATGCTCCTCAGGAGGCTGATTGTTGTGTGTCTCCTGATTATTCAAGTTTTCATCCGAATCTTGACTACCATTGATAACTCTGCGGAATCATCACTTGCATCCGAGTGCTCGTTTATCGCATTTGAATTTTCAGGTTTCATTGACTCAGGTTCTGATTCAGACATCTCAATCTGTCTATAATCAATACGGTTTCTGGTTGCCCTTTACTACGCCTGAGACCCGATTGAAGATCATCAACTGACCTCAGTTTAGTTTCCCTTCTGGTCCGCCCGGGCAATGCTTTGTGTGTCTACGTCTATGGGGCCTATCACTCTCATCGCTTGGGCTTGAGCTATCGTCTTCTTCCTCCTCCTCTTCTTCTTCTTCATCCTCTTCAGGGTTTTCCTCATCCAGGTGATACTCATCATCGCCTTCTGAGCTACTTGATGTCTTCCTTCTCTGTTTCCTTTTTCTAAGGTATTCATCATCGTAAACTACTTCACCACTATATCGTCATCGCTGTCAAAATCTGCATCATTATCTGAGGCAGCTTCAATGAAGTCATCGATAGAATACCTCTGAGGCCTCTGTCTTTGTCGGTTACTACACATATCATATAACACATTTAAATTTATCTTACAAGATTACAGATACAATTTGTATATTCCCAAGGAAAGGACAAACAATTACCTCCGATCCAATGCTTCAGTTAACTGATCATCATAAAATTCATCACTATCGGGTTGATTTAGGAGAGACGGCACTGAATGAGTCATGTCGAGAATATTGTGAAGGGCCAGACAACCTACCATTTGTAGAAACTTCAAGTTGTCGAGAGGGTCTCTTCTTTCGAAAGGTTCTGGGGATTGCTGTTTCTTCCTGGTACAAGATCAAGTATAAGGAAATTATGAGAAAAAAGAGTAGTGACATGCAATGATGCTAACAGCAATCTCATTGAAGTATCACAGTTTATGGGTGAGAAAAAATCCTTACTTGGTAACCTTTATAGCCTCATTGATCGAACGGTCATAATCATCTGCAGGAAAACACAAACAGAATCTGAACAATAAGCCATAGGTTTGATCACAGGGCCCGAGAAAATAGAAATGTTTGATGACTCCACTGGGATAAGAAACACCTAGCATGCTGGATGGTGGAAGCTCAGATACAATGTGTAATTAATTTACATTCTGAGTAAACTAAGACACTGAAGACATAAAATTATTCAACATACCACTGAACTGAAAAGAAGAGAACAATAGACATACCAAAAGTATACGTGACAGGTTTTCTATCACGAAGAGAACGTCCAGCTGCAATTCCATCCATACTCATCATATTATCAAGCATAAGTGCTTGTCTATGCTGTTTCTTTAGCTGTTTCTCCTTTTTCTGTAAAAAAAAACACACACACACACACACACCCCTTAGTGCCAATAACACCGAAGAAGAGAAAACAATGACCACCCCACATCTTAATGAAAGATCACAAACTCATCAGAAAAACAGATTGACTACATGAAGAGAGGCTAGCTTGGGATTTGGGAACAAGAATAAATGCAGAGTAAATAATTCTTCAATCAAGAAATAGAACACCACCTTATGGACCTTCTCAATTTCAGGAAGCATGTCGTTTTTCAGTTTCTTCCCACCAGATACCTCTGTTTCTATTTCTACTTGAAAACAGTTTCTCCTGCAAGCAATAGGTAGTATAATTGATCAGGACGAACACAAGGCATAGAGGAGCAAATACAAGTAGCAAAGTTCAACTTGAATCGAAAAGTACTATGAAATCATGTTAAAGTGGCACACATTTTGCACAATATTTTCTTAAGTTTTCCTTACAAGTAAAGATTTCTTTGTAGAAGTACACACACCTAAACCTACAAACAGACATCAAAAAGTGTAATTCTCAAGCTAGTCTATCTTTTTGGAATTAAATTTTAATAATTATAAATATGGAAATTTGTTTAATAATTGATTAATGTACATACAGATGTTTAATAACTATACCTACTTAGATTGATCGTGCCTAAGTTAATTACACACGGAAATTAATGTAGTGTTCTAACTATTCTTTATTACTTTTTTAAGTTGTTGAGAATTATTCCTGAACAATTAAATTCAAATTATAATTAAATATATATATAATTAGATATAATCATAGTAATAATTACTAAATAGTTAAACAATAAAATGGGATCACAATGGAATTAAAATATGGTAGCAGTAGGAATTGGGGGTATTTGGAGTTAAAATGAAACTCAAAAAAATGGAGTATGCCATTGTGCTCCCCTATAAATAAATGGGGCACGACAGCACAAGACTCAATTTTTGGCAGTCCATTGTTGATTTTAAAGCAAATTTGAAGTTGCTTCCATCTCATTATATTTAATTTCTGACGCTCTCCTGCTCGCCTTCCCCTTGTTCCCATCAAAAGCCACTTTTTCTTTTTGTGACTTAAGGATCATTTCCTTATGCATACTTTCATGTGTTCAAACTTCGCCTGGTTTTTACTCATATATCATATTGGTTTTTCCTAAGGTAGCAGAAACAATAATAGAAGCACTTAGCCTACTCAAAAATATTAAATCGATAAAAAGTACTGACTAAAGAAAGACTTACAGAAACATTCAGAAATTCATCTAAATTAGTCGCAACTGCTTCCCATTGATAAGATGAATGAGGAATTGGTGGAAACATTCTTCCCTTTTCCTTTTTTCACCTCAACTTTCCTAATCTCTCGGTACAGTCGATGACCAATTATGGGATCATCCTTCATACCTTCATCACATAATTCAAAAACATCTTTTAAAACTTCATGGAAAAACATACAAGGTGCAAATTAGCTATATTGCGAAAGAAACATTTCACTGAAAAGGTAAATTAAGCAAAAGAATGAGTGATATAGTGCTTGAGGACCAAATATGCAGCTTGTGCAAAAAATAAAGCCTTATACATTCAGAGCGAAGGAAGTATATATACCAATATGAGATTCCATGAGAATCACCACCTATGCGTTCCTTGCGAAATGCAGAAAGGTGGAATACCCTGCTTAACCGAGTCGTCTATATAGTTCCTTATATCTTCTTGCTGCAGAATGAGACAACAATAGCCAGTCCTGGCATTATTAGCATTGAAATGAACTAAATACGAACCTCAGAACTAAAAAATGAGCAACACAAGAAACGAAGGATGGGTTGCCTAGTGGATCGTGCAAGAAAGGAAAGACTTCACTTAAAGCAAAAATGCCATTCAGCATGATGAACACGATTTAACTACTAAATCAGACTCATGCACTGAATCATGAAAATTAAGAATTAGTCATGTAGCAGTTTTTGCCTTCAAATTTTCCTCTTATAATTGTAATTTAAGTGTTTCATCAAAAAACATCATCGATTATGATTATTTGGAATACGTCTCTCACCAAATGATCTGAGCATCACCACTCTCCGAACATGCGTTATCATTCAGGTAGGTCACACATATAGGCTGATTACATTATCTGTTTTTTATATGTAATCAGTTGACATACCAGTACTGATGAAAAAAACAGAACTTTGACTTGCAGGGGAAATTATTTCAATATAAATGTTAATCAACCAAAAATTGAGACAAAACTAACACAACATTGCTAAATGATTTCAAAGTGAATGTTAATCAACCAAAAATTGAGATAATACCTAAAGGAATATAATTATTTACTACAAATGAAATTCAGGACTAAATGAAGAAAACGATTTCTGAAATCACAATCAAACCGTAAGACTATGACGATTCAAGAGCGAACCTTAAGTTAAATATTTTGATAATGAGAAAAAAATTTAAGTACTATTGTAATGGATGCACTAGTGAGTTAGGCATATGGAAAGCACAATCAAGCGTGAAACTTGCTTTACTGATTGCAACTTAATTTTGGGAGTTCATTTTAGCTTAGTTTTTCTATCGCATTTTTATTTATAGTAAGGATGTGATCTCCTGCCAATCATAGATTGAAATAATTTAGGGACCATGTTCCTTGATTGTAGCTACCTTACTTTAGTCTTCGTTTTTCCTACATCCCACATAACCTCTATATATGGATCATGGATCATGATTCATGAGTAATGATGAAAATAACAAAAGGTTAGAATTTTATCAATTCCAGGCTCCTGTTAATGAGCTTAATTAATTCATGTCACCATAGGTCACTCAAAGAAAAGTAACAAGGGCAACGATCCTTTTCAACAAAATTCCAGTCGGTTGCCGTATAACATAACTTGGTCACGTAATCATAACAACTCAGTACCACAGCCAGAAACAATGGTGATCCAATTAAAACATAATGTGTTCAGTCCTTAAATCAAGAAGTACATAATTATGTGGAGTCAAGACTAAAAGCAACTGAATCTCGTATGGCAGCAAGTATTGAGTGGCTGGGTAGCAATGTTCAACAACTAGCACTTTAGTCTCAAGAAGCAGTTGCACATCAAAGAAACATCTAATGAGGAAGTCAAAGGAGTGAGCAGCGGCATTCAATACACCATACACAACAGACAGAAAACACAGAATATGGAGTACTGCCATGCAATTGGATGGGATGGTACCACGTAATACAAGGACGTCCCAACCTATGATATATAAGGACCCATTAATATGGTCGATAAATGTTAAAAGTTTGTAGACATCCAAAGAACAACAGCAGGAGATAAAGTTGGTAATGTAGGTTCAAACCTTAAAGAGTGGTTTTTTTTCATGGATCAAATCAGATTTAAATAGATTCAGAGCTTGGCAGCCTTCCACATATTAGGAACATGATCGAGGTTAGATATATTTGATGGAGATTATAAAAATTTTAATGTTATTAATTTAATGTTAATTTAGTGTGATTAAAAGGAAGTAAATTTAGTATTCTAGAGGTCTTGTTCTCTAAGTTATTTAGTAGGAAGTAATATTAGCTTCTCCACAAGTCTTATTGTTTTAAGATTTAAGGATTATACTATATAGGATTTTCCTTTATTATTATTATTTTTTGATGGGTAGGTTGATTTATGAAATAAGAAAAGGGGTTTCTTACAATTTTATCACACTTAAGCTTGCATCAGAGAGTCTCACATGTACTATTACCAAATAGATCAAGAAGAACCAAACACAACATGGGGAATGTTTGAAAGTATTGCACCCTAAGGTTGGACCACCCCTACGAAACAGCCCATTGGATGAATTGGTGAACTTGAAGCAAACGGGAATCATATAGTGGACCAAAACGTCAGCTTCTTCTTTGTAGGATCGGAGGAATTCATATTGATAAATGCTTAAATGTAGCTTAATTTATTGCATATTTATGCCTTGTAAGTTGTAAGGATGTCATTTATGCCATTTTTTAAGTGAATAATTTATGGGCAGTGTTCCTTGATTGTAGCTGCTCTAACTCTAGTTTTCCTTTAAATCCAATGTAATCTCTGTATAAAGAGACCATGGGTGTTGAATAAAAATAAGCAAAAAGTAAATCACGTTACGAGATTTGGGTTTCTCTTCAACGAGTCCTAAGGTCCAAGCTCCCTTTAAAGAGCTTAATCAATTCCTGTCACCACATGTTAATGAAAAAAAAGTAACAAGGGGCGACAGTGTGTGAATGGAGAAAGAGCAGCAATGTTCCTAGAGCAGGATCGCGGGACTCTCACGACCTTATTACAGTAACTGCAAAGTGGGGGATACTCTTGTTTATTTTAGTACATGATATTCTATATTAGTGTACTTTCTAGAGTTTCTAAGTTTAGATGCATGGATATCTGCTACTTGGCTTTTTTTCTCTAGTGAGTGAGTGAACCCATAACCTGCTGCTACGGCCATCCCTCTCTCGAATTTATTGAAATAGTGTTTCATCCTCCATTAGATGCCTTTGATATATATCTGTATTGGTTAATATATTAGTCATGCCAGAATAGAAGATGAAACAGTGTCTGGAATAGAAGAGTATGTACTGAGGGGAATGGACTATATTGGACTTAGAGAAACCTTTTAATCATCTATAATTATTAAGATCTTTCCTTATCAACAATTTTTCCAATTGATCGCCCAATAACACAATCCTGTTCCCATAGCAACAACAACTATCTAGGCTTGAAGTAGATACTGCAAGAATTAAAAGAGGATATACTTAAGAAAATTGGTACCTCAACACGAATATCACATAACGCCTTCAAGATCGCAACTCTAACTCCAGGATCAAGTGCATGGTATGCTTCAACCTCAGCCCTAAACAATATGATATAACTCAAAAACACGCACACCATTTGTTTTCATACACAAGTATAAGCACACATTTAAAATTTCAATAAATACAACACCACTCACCCATGTGCTGCAACTATAGGCAGGTCTCCTTCGGCAACCTACAATTAAACAACGTAGCATGTAAATCATACAGCCCTATGGAAAAGATTGGCTCTATCAAAATTCAAAGGAATTCAAGGAAAAGCTGTTCAAAGGTGGACAATTAGATTACCCAATGCCACCAATCTCTCAATTTTCTGCACAAAACGGTCACCCAAGTACCATGTCCGAGTGCCATTCTAGTGACAGGAGGAATTGCCTACAGAAAAAGTAAACTAAATAAATAAACATAGACAGGGAAACCCGGCTGTAGTGTCAGCAAGAGATTTGTAACAAATTAAACTAGTGCAACTTTTCAAACATAAATGTATGTAATAATGATACTAACATGTTGCAAACAACATGCAGAGAGTATGAAGCATCAAAAATGAGCCTCCCTCATAAAATTTCTCATGGTCGTAAAAATACTACAGCCATCTTTACAAACAATGTGTAACTGACAAAAAGCTCAAATAATCAAAAACAGCGCATCAGTATTCAAAGCAGAAAACACCAAAAAACATAAAAGGCAAACCACCGGAAGCAAATCCACAAAATAGGTCAGCTCTGACTCAACCCAAGGCATGACGGTTGTCGCATCGGCCAACTTATATCTAGTTGTTCCTGTCTGGAGATTATGTTTTTATGAAACTAGTCAAGTTACGAAAAGACTTTTCCCAATTCTACATGTCAAAACATGGACTTAAAATCAATAATCAACTTCTATTATATACCTTCATAATATATTCAATGAACACAGTAATTCAATTTTCAAGTACACATATACATCACAGCTAATATTTCCACTATCCAAACAAACAACTCAAGCATTATCAAAGTTGCATCAAACAATTATCTTGTATTCAAGCTAGCTTAGCCAAAACAGAATGAACCCCCACAAAGATAGCCAGCCTTCCAGAAAAACAACCAATTTCTAGAGAACATCAAATAAGAGCAGAAAAAGTAACATTTAATGTTTTGAGTTTTTGAAAAAACCCAGCTATATCAACATAAAGCTTTACTTTTAAGCTAAATAACAATGACATTCCATTTAGAGAACTCACAAACTTTGCACTAAGAGCACATAAACCATAACTAAGAAGGAATTCGGCACTGACCTTCAACAAAGGCATATGTACATCCCCCAAAGTATTATTCGGAGTAAGCAAAGCCGTCTCAAACTCCTCAGCAGAAAATTCCACTTTAATATTCAGTAAAGGCCTAAAAACCTACACCTCACAACACATAAAAGCAACACAGAATTAGCTCGAGAACAGCAAAATTACACATGAAGTTAAAAACTTAATCATCTATTTGCCCTACTCCAGAGCTCACACATACATTCAAGAAATTAAGAATAGAAGCTAGCTGCCACATAGACCGTATATTCCACCGCGGAAACTGTGAGGGCTCCAACTCCCCAACCAGTGGAGTAACTATCTTGCTACATTGCAACCTTGACCCGTCCACCTCCCCATTCCCCTCATTTGCCCCACCAAACCTCTCCTCCTCGTCTACCTCCTCCTCCGCCTCCTCCTCAGACTCCTCCCTCAACAGCCTGGCCGCTAGTGTTTGCCTCTTCCTAGCCTTCTGCCTCTTCCTCTCCACCATTGTCTCAGCCTCCGCCTCAGCTGCCGCCTGCAACCTCGCTGCAGCTCGTTGCGTGCACGCCCTCGATGGCCTCTCCCTTCTAACAACAACGCTGCCACTATCATTGCTATTCCTAACAACATCCTCCTTACTATTCCTAGCATGGGTTTTGCTATGCTCGGGGTTTATGGAGGAGTGGGCGTTCTGGGAGTGGATCGGAGGAGAGGTTTCCGACACGGTGGAGGGATCGGGTGCAGGAGGGTCCACAGAAGGGCTACATGGAAGATCAAGGGCTTGCATTGAAACAAACCAAAAATTGCTGTTTCAAAACAAAAAGGGCAAGAAAAGAACTTGGGGTTTTAGCAAAGCAACAAAAATGATAACACGCAACAACACTCAACGCCAAGAAACTGTAAAAGGTGAAAAGGGCGTAATCAGATTGTCGTGTTGACAACAATTAAGAGGCTAAACATGGGAAATGCAGAAATGGGTTTCCGAGTTTGTGGTCAAATTTCGGAGCCGAAATTATGGAAGGGGGAAGAAGGAAGAGAGTGAGAGTGCGAATTGGAGAAGAAATCTTTGAATTTACGTTGCAAGGATGAAAAGAAAGAGGTATAATTGGGGGTGAATCTTCTAAATTGGGAGATTTGAGGGCCTAAATTTAACCTACAAAATTGTTACAACTCTTTTTGAGGTTCGATGTTTATTGAATGGAGTTTGAAGGAAGAAGTTGGGCTTTGCTTGGAAGCACACACAAATGACAAATTTTCTCTCGAAGAAATTATCTTCTTTAAAACGTTTTAAGAAGCACTTTTTTTTCTCTAATTTAGAAATATCAATAAAATTTTCTTCAAAATGCATCAAAGAGTCACAATAGTTTTGGAGAGCCATATCTTTTTTACCCTATGACCAAACCAATTTTTTTAAGGCAAAAACTTATAACTACCATATTTTGTGCAACTAGTGCATGCATCAGGGTCGATGCGCCCCAACGCTACCACGCGCCTGGTGGGTGGGTGCGCTCAAACCACCAAGATTCCCTCCAAGCAGGTATACATTCATGTTATGTTAGTGTTACCTTCATATTATGTTAGTGTTACATTCATGTGAAGGTAACACTAACATAACATGAACAGTCTAACATAATATAAAGGTATGATTAACATTGTTTTTTACCTTAATGTTATATTGATGTTACCTTCATGTTATGTTAGTGTTACCTTCATGTTATATTAGTGTTACATTCGTGTTATTTTAGTTCAATGGTTTTAAACTAAGGGTATGAAATCTGGAAATGAGGTCACGCTAACATAACACGAAGGTAACACTAACATAACATGAAGGTAACACTAGCATAACATAAATGTTACGACCAAAACACGCAAAAAAGTAAAGAGGCACAGGCTGGGCTGGCCCGCTCTAGCCCGCGCTGCCCGGTTGCACGGATCTCAGATACATGCACGTCACAAGAGAGTCACTCAAACTTATATACTCTTGGGAACATAGGGACACAGATCTAAGTGTTATATACATGTTTCCAT